>MEHQ01004150.1:0-27425 GCA_008828725.1 Saccharina japonica | reverse complement strand
CAACAAACAACGTGCTCTCAGGAAGCAGCCAGCCCCCCGCATTGATTCGGAGTCAATCCCCATCGTTTCTATTTTCTTCACCATTTGTACTCCTATTAAGAACCTTCGCCGTCAATTTGTTTCCTATGTATTCCTATTATATTTATTTTGACTCTCTATCATCTCAATTACTACTTGCTTCAATCTGGCCCTACCGCCGTGGGGGCGGGAGGGCCACTTATTCCCTAGTTCTATATTGTATCCTACGCATGCATATGATATCATAGTAGACGTTATGAATTATCTAATTATCTGTATATTACCGTACGTGCAGGGACACACAATCAATTTTTTAGAACTGCATCAGATGACCTGCGCACTTTTGGGGATACAAATACTTGGAAATAATGTGGAACCCTTACTATTGACTGCTTCTTTTAAATCGATTTTCCTAACGATTCCGCCAAACGTTATATCATGTTTGCCAGTGTGTTTATGTATGTCTTTGTTGTGTGTAGGGGCACTACAGTTGACTTAAGTTGGTTCTAGAAGGGGATTGAAATTGACCCGATTTCAGTGTTAGGGTCGAAATTATCTTGGTTTTATGTGGGGGGTCAAACATGACTTTTGGTTTTGTGTTGGGTTCGAAATTGCCCTGGTTTTGGTGCGGAGGGTCGAAATTGACTTAATTTTTGTGTCAGGGTCGAAAATGACTGGTTTTAGTTGGGGGTATAATTTAACTTGCTCTTTGTCTGCGGGCCGAGAATGACTTGACCTTGGTATGCGGGGTGAAAAGGTGCATCGTGCATTGTTATCCCCTGACCCACCACTGTTCGAACGACGCCCGAGATGACGAGATTCGAAAGATATCCAGTAGTGTGTAAGTGTATGCAGCGCCTTTCCCAATATGGACTGTGGATCTGCTGCACAGTTAGCAGCAGTAGCACCAGCAAGCAGTGTGTTGTTGGACCTGTGGCAGCATGCATGTACTACGCAACAGCAGAGACCCCCAGCATTACGTACTGCGTTCTACTTTGTGTTTAGTGTATTATTGTTTCCTGGGGTATTCTTCCACTGCAGAGCTTTTTGGAACCTGTGTCCTGTGACCACGGACTACCCCTTATAACAACAGATCGCAGGGTCCGAAAAATAAAAACAAATACAGTATATAATAGTAGGACGCCACAGCAATACAGGGCGGACAAAACTACCGCACGCGCTTGATGCTGTTTCTTGCTCTGCACTGCTCGTGTGTGCTGTCTGTGGAGTCCGGGTTACTCACGTCCATAGTTCAAACATATAACAAACTAAAGTGAAAAAAAAAAGGAAAATATATGTGAACGAAAGTCTCGGACTCACGACCTCAAACAAAAAACCGAGCATAGCAATTATTTGACCATATAAATATTACCAAATAACCAAAACAAAATTACTGGCGTGCGTGTGCACAGCAGTGCGCGACCCACCGCACATACACGTGCACAGCAGCAGCGCAGCACAAGAAGAGAGGTAGAGATGACCGATGACGGATCATAGCCTCCGATAAAGCAACTACTGCTGGAGCCACAGCAGTACACCGCGGACCTGCCACATGCGCGTGATGTTGCCTGCTGCTGCTTGTGCTGCTGGGCGGGGTTGCAACGTGTTGTTTGGGTTCACTCTGCATGTTATCTGATGTCTAAAATTTTGGTGGTGTGCTTTTGGGGCAAAAACCCGCAACATCAGAAATATAGTAACAGTTGCCGTACTCACACGTAATAAAAACTGTCCTTACATTTCTGTCCAAAGTGACCCTGGATATGCCATAAACACACAGCACAACAGCAAAGAATGGAAGATAGGTGGCGGACTACGGACAGCAGCCTTCGATAAAACAACCATCCACAGCAGCAATACAGCCCAGATGGATGTGCCACTCACGCACGATGTTCCCCTACTGGTGTGGGCGGCAACGCTGTAACGCCGTGCTCTGTGCATGTTGTCTGTTGTCTATCTGGTACATGTTTCTGGCCTGTGTGCATATGGGAGAGAAAAAAAACGACAAAATCTAAAACAAAAAACGTTATTATTTACTGGCACGTACGTATAAAATATGGCCTCAAGCAGAAAACCCGAGAAATCGTCTTATCCACTCCCGCGGACAAAAAAACTTTGAGCGCCCGTCACGCGAGCTACAGTGCTCGGATCGAGCCCAAACTCGACCAATGTGTCCGGCCGGGCCTCCCGTGTCGGGGTACTTAGCTTTTTGCCGGAAAGTGCTCGTACGAAGAGAAAAGCTGCGAAAAGTGCGAAAATTTCACAAACATAACTATACATATGTATGACGGCAAATACAGGACATAAACGATAATGGGAATATCCTTAGTATTTAATACGCTTCGGTGGTGGCGCCGGTGATGGTGATGTCGTTGGGGATCTTCAGGACTATGCCGGTTTCGGTATGCCCCGCGGGATACCGGCTCTACCGCGCGCCACCCGACCCCGATCGGCACCGCACTCGCACCCGGCCCGCCCCACGCGTCTCGGCGACCCCGGCGAGAGAACGGGCCCCGGCGCCGAACTCGGCCATAGGGGATCGGGGGAAGGCGGCCTCCCGGGGAAGTCTCGCTCCGTCCCCTGGAACGAGGCGGATCCGCGGGTGTGGTGATACTTAGTTTTCTATAGCCTTTTATTATAGTGGGTACAGTTTCATTGGAGTTTAGTGTGAAATCAAGGGTTTCAGTAAGAACAAAAAGGATGTTTCTTTGGGGGTTAGGGGAGTATACAGCAGTATCAGAGCAGTATTGGAGACAGCTTAGAGGGCCTCTCAACAGTACATATTCAAAGGATTGCCTCGGACGAATGTGAGATTCAGGTGTAGGAGAGAATGAGCACAGTATTAGCCCAATCAGCAATGAGGACGTAGGACAGATCTACGTAAATGGTACTGGAAGTTGTGATAGGGTAAACCCAGGAGTGTACTGCCAGCAGAAGAGACATGCTGTAGAGAGACTGGCCTTGCACGAGTTCTGATTCCGGTGCTGGGTCTCGCGAGAGACGTTCAACGTGCGATAGCTGGAGGGAGATCAGCTCTTCCAGAGATCACGGATAAAATAGGAAGGGAATAATCGAAGCAGTTGGAATAGCGAGACGAGCTGGACGAGAGGGGTCGCACCCCCCACCCTCGATCAGTTCTCATCCGATCCCATCTCCTCTGCAACCTGCAAGAAGATAACCAAAGACTTTTATACCACTCTTGAATCTGAATAACTGCAAGTACGCCACGGACCAATCAAGCACACAGACAGCATGCAGCAGTCCGTTCCATCGCAGCAGCATCTCCGCTTCAGCGTACAACAGACTCATTCCACCACAGCGGCGTCGACAGCAGTTCCGTGTACTTCTCTGCTCTTCCGAGTGCGATGTATTCCGACGGTGAGTCGCGTGGGGGGAAGGGGGAGGAAAGGGGGCCGTGGCACCTGTACCCTCTGGAGTGAGAACCGGGTCGAGTAAAACGTCGGTAGCGCCCCGTTCCGTTGTTGCCTCGGCCAACCTCACACGGGGAAAGGCAGTAGGGGGGAGTCCAGATGTCGGGCGTAACGTGCGTGGTAGCCCGAAGGTGCGCGATACAGCGATATCAGCGGGCGGAAGTAGCGCGTCGCGAACCGCTTCCACTTTCGCGACACGCCAAACTCGCTCGAGCTCGCCTGCCGTTCCCTCCTCGCCCTAGTCCGTCCCCGTGCCGCCCCCGATGCTGTTCTCGCTGTCGGGGAAACTGAGTGCGCCGTACAATAGTAGACGTTCACACCGCCAGGACAGGACAACCACCGCTCGTCGTACCCCTCCTCCCATGTCCGCCGCTCGCCGTGCCCAGCCCATTTCCGTCGCGTCCGCCGATGAGATCCCGTCTCCTGCTTTACTCTGCTACACCTTCGAATGCCGCGCCCTTGACTGCTGCACCCCTCGCTGCTGCTGCACCCATGACTACTCTGCACCTCACACGTTCGTACTCAGATGTAGTCAAAACCGCGTCCGCCCTGGCACGCCTGTCACGCCTTCCTCGGAGGAAGGGAAGGGACCGGCCCCCTCGACCCTGGCTCCGGCTCCTTCGCCGGAGAGGAAGGGCCCTGCGCCCGACCCGATGGATGATGCGGAGGCTGGGGCTCCGGCGGCCCCGCCGGGTAACACGGTGAGTGACGTCGAAATTCGTGACGACCTCGCTTCGCAGGAGCAGTTACTTTTAGAGGGGCTGACTTTAGAGGAAAAGTGTCGTCTGATTAAGGTGGCCCCTAAGGATTCCGGATGGTGTGTGGACACGGCCGCGGGGGTAGGTGGTGCCATTGTGCCAGTAGGGATGCCCGCCGGCCGGAAGGTCCCGCCTGCTTTAGGTCGCACAAAGCGTAGGCAGTGGGCATGGGTTTCGCATCGCGGCCCATCCCCGGTCTCCACCGATGAAATGTTCGCCCGAGCCTTGCAGGCGAAGGAACAAGGCGCTACCGACCGTGCTGCCTCGATTCTGGCCAATGATGAAAAATTCGCACGTTCGCTTTCCGCGTCCGATTCGCCTGCGCTGTCTCGTGCGGACCCCACGTCACCCGGATCGTCTGTCCCGCCCAGCCCGGCTGCCCACTGTTCGGTCGCCGGTGTTGCCTCTCACAACCGATTTGCTTGGTTGGCCTCACCCTTGCGGAGACAGGAGGGTCCCTCGAGAGAGCAGGCCGCCGCGGACGCCCTCGCGGTCAAACAGGAGGCCTCGACCTCGTTCCAAGCGGTGCAGGCTGCTCGCTGCGCGGCCGAGGCTGCTCATGCTCACGCCGCCTCAGTCCTGCCGGACGGCCGCTCCATGGAGCTTCGCCTCTCGCGGGAGCTCAACGACAAGGACGCGTCTCGCCGCCGTTGCGAGCGGGACAACCAGGCTGCTCTGGCCAAACTGCAGCGCGCCGTCCTTCGCGATCAACAGGCACAACAGGCGAAACTGGAGACTCTACAGGCCGAAGAGGAGCTGCTGCGTACACGGCTCAACCGGTCGGGCGCTCACTCTGCCGCCAACGACGCGGCCGAGCGAGAGGCCGCGCGGGCCTCTCAACTACTCGAGGAAGCAGCAGTGCGTCAACGAGGACTACGAGAGGACGCCCGCGGCCCGGCCGTGCTGACAGCTGACGCGGCAGGATCACTTATCCTGCCGAAGCGTGTTTGGGAGCCTCTTACACCTTCCGCCGCTGCCGCTTCTTACGCCGTCGCCGTCGCCGCCGCCGCCGCTGCCACCGCGTCTGCTGCCGAGGCCTCCGAGCCGTCGGCGGAAACAAGGAAGACTGACAACATGCTACAGTGGCTGGAGCGTTACAAGATTATTAAAACCCAATTCCCTGACCTCTCCCACGACCAGGCCTGGGGAATGGCGACAACCAAGGCTACACCGCTTGGATCCGGGGTCGGTAGGGCAGCCCCGACTCCTGCCGCCGTCTCCCCCCCGGACCCACAGACGTTTCTACCCCCGGCACCTATGCCCCCTGCCACTTTTCATCTCCGTTTTCCTCCTCCGGCTCCTTTGGGAGGACGTCAAGCTCCACCCACCGCGGAGAGCTTCGCGGAACAACAGGCCCACCGCCACCACGGAGGGGGATCGCACCAGGAGGGGGGAGGACACCAGCGCGACAGCCGCCACGGGCAAGGTGGTTTTAAGAGGTATGACCCAACAAACGTAGAATCGAGTGCAGACGTACCAAGGGGAGATTATGCCGAAGTTAGAGTAGCTCCTAGTTTTGCCGAGCCTGCTCCTGCTGTCCCGGTGCCTGCGTCTTTCCCCGTCGAACCCGTGTTATTTCCTGTGCCGCCTGCGCCCGCCCTGCATGCTGACGAGATGCCTAGCCCGCGGCGTAGGGCTGCCATCCGTAAAGCCTACGCTAAACACGACAGTAGCGTTCTCATGCCACTTCCGTTTGTGCCTTTTGCGCCGGACCACACTCTTTCTTAGTTAGTTCAAATCATATCAGCGTTGAGAGATGCAGTAGCTAGCCTGAGAATCGCTTGTGATGACCCTCACCCGTACGAGTGGACCTGTGGGTGGGAAAGATGTCTAGCCCGACACGTGATACGTGCTGTCCGTGCTACCTCACCTCAGGCACCGTCGCTAAAGGCGATGATCTCTGCGGCTTTCAAGCAAGCGGGAAGGCTGCAGGAGGAGGGTCTCCCAGGACCGGAGGTCCTGCAATATGTAATACGTACACTGTGTAGAGGTTTGAGTTCGGCGAAACCTGCCGCTGTTATGCAGGCGCTGCAGAACCTCGCTGTGCCCGCTGGTACCCCGTTTAGCGCGTACTTGTCGGAGCTACACTTGTTGGTCAAAAATTGAAGTTGCATAGGTCATGTTGCGCCGGAAGATGGCACCATGCAAATTGCGATCAAGACGGGCGTGGATGATCAGTTTGCTGGGTTGGGGGTGCATATGTTTGCACGGCGAAATTTACGTAAGGTGCCCTTTGACTGTGTAGATGAGCTTATGACATCCTTGGATGACCTGTCTCAAAACCAGACTAGGGCGACCGCATCAGGGCGTTTTGTTGGAAGTGGTATGACTACGAGGTCAAAGACCTACAACCAGGCCTTCCGTAGTCGACAGTGTGGAGGTGTGATATCGGAAGTGGCCGATCCCTTCGAGGACGAGGCCGAAGATTTTTGTAAGGTTTACGCGATCGTGCGTGAAAAGGGGAGCTTCGGGAAGAGTAATAAAGACCCTCCATTTTAGGTTTCGTTTAATTCGCGCGAAGAGCGCGATGCAGCTCGCCGAGCATACGGAAATCGTTGCCTAAACTGCAGAGAGGAGAATCACTTTGCACGTGAATGTCCCGCAAAATTCCTCAATCTGTCTGGCATGATCCACCCTGTGGTTGGTGAGGGGACGCCCGACGAGGCTGAACGTCGCTGGCGCAGATGCTAGGATAGGCTGTTCCAATGGGCGTGCGCTCGTGCTACCCGAAACGATCGTACTGTTTGAAATCCCGGCGGTAGGTAGGCCACCCCTCCGGCAGCACCACGGCCGTCTTTCCCCTCGCGTCGTTTTGCAGGTGGAGCGCGCGAGAACCCCGTGGACCTAGGGAGTGAGCCTGAGGATGCGGAAATACCTAGTTCGGTCGGATTTGCGTCGCACAGCGCGGTTCGTGACGAAGAGACAGGGTGCAATCTATCTGGAAGCGGTAAGAGCCGTGATAATAAGTGTCACCTTCCAGGACGTGATGGAAGTAATTGCCCCGGATCACCTTTGAGTGTCAGTTCTTTGTCATCGCTTTGCAAACGTCCCGTGAACTCTCCCTGTTCTCCGAGACGTGGCCGTCCGAGCTGGTTTGTTAGTCGGTCTAGGCCCCCGATTTCGATTCAAGTTCGAAGCGGCTGTCATCAGCCGAGTGTAGCAGTAAGTAGTTATACTAAAAACAAGTCAATGTCTGCTGCTGTAGGGGAGATGAGCGCGCCCCCTTCGACTGATCAACCGAAGTTTTTGTTAACCCCCGCCCAGGACAGAAGAGCACGGGGGGGAGGACGGACCTCTGAAGCGGGCAGAAGGATCTGGTGTTACCCCGGCAGAGGTACACGTAGTGCCCCACGTCCGCCACAGGCCCCGCCGACAGCATTTGGAGGTACGCCAGTTGGTCTGAGTAAGACTTTGCCTGTGGAAACGAAAAACAATTGTGAGCGTGTTTCCATTGTGCCGAGTTTGAGTAAGATAGTAGAAAATCGAGACGAGCTCACTGTTGATGCATCGGACGCGGGCTCGGTTGGTTTCACCGCAGCTCCTGACTCGGCTGGGGGCCGCCCAGGCGAGAGTGTTGGAAATTATGTTTCGTGCACTACGGGGCCCAGATATAGTATATATGCGCTCGATCTCTCTGGGTCGAATACTTTTGAGCGACCCGCCGGCCTGTTCCCTCCTGGTCGCGTGTTGTTAAAAACTGGGGAGCGAGCAGACTTTTTGCCGGAGTTTACGCGAGCTGTGGGTGGCGAGGTCGCGCTGGATAAGAAGCACCACACGGGGGGAGCGCAACTGTTCGCGGGGAGCAAAGCTCTCAAGGCCTTTCACTGTTCAGCCCTACTGGATACTGGGAGCCCGGCGTCCTTTATCCAGGAAAATGTATGGCTACGTATGCTTGCTTTTGAAGTCGCTTCACGTGATGGGAAGACAGCCGTAAGTCAGAAAACGTGGGGGGGGGTCATGGGGTTCCGTTGGTTACCTCGAGGCGTGTACGGTTGAACATACATCTGGGTCATCGAAAACATTACGGTGTCGCAGCTACGTCCCCGACGGTCTGTTTGGTAGTGTTTGTCCACGTCGTCCCAGATGCGGCTATGTCCACAGCGCTTCTGATGGGACGCGATAGTTGGTCCCATTTTCCTGTTCGACGGTATCGAGATGACAGTGACACCACTACCATCGTAGCTTTTGTGGACGATGACGTTTCCTCAACTGCGGATGATCAACGATATTCAAAGTGAGTTAACAGTGCAGTGGGCATGATTGAGGGTGTAGGTACCGGGAGAGTAGTCGTTCTTGTGGCTAGTCACCGACACATCTTACCGGCCGCAATGTCTTGGTTACGAGTCTGCCTTACAAATGTGGACGGTACGGCTACAGACCCAGGTGCTTACTATGTACGGTTTGGTCCGGAATGGTTCCCACAAGAAGCTATCGTAGAAGCTGGGGTGTCTGAGATACCTATTCAACGATTTACTGTCGACGGGTTCTTGGTACAGAAAGGCATGCGCTCAGGTGTAGGTGGAGACCGTTTGGAACCATGCAAATTAGACCATGCACAGATCATCCCACATCACCTTCCAGTTGTTGGAGCAATAAACGAAAACGTAGAAAAATCCGCTGAGGTTACCTCAGAGCACACACCGCCGGCAGCCGTGCTGTCTAATTTAAACCCTGACCATCATGCTGCATTCTTGAAACTGTGGGGCCAAATTCCGGCACACTTGCGTGCGATAGATTTTGATTTTGAAGGGAGCCTTTGGACAGCAACCGATATTGACCCTCTTGGAAATCTGTTGACTAAATACGCACACCGATTTTCCAAGCATATCACAGACTTGGGACATGTAGCAATTGACCCTTTCCGTATCATTCTGAAAAAAGATGCTCAACCGGTGAAACAACGGCCCCACCGGCATTCCCGGTGTTGGCAGCGAAATTTCAAACGGAAATTGACAAACTGGTCATGGCGGGAATTTTACGGAGATCTTATCCAAACTGGTCCAGTCCCTTGGTCGTAATCGCCAAAGCCGATGGGCGTATCCGTTTAACTTGTAATTGTAAGAGGGTGAATGCATAGTCGATTATTCCAGTTATGCCCTTACCGACGCTGGATGATTTGTTGGCAGATTTTGGAGGTGCCAATGTTTTTAGTACCATGGATTTGGTGAGGGGTATTTACCAGTGTTCAATACACGAAGACTCAATTCCATTGACCGCGGTGTGTACACAAGCCGGGAACTATGAATGGACCGTGATACCTATGGGATTAGCTTCCAGCCCGGGATGGTTCCAGTCAATGATGTCGCGAGTTTGTGATGGGTTGCAACGTGTTCGCCTTTTTATCGATGATATCGTCTGTTTTTCTATAAACGGGACAGAGCATGTGGGAGATCTAGAGAGTTTTTTTAACGACTGACGATGTTTGACCTGAAATTAGCGCCAAAGAAAGCATATTTGGGAGTACGCACTATCAATTTTCTGGGTCACCGGGTAACGGCTAAGGGAGTAAAGCCGGACCCAGGGAAGGTTGAAGCTATGACCAAGTCACCCATGCAATCAAACGTCAGCCAGTTGCGATCAGTTTTGGGAGCGTTGTCTTACTACCGGAAAGTTTTGCCACAAATGGCGACGATTACCCGACCTTTGAATAACCTGTTGAAAAAGGGCGTAAAATTCGTGTTTACCACGGAACATGTGGAGATTGTGCAACTTTTGATCAAACTATTGTCCAGCCCTGATATTTTAGCTTTTCCGGATGTTAAAACGGCCATGTCAGGCGAACGACCATTCCGTTTAATCACCGACGCATCCGTTGATGGGTTAGGAGCTGTCATTGAACAGATTCAAGCTGATTCTACTACCCGTTCTTTATGTTTTATGAGTCGAACCACGATGCCCAACGAACGTAATTGGAGCGCAACAGAGTTGGAATGTGCAGCCATCGTGTGGGCCGTTAAGAAGAACAGACAGTTATTTTATGGCATACCGTTCGTCGTAGTGAGTGATCACCAACCCTTGAAAGATTTGGAGAGTTTGGCATCTAAGGTTAATCGCGTGCAACGTTGGTATGATTTCTTGAGTGCATACACATACACCTTGGAATACCGCCCCGGAAAACAGAATGGAAATGCTGATTTGATGTCCCGATTACCGCTGCCGGCCACTGAAGCTGATAATCACCCCGATTTCCGATTGTCCGACCCCGCTGATATTGACGCGTATGTGATCGGCGCAAGTGGCACACGGTCATCGCAATTGGTGGAGCCTTCTAGCTCAAGCATGACGGACCTGACCGAGTCGGACCCCGAGTTTGTTTTTACGGTGGGGGAGAGAGAACTGAAAACTGCTCCACTCACCACCAACGAGGCAGCTGCTCGAGATTGGAAGGTGATCCAAGATGATCGTAGCAAACGGAATTCGACCAAAGTAGAGAAACAACATCAATTTGCAATACCGGACGATGCACCTCTTGTGTCACCAACGTCACAAGTAGTTGGTGGTCAGTGGGAACCTGGAGTAATGCTACATGTTTGCCCTATGACCAGGAAAGGAAGAGTTTTGTTGGGTCTGGACGATAAGCAGCTTGTTGCTGTGATTAATCCAGATGAAAATAGTGGTAATGAGAACCCAAATAACCAGGGTCAGAGTATGAATAACGAGGAACTTCATGAGGAGGATATGGATATGGAAGCCAGAAAGTTGGCGAACGTTTATGTGAAAGAACCGCACAAGATTGGTTTACGGCACAGCAGAAGGATTAAACTGTAAACATTGCTATGGAGTTTTTATTAGCCGACGTGTCCGCTGCAGATATTACGGACCAAGTAATTCCGGACGCAGTAGAAAAGACGGAAGTAAGACGTTTGGTCTCACAAGGGGAATTAATGGAACTACCGGACTCCAGAAAATTATTAGTAAAACGCCTTTCCACCGAACCTGCCCATCGAAATGACAGGAATCATAAACGGTTTGAGCGGTTGCTAGGAGAGGAGCCTGTGAGGACCTATGTACCGTCATTGTTGCGGCCGTGGGTGATGGACTGTGCTCACAAGGAAGCGGTTCATTTGGGTGAGAAAGTTACACTTACCTTATTACAGAGTTATTGCTGATGGGTTGGGATGGCGGATAGTGTTAAATGATGGATCAGAAGATGCTATACGTGCCAAGCGAGAAAAAGTGCGCGAAGTACCGTCAGATGGCCTTTAGTTTCCTTGCCACTGCCTAGCCGCCCGGGACAGATGGTGTCCTTCGATTTGTTGGGTCCCTTGGCAGAGACGAAAAAAAGCAACGTGTATGTGTTTTTGATAGTAGGTTTATTTAGTAGACATGCGGAAGATTATGCGATGACCAAGGACGAGAAAACGGCCAGAGGTTGTGCCTCCCGCAGAGTAGATGATTATATACCGCGCTGGGGATGCCCACACAGTTTTTTGTCTGATCGAGGTACAGAGTTCATCTCCCAAGTCAGTAGGGCCGTGTATGAGACCTTGGGAGCGGTTAAGAATTTCACCAGCTCCTATCATCCCCAAACAAATGGAATGGTTAAAAGGTTAAATCATACTCTTTGCCGGATGTTGTCATATATCTGGTTGCAGACGACCAGAAAAACTGGGACGATATGTTGATACATGCAGTAGCGGCGCACAATAACAACGTCAGCAGAGGAACTGGCCTCGCCCCCAATGAAGTACACATTCACCGGTACCCAAGACTACCCATTACTATTTTAGAAGGACGAGGTGTCAAGGGCCATCAGGGTCTGAAGCAAGACCAGTTATAATACCTCGAGCTTATGAGGGACAGACAAGTAAAAGCGTATGAATTTGTACAAGAGGATGATCGTCTAATGAAAGCTAGACACGAAGCAACTAACGAAGACCTTATCGAGTTAATCAATCGACGCCCCAAGTTTGAAGTTGGAAGGTGGGGGTGGATTTACGATGATAAAAGCACGATTTCGGGTGGAGGCCAACACGTGCTTAACACAAGTGAAGTTGATTCGTGAAGCAAGAAATTTGCATTGACTGCAAAACTGGCACAATGTTGGACGGGACCATACAAGGTACAAGGTTCCCCTCCGGGAAATGCCTAGGGGAGTGGCGCAAGGACGAATCGAAAACCTACTACGCATATCATAATGTATAGTACATAAATACGACGTTTTTAAATATCTGCGTATTACTGTACATAAATATACGTAGACGTTTTTAGAACTGCACCTGCATTTTTGGGGATAAAACATACTCGAAATATGGTGGAACCGTTACTATTGACTCGATCGTTCTTAGAGATCCCGCCAAACATGTTATCATGTTTGTCAATATTTAATTGTTGTGGCGCTCAAGGTAAGGAAGGTCTATCCCGCACAAAACCGAGGACTCCCAACGAAAAAAGGATTGAAAATTCTCCAAGCGTGACACGCTGCATACACACGCGTGACACGTGACACATGGGACACAGTGTCCGTGCAGTAGTGGTGGGATAATATTTGCAGAAGACGTAGAAAAGGATGCACCGAAGAAGGGAGGGGCTTGATAACGTACTTGTAATACAAAGAAAAGTTGAAAACAAAAAACAGGAAAAGCAGCGCTGTGAGAATCGAACTCATGCCTTCACATCCACAAACGGGCATGGTGACCATTTGACTATACTACCAAAAAATAATTTCCCAAAAACCGGTACACTATTATTTGTCGCGGCGCTCGCCAGGCGCACGACAGGCCGCACATACACCATGCAAGCACAGCAGCAGGCAGCAGCGCAGAAGAGAGTGCTCGTGAAAGTAGGGCAAACAATAGGACATTATTATTTACTGGTACGTACAAAATAACGAGCGCCAGATGCACGACAGGTTGCACATACACCATGCGAGTACAGCAGCAGGCAGCAGCGCAGAAGAGAGAGAGAGAGGTGTGGCGGGGATTGCTGATGACAGATGCAAGCCTCCGATGAAGCAACCACTAATAGCCACAGCAGTACACGGCGGACCTGCCACAGGAATGTCTGCTGCTTGTGCTTCTAGGCGGGGCTGTGACCTCGTTTGTGTTTGCTGCATGTTGTCTGATGTCTTGTAGATTTCTGGAGTGAGCTTCAGGAAAGAAACACAAAAAAAAAAAATGTATGAACAGTTGAGGTACTCCTATTTGATCAAAGCGACCATTAAATTTCAAGCCAGAGTGAGCGTGGGTCAGTCACACACATGAGCACAACAGAAAGAAAGGTAGATAGTGGATTACGGACCGCTTGCTCTGATAAACACAGCTATAGCCACAGCAGTACAGCGCAGATGGGTGTGTCACCCACGCACGGTGTTACCTGCTGGTGCTTATGCAGAGTATTAATAGTAACGCGTTGTGCTTTCTGCATGTTCTGTTTCTACCTGTGGTATACCGATATGTCTGCGCTCTCCTGTGTGTGCTCATGACCAGCTCGTGAAAGCAGGGCAAACAACATGACATTATTATTTACTGGCACGTACGTACAAAAATAAGCAATTGACTTGATCTTTGTGTGGGGGTCGAAATCTACAGTACTTTGTTTTTGGTGATATACGTATGTACGCCTACGAACAAAGTATGAGATTTTTTTTTCGTAGTAAGTAGTTCTCGCTCACAAACAAAAACACTCACACAGAGACAACTACCGGTACACAATAAATCGGTTGTGCCCCTGCGACTCGAGTGCTCGCGGCCAACGAGTACTCGCCAAATCTCCGTGAAAACACTACCCGGGTACTAGCGAGTATTTCCGCTCTTTTCAGTTAAGCTTTTAGTCAGATGTGTATACTCCTAACGCCGGCTTCGTGCGAACCATTTTATGTAAAAATGCCATATCCTACGTACAACTCAATGTTGGGTTTTCGTAGTACATACTAAACTCAATACAATTACAGAGGGAACTAAATTATCGTGTGTATGGACGTGCTATACTCGTGCCCGTGACTTGTAACGACAAAGAGTTACAGGGTATTGGTATTTAATAGTTGTACTGGAGAGAGTATACCCGGGCATTTGCTGAAAGGGATACGTACAACTCTATACCTGGTACCGAGTAAATCACAAACATTTGAACAGACGTACTCTATACCTGCAAGCAAAAAAAAGCAAAAAAAAAGCATCTTCGGGATTTGAACTATGGTTCTATATGCAAGTGGGGAATCGGGCGTCACATGCTATCATATGTACGTGATTACTTGCTAGAAATATCAATATTGTTCTCGTTTTTGGAGCCAGACCGCCGAACACTACGTAGTATCATCGCATGTGTCGGCATGCAGCTTGCAGAGCACACGCATGACACATGGAGCCCATCAACAGCAGCAGCAAGCAGAAGAGTGGTGGTGGTGTGGTTTGGTGACGGATTGCTGGCTGCTATGAAAGCAGCTACTCGTAGCAACAACAGAGCACACCACAGATCTGCCTCCGATGCGCACAACAGTGGTGTACCACTGTGTCCGGAAGAGTAACGACAGTTTATATATATTTTGAATGAACAAAAGTTTCTTACATTTCGGGACAGCGGAGAGATTCGTACATGAGCATCGATCTGCAGGTAGGTATTATGCCATGACTCGGAAAATTCGCAGGCTTCGACAAAAGCAACTCGTCACGGTACAGCACGGAACTAAGGCACGCGCATGCATGGTATCATGCCTGATGCTGCTGCTACTGCTGTGCTGCTGTGCTGCTGGGCGGCAGGGTTGTAACATTGAGGTTGTACTGTTTGTAACACGCTCTCTGCGGTGCTGCTGCTGTTCGTGTGTGCTCCTCGTGCTCTCGGCAAGAAACGCACAAAAAACGCACGACTTCACAAAAACAGGGCCTCACAAAATACAAAAAACGTGAAACATTTACTGGCACGTACGTACGAAACACGGCCTCATGCTGAGAACCCGGGAAATCGGCTTATCCACTCCCGCGGGAAAAAAAACTTCGAGCGCCCGCCACGCGAGCCACAGAGCTCGGATCGAGCCCAAACCTCGACCAATGTGTCCGGCCGGGCCTCCCGTGTCGGGGTACTTAGCGTTTTGCCGAAAAGCGCTCGCGCGGAGAGAAAAGTTGCGAAAAGTGCGAAAATTTCACAAACATAACTATACATACAAGGCTCCCCTTCGGGGAGTGGGGTGTTCCCCGCGGGGTGACGCAAGCTTGCACGTCCCACGGAAAAACCGACCTATCGCCATCCAGCTGTAATTGTAGAAAAGGGGTGAACAGATAATCACCTTTCAGCGATTATCGTATAGTAAAACGGTTGTTGCTAACGTACGCATACTTAAATTTATAATTAGATAGGCGTTATACCACTTAAAAAAACATGTTTTTTTTTCACGAACCGCGATGTCAAATTGTCTTGAGTTCGCGGAAACTTGTCATTCTCATAGTTTGTGAAACAATATCACGATCGGCGAAACTGTCAAGTTGTTTTTCGTGACATATTTTGTTCGGTAGATATGGCGGTGTGCACCACAGCGAGCAGTATGTCGTTCTTTATACAAACAGCAAAGGCAGAGAAATATAATCGATTTCGTCCAGCAAATACAGTACCTAGTATACAGTAGCAGCAAGGAGTACAGCAAGCAGTGCAAAGCAGTGGCAGCGGGCAGTGTAGCAAGTAGCAGCAACATAAGCGGAGCTACTAATTGGAGTATCTACGTACCACATACAGCAAGCAGCAGCACCACAACTACTGCTGCGACACGGCAGTTAACGTTCTGCAGTAGTAGCAGCACACTTCTGCTTCATTCAGCGCACACAAAGCGGTACAGCTACAAATAGCAGCTGAGGCTACTTAAAATACTACTCGTCGTGGTAAAGCGTACATTTCCCGCCGTCCAAGCGAAATAAACACAAGGTCCTTGTGGTGTATTCGTACATCATATAAAAATTCATCATTGTGGTATGCCAGAGCGGGGCCGGTATATAGCGGACGAAAACAAATAGCAGTACGTATGTTGGGGCAGATGGGTACGTACTATAGGTGCAAGAGGTTGTTCCACTATGAAAAATATCCTATCCGGTCGCCGGCATCTATGCGTAGCCCTTGTATCATAGCGGCCTAACGAAAGTAGGGAAAACAAGTGGGGGCAGCACAGCAGTAGTCCCCATCCACAGACATGACAGGACTCAACCGCGTACCAACCCACCCAACAGAGCATCCACCCACCCACCCACCCACCCAACAACCCACCCACACATCACGTGCTTTAACAGTACAGCAATACAGTAGTACGTACTACTGTAGGTGAGGAGCATAGTGCTGCTGTATTGTACTGGCGGGCAAAGGGAATACGTAGAAAACAAACCAGGGACAGTGCAGACACGACAGCACTCAACCACGTACGAACCCACCCACCCAAACACCCATCCACCCACCCACCAACTCACCCACACACCATGTGCTGCAGCAGTACAGCAGTACGTAAGTGGGGATCAAACTTTCAATCGATCGCACAACAACAGAAGTAAGAGTACTCACAAGCCGCAAGCAGCGGAAAGAAGCAGCAGCATTCTGCAGTAGTTGTACCCACTTTGAGTATCATATTGCGGCTGCTAGCTGTTGTTTCATGCCTGGTACGTATGATATATCGTACTCGAGGACGTACTGCAGAACATACCTTTCACCTGGTATACAGGACCAGGTATACGTTGATACGTCTCACGTGTACATTCCAACCAAACGACCGTCTGGATATTGACACATACACCAAACCATTCCTACATTTCCGGACAAATTATAACAGACTCCATGAGGTGAGCTCGTTCTTTTTGCTCAAGCGCGATCATTATGTTCAGCAGCACCACGATGCCCCACCTAACAGACCATACCGCCGCAATGCAGCAGAGCGAGAGCAAGAAGCAGCACCACTCGGTAGCATAACACCACTACGAGCATGGCACTGCTGCTGCTGTGGTTGTATCTGTTGCAGAGGACGCATGATACGGACCAGGTATACCTGGTACCTGCGACGCACTACTGTACACTTGCCAATATGCTCGGAAATATTACGAACGTTTGGATCTGAAAACAAATACGAAACGTTTCATATATTTTCGGACAAATTGGTACGGAAAAAAACTCGGTGCGGTGAGACCGCTCGTTTCGTAGGACGCACACCTGATGCAGCAGCATGCTCGTGCCCCCCTGTCACAACCATACGACTGTACAACGTCAGGGATGCTGTCGCGTCGCTGCTGTTGCTGCATGCGTGCAGATAGATGTTCGATGCCGCTCGATGTGCACGTCGGTGTGCCCTCCTTTGTGTTGATGCCGACGCGGCAAAATCACCTTTCAAAATCTGCCGCCGAGACCGGGTTTCACGTTGCCCTGCTCGGCTCGACCGAGTGGGACGGGGTACCCCGTAAAACCGACTCTTTTTTTTCGGCTTCGCGAGCGCCCCGCGCGGGCCACGGGCCCCGGGCGAGGGCGAGGCCCGCGGGGCGCGCTCCCCGGTCGATCCCCCGGCCGCCGACCCGAGCGACGGCGAGATCGGCCGCGAGGGCCGAGCGCGAAAACGCGCCGCCGGGCAAAAAAACCACAATCCTACTTTGTTATATTATTTGTGGGTCCGGGAACAGCAAGCGATGGGAAAAAGGTTGGCCCTAAGTTGTTGTTACTGTAGTATAGATTCGTAAGGATGAACCTGGAAGATAAATATATGCGAGAGTGTCGATGTACCGATGCAAGAAATGTCATAATCCACACGAAGGTGCTGAAGGTCCTAAAGTTCTGCCATGCGACATGAGTAGCTTCGTTCTGAACAAATATTCTGAGCGATCACCGCCCTCTCATCTAACAGTCGAAGATGTATGCATGGAGATGGATAATTTCCGTATCAGGTCTACACAGGTGGCCATTTGGGTACGTTGCGGGAGGTTGTGGCGAAATCACAACCTCAGTACATTGGGGCGACGCACACAATGTACCGCAACGTACGAGAAGGCCCTTCGATTGTGAGATCTCCTCTTGATATCTTAATACAACGTGTAAGGTTGTCGTCAAGTTGGCAGACCTTCTTGCAACGTTAATATATTTTTATATGTCCAACACATTTAAACATTTCGCTCGTTTCGCTCGATATTCTATTATTGTACGTATTAACAGTATTATTGTAGTACTCTACACAACCAATCAGTAAAAACATTTTTTTGAGGTAAACAACCGGATTTTGAATGGCTGAAAACCAATACTTGAATCTAGTATATTTGGATTATAAGTCTTCGGCTTTCTCACATCGATGACAACACCTATACCTAAATGAAGGTAAAACTATCATTGATAGACAACGTTTCACTACAACAAGACTAAAATCAAGTCAAAATATGTTTGAGGCAGTCGAATTTGTCACGGAAAGTTGTTCATATTGACAAAAAACAAAAATTGTGTCTCAATGAAAATCCATACTTTAACCAAGTAACTTTTTGTACGAGTTTTTTTCTGTTTTCTTCTTGCAGAACAGAATGGACTACGCATATGAAAAAATATACTCATACGTAGTGCACATCATTCGTCTTACCCGAAAGCGTCTTGTGCCCAATTTTTGTAGTTTTTACACGATTCTAACATACGTTTTAGCTGTTTTTTAAATAAGAGCATTTGTTGCAAACGAACATGGTTTTGCCCAATGCAAAACATGAGGCGGGATTTAAAGGAGCATATAAAAAACACGAGCAACGTAGTTGTTGATCATACAAACGCGAGTGCGCTGTCGAGGTGAGACTTATTTATACGTACGTAGTTGTTTTATGTATATATTCATATGATACGTACGTACGTATTATACTCGTATGTACAATATTAATATTTTTTCGTGTTCCGATGTTTCGCGCCGATTTATTCGTATTGTTTAAGTTCAGATTTCGATTTTCCCCCTATTTTTTCGATTGCTTGTTTCGTCGTTTTGTGTCGTGCCTTTATTTGTTTTCGCGATTTCTGTCAAGCGGTACAATAAACACCACGCAATAAAAATAAAATAAAAATGGACACGTTGGGACCAGATTACCCAACCTGGAGAGGTTGTGGGGCTATACGTTGTGCAAACAGGGACTTTGGCATATATGGCCAACCTCAAGCCAAAATCAGATTGTGTAGACCCCCACCCCAACGAAAACCCAAATGGCCACCAGTGTACCATTATGACGAAACACCGAATTTCAAGGGGTTTGGGTGGGGAAAATGCAGTACAATACTATACCAGCTGGGATTAGGTGTCTGTAAAGACATGGGAGCATGAGCCAGACCTGGAACAGTATGGTAGTTTAGTGTCTAGATATTGGGCGGGAGACCCAATGCAAGTAGGAGGGGACAATGCCAAGTATAGGAGGTTCCGGGTACAGCTGGCTAAACGTACACTCGCATGCATGAGAGGAGAAAGATATGTTGCTACGGGTTACAAAGTTTGTTGTGATACACGTGGAAGACCTGGCTTATTATATGATCGTGACATCATCGGATCGTATATATATTTCAAAACTTCCCGTGCAGGATGGCAGCTAGCCCTCGTTGTGATGGTGGCGGAGGATGCTCAAAGCAAGGAGCTACCGCATACGATCAAGTTATTGGATATGGGGAAACGCTACAACGTTCACCTGTCGGAGGAGAAGCTGACTACTGTTACCGAAGATGTTGGAACGTGGTGTTGGCATGTACATGTAACCACCAAAAGTAGCAAGAAGTTTCTAGATACTATTTAGGGTAAGACTGTTCGTCAGCTCCAAGCAAGGTAGTCAAAACACCCAGAGACAATCGATGGTTTGATGATTCAAGTCGTTTATTATCTTCTCCCAGGAGGGTAGGGACAGCAGGAAAGTGATTGAGTGCGTCATCACATATGCACCCCCAGTCGTCAAGATCCACATGATTCTCAACACATAAAATCCCGAAACGTCATGTAACTGTCAAACTGAAGAGGCATGACAAACACCCTCCCTGGCTCTTTACGTAACAGTGACAAAACAAGACAATAATACACAACTCCTTGACCTGAACCAATCACAAAAACAACAAGAAGAAACCCACCCGTGTGAGCAAAAACCTCTCATCCACTCCCACATAAAAACCATTGCAATTGTAGACGAGATTACAATAGCCGCGCCAACATGATAAAATACTGAGGCGAACAGTACAATGCCAGAGATCGCGAGGAACCCCGTTCCCCCGGACAAAAGTTTCCTTTTGCCCCCTACTCCCGTCATAAATTCTCAGATCGTAACGGTAAAGCGAGATAGCATACATGCGTCCTTTTTGCATGGCTGAAACATAGAATTTATCTGGCGCTAAAGTTATCCGAAATAATAGTCGCTTACGAAACACCAAAAAAAAAACGAAAAGATTACTCCCCCTTTTGGCTTTTGCTCGCTAGCTCCTAATGATCGAACAAAGAAACAATAAAATGCTGCCATACCGACATACATAGCTTTATCTTCTTTGGTTCGGAAGCTTTCCTCGGCATATCTTGGCACCTCACAGCCACTCTCAGCCTCTCATTGCCGAAGCAGTAGTTACTTGCCTTCCGGAGGTTCTTGGCTTTCTTTGTTTTCTCCTATTTTCGTTACTTGCTGCTTCCTGTTTCCTATGGTACCAGTTTTTACTTTGTCGGCGAGATCATGTTTCCCTTTTCTTCCGGTTTCGGGTTCCTGCGTGTACCCAGTGAGCACGACAGCGCGTGCGAGCCCGGCACTATCGCGGGTATGGGAGGGCGCTGGCCAGTAGAGGTGGGGTCAGAAGGAGCGCGGTCGCTTTTTCGTGGCTAGGCGTGGCGTCTCCATCGAGACACGAGGGGAGCATGAAGGTCCTTGCTGTTGCTGCTGCTGCAATGAATCCAGTATGTCCGACATTATTATAATGATCGTTTTGTCTGTAATAAAAGAACATTTAAGCCAAGTTCAAGCGGTGCTTTATTTATCGAACAAACATTATTTTTACAGAGGCATCAGCAACCTCGAGCGGGCGAACGAGAGCCACTGTGAGTACCGGGCTTCACGCGAGGTGAGCCACGGGGCTCACTGGGGCAGAGAGGCAGTAGAGCTCGACCCGGACCGAATCGATGGCGAGGTGATCGCGGGTGGGCGGGGAGCGTTTTGTTCGAGTACGAGTACGTAATGTACGTCTTTCTCAGTTTTGTGGATTTTTGTACAACTTGATTGACGCCCGTGCTGTGCTGTGCTTTCTCTTTCATACTCTCTCTATATATATAAAGGTCGAAGGTACTACTACTACTGCTGTTGTTGTACTACCACACATAGCAGTCACGAAAAAGGCACAATTCACACCCCTAGCAGGCAGCGCAGCGCCGTCCTGCGAGCCATGTTGCTGTGCTTTCTCTTCCTTTCGAACATACAGCTTTGTTGTCCTGGAGTATGGAGATCTACTGTCGTATACTTTCGCAAGTCGCCTGTACGTTCGTTTGTTCTTTGTGTTTTTTGCTTTGTTTGTGGTGTACAACTGCTGTCGCCGTACAGGTATGATAGTTGCTTTGCCACATACATGCCGCATACCAGTACTCATGCATCACAACACAGCAGTAGTAGACGGGTACTGTACGTTCAGTTGCGTACAGCAATAAGTATTTCGTTGCATTGCACCATGAATCTCTATGGCCTTTTCAAGTCGGTATTTACACATAGTGGACTTCTTCTACCCCTTTCCTTGCGCGAGCGTAGCGGGCGGCGTCAACCGCCCTCGGAGCGAAGCTTTGCTTTCTTTTAGCGATATTTTTTTGTGTTGTTCACCACTATCGTTTTTGTCCTGTATTTGCCGTCATACATATGGAGCTCTTGGCATTATCAAGTCGCCAGTTGCAGCTACAATAATATATTCTCCTCTTTTACCCTTTTCACATTTGGTTCTATTATTCCTTCCGCGAGCGTAGCGGGCGGCGTTAGCCGCCCGCGCAGCGGAGCCCTTGTTTTTTATACGAATATTCTAAGCCCTCCTAGCTACGAAAATTATTCGATCATTCGCAAACAAATCTCACGTTCCATTTTTCTCCCTTGCAAACAAAATTATTCGCAAAAATGATACTGTTAGTAGTATGATATAACCAATCGTGAATAAGCTTACCCTCCTTCATTTTATCAGCAATAAACAGCCAAAAATAAACAAAAGATACCCGCAAAATTCAATAAAATATATTGTAACCACCAATACCATATATCAGCAATACACCTCCCAAGGCGCATCTATACGTACGTACCCGTATTTCTCCAAACACGTTCGAAAAATGTATCATGTCTACCAGTTCCCTTTCTGGTCCTGTCTCTACCAACAAAACACTACAAGTTTTTCGGATTTACAAAGACTGTTTGATTTGAACATGAAAATACACTTCAAAACTACCAGGCGAAAAAGGCTACGTATCACACATACCATCCAGAACGAATCTTACATGATAACTCACTTACTTCGACCAAAACAATAATTTCGATCAACAGGTGTACCCATCGTAAAAAAAAAATCATCATTCATTCCTACGAAAACCCCACCATGATGACCAGACCTGCCCCCCACGCCCCGCGAAGTTGCCGGAATATCCAGCTGACGAAACACCCAGATCTGCTCTCTCCGTGATTTCTCCCGCTGCTGCTGTTGCTGCTGCTTATCATGGAGTGCGTGCGACCATGCCGCTCGATTGCCACCCGGACGAAACCCCATCGTTATATTGGTACTGCTGCAGACAGCCCCCGATTACCCCACGTCCGGTTCCTGCCACCGCTGATTTTCCGGCAGCAGAATGCACGCGGCTGTTATGCCGCGCGACTTGRCCCACCAAACAACCCCCCAGGTAGGATGCACACGGCTGGCGGCCGTGTGGCTTTTCGCGGTATCTGCAGACATGCTTTCCCTCGTTTCCGATTACCCGCACGTCTGCTTACTCCCCGACCTCCTGCAGCAGCTGCTGTTGATGCTGCTACTGCTGTCGTGGAGTGCACACAGCCACGCCGTGCGACTTAAAGTCCCCCTTTCGCTACATGCGGCGAGGGTGCCCACGATTACACTCCCATCGCGGGGCTTTGGCTGCTGTACCCCTAAAACGACGTCGTCTCCACAGCATCATCTCCGGGATCCCCCACCACCGCAAGTATGGCCTCATCCGGCGATTCGTCCATGTCCGCCGGCGATGCGCACTTGCTGCTCTCATGTCCTCTCCCACCACATCTTTCGCAGAGCTTTGCGGAGCAATTGTCGCTGTAGTGGCCTGCAGCTTTGCAGCGGAAACATCTCCCTTTAAGAACCTTCGCGCTCCCGGCTCCACCTTTTGAACTGGTGTTGCCGTCGCCCTCCTTGCCTTTCCCCGACCTATCCCGACCCCCATGCGCCTTTCCACTCTTCCCACCGAAACCACCCCCTCCTTTTCCCACGAGTACGTGCGATTTTGACGAGCCTTTCGACTTTCCAAAAGATGGGAGAAGGGCCTCGTACTTGCTGCGTACCAGATTGATAATCTCCTTCCGATCGTAAACCTGCTTGAGGTTCAAGTCTCGAATCTCAAGCGAGTACTCGGCAGCAGGCAGGGCGGAAACAAAACATGCGTACAGCGTGTTACTGTCCACACTCATTCCTGCGTTGTTGAGTTTCACATGCAAGTCCTCCATCTCAAACAACTTCTCAACCGGGTCATCCTCCGCTCCGATCTTGAAATTGTAGAGTTGTCGCATACACAACCCCTTTTGAGCATTGGTCTTAGTGTCGTACCAATCCTGCACCAATTCCCAACATTTTCTGGGAGACGTGCTGCGGCGAAAAGTCGCTTTGTCCACATTGGACTGTAAGGGCCGTTCCTAACGAACAAAAACAAATCACGATTCGTGACGTTTTGGCATGACAACATATCACGATTCGTGATGTTTCTTTCCTAAAGAAAATTGGTGCTTTTTCGTCACGTTTCGTGATATTTTAAAATTATAAAGAATCCGATATTTTCAAACCAACGGTATTTGAGGGTGGGGCCAACTCTCGCAGGTAGGTCACGGCCAGGCCGTGCCGGGCCGACCGCGCCCGACCCGGCCCGTGATTCAAACCATGGGCAGAGGCCCGACACGGTCTGTGATATTCCAACCTCACGCGCCGTCGGCCAGGCCAGGTCCGCGCGAGGTTCCAATCTCGCTGACATGTCGTCTGCTCTGCCTCGGCCATGAGATTTTCAGATTATTTTTGCTTTCTCTTCACGCTGTGTCTCCTCTTCCTCGAGATTTCGAGGTCACAGCATGCTCGTTACCCCGCACCCAGCAGTGTCTTTAGGCAGCCGCTCGCTGTCCACAACCGGCGTACGAAGCAGGGCCTGACATGCCCCTATACCGGCCATCGGATACCGTTGGTGTCGGGTGGGTTACGTAGTGCCTTGATCAGGCGTATTTTGAGCCACGACAAATGTCGTGAATCGTGATTTTGTTTTTTTTTTAGGAAATTATTGTGAAAAAGTTGGCGTCATGAATCGTGAGGTTTTTGTCGTGAATCACGACAAAAAAAAAAACACGATTCACGACAAAAACCTCACGAATCGTGATTTTTTTCGTTCGTTAGGAATGGCCCTTATGCCAAGTCGTATATGTTACTGCGATCTTGTTACAATATCAAACCCTAACAACGTCTTGCTTACTTTGCCCTTCTTGCCGGCTGGCCTGGAAGTAGGGTCCCGCGACTCATCTCCCTGCCCATCTCCGTTCCTGCTCGGCTTCATCATGTTTCGCCTTTTTTGCCGCCTTTGTTTGCTGTTTAGTTTTTGGGTTGAAGCCTTCGTGCGCGATGCTGGCATGGTTCACTGTTCCGTTCCTGCTGTCCAAAGGGCACACCGGCACAGGCATCAGGCGGGGAACCAATTAATTGAGTGCTGACTGCGTACATGTGGAGGCCGCTTAGTAACCCGTTCAGTTTAGGTTCGGAATTTCAAGGTCAATGTTCATTTCCTACTGTCGTGCAGACGTGGGGACAGTGCGCTTCGGCATGACTTTTCCAGGGAGGGTAGTTACGGTGGTACGGATGATCTCCCGAAGAAAAATCAACAAACTGGAAACAATAACCGTGACTCTTAGAAAACGATTCTGAGTTTTTCCGGTTGCCTGTAGTGCCGGCATTTCCGGCTCGCACATACCGGCGCTATAAAGGAACAACATTTCTGTTCTTGATAGCGAAGGGAGGCTCGAGTGTACAAAATTCCTTGGGCGGGCACCAGAGTGCTCGTGAAAAAGTCAAAGTTGTTCCATTGCATTTGGGCGCCAAAACAAGAAGGAAAAAAAACGTAACTGGGAAAAAAAAAACACTTGGAATTACAACTGACTGGGTGCATTCCTCTCGCTCTGGGCTAAAAATTAAACAATTTCTAGCGTCGCATGAGATTGCTCTGCCCACACGACGGCGATTTCCAAACGGACTTTGCATGCTCTGTGTGACACGGGGCGTCACGCGTTGCAGATAAATGCAGACCATGCACATAGCTGAGGTCTCAGGGCGTGGTCCAAAAGTACCGGCTTGGGTACTCCAGAGAGAAGAAATAGATTTACTGGGAATTATTCCTATAAGCCTCTAAATTAATACTACCATAGTACAAGGGGGGCTTCGCCGCGGCGGGCTAACGCCCGCCTGCGGCTTCGCGCAATTCCCGTAACGGCGAAGAATGGAGGTAGGAATACTAAAAAATAACCTTAGTTAGGACGAACAAAAGCGAATTTACTGCCAAGGGGTGTACAGTAATACATACAGAACATCTATACGCGTAATGAGAAACAATAAATATAACCCAGGCTGGGTTTTTTTTTTTTTTTTCCAGAGGGTGCGTCCTACACTAACTTCATAAAACGGTTCCCGAATTTCTTATTTCCTTGGAAATATTAGGCTGGGTTCTTATCACTGTCCTGTACTGATGTATTTCAACAACAACTTGTCATTCGTACCGTATGAGTATGTATTTATTAATAATAAAAACATATTGATGGTAAGTGATACTGTATCGAAGAACAAAAGGCCAATCTACAGTAAGTTACACATACATACACGCATATACAGAGAGCCACATGCACATACCTGGTATTATATACGTACTATTAACAGTGGTATCCCGAACCATGCCAGGGCGGGGCCGGTATAATAGCGGGCACAAACAAAAATACCAAATAATAACTGGGCCACGATCCACACACTATGATATAACGCAAAATGCACTGATCAGGCAAGTTGACACACTACGTACGTCGTRTAGTTTGATGCCTGCTCGATCGTAGCATACGAGTTATATACTCGTCGTACCCGAGTACTGCTTACTTAAAGTGAGTATCATACGAAGTGTTACACATTCATGTATGCTCACCTCGGTACTGCTGTTAAAATCCTTACTATTTAATGCGCTTCGGTAGTGATGATGTCGTTTCGGATCTTCACGACTATGCAGTATGCCGGTTTCGTAATAAAATCGACCAAAAAAGAAAAAAAAAAAACACTGCTGTACGTACAAGGGCTGCGCATCCATGCCGGCATTTTGTTTTTGTCCGCTTTACGTACGTACTTGCTGCTATACTTTCTGGACTGCTGCTGTTGCTGCTGCTGCTGTTACTGTTGCTGCTGTGCATGGGTTATATACTACTACTACTACTATTACGGGGGACCATAGTGAATAGGACCAAATATCGTTAGCAAAAATTGGGGAAAATTTAGGCTTTTGTGTATACCGCAGGTCATTAACTATGGTCCTCCGTAATACTACTACTACTACTATTACCGGGGATCATAGTAAATAGGACCTACGCTGCACACAAAAACCTATATATTTGACTATTTTTACTAAAAACAAATGGTCCTATTTACTATGGTCCTCCGTACTACTACTACTATTACTAGTATTACTACTACTACTACTACTACTACTACTACTACTACTACTACTACTACTACTACTACTACTACTACTACTACTACTACTACTACTACTACTACTACTACTACTACTGCTACTACTACTACTACTACTACTACTACTACTACTATTATTGCTGTACGTACTGGTGCTGCTGTATACTGATTCCACACTGCTGTTGTTGTTTTGTGGATGGTGGGTGGATCGGTTGGTGCGTGTGTCGATCGGTTGGTGCGTACGGTACGTACGTACGTGGTTCGGTGGGTGGGTCGGTGGTTGGGTGGGTGGGTGTGAGTGAGTGGGTGTGGGTGAGTACGTGAGTGGGTGGTGGTAGTGGGTGTGCGGCTGGGTGTCGGTGGGTCGGTTAGTACGGTTGACTGC
>MEHQ01000971.1:0-40306 GCA_008828725.1 Saccharina japonica | reverse complement strand
AGTTGGGGTGAAAGCACTACTGCTACTCTACTGCTTCTGGTACATCGGAAGGTGGCGGGCTTGTTTTAATGGGGTGAGTGAGACTTGAGAGTGGAGCTGGCTGCGTCTGGTTGGTTGCGTGGGCTGGTATGTTCCCACGACGAACAGCGGTTGTGTCTAGAACACGTATTTGCATTGATTGTCAAGCGATACGTTTCATCAGCGCATAAAAAGGTCCACTGCTGCATACTATACGCGAGTACTGCGTAAGAGCACTCGTGACCGAGCCTTGGACCGGTGTACTGGTATGGTGGGTGGGCTGATCGGGGGGGGGGGGGGGGTGGCGTGTAACGCGGTGATATCTGCCCAATTCGGTCTTGATGTTGTTGTTGAATCTCTGTTTTAGCATTAAAGTTATTAAATTGCAGCGTGTTATTTGTGACTTGGATGCTGATTGTTTAACGATATTCACCGCGTTACAACGGCCCACCCCCCCATCCATACCAGGTACAAACCAATACATCACGAGTGCTCGTGACGAGTTACTTCGTATATATGGCCATGATGCTTTTTCTTTTTTTTTTATTTATTATGCGCTATGAAAACGTATCGCTTGACAATCAATGCAATACGTTGTTCGTCGTGGTGAACTAACGCAGCCCACGGCTCAAACCGACGGCAGCCAGCAGGCTCACTTTCACTACCATCTATTATTTATACCTTTTCGAGATGCCCTCCCTTTCGTTCTTCTTTTGTTTCCCCAGGATATATAATACGTACTTCGTATGACCGATATGCCAAACACCAGTAATTAATATTAAGTAGGTGTAACTTCTACAAGAACGGGTGAAATGAGGAGCGTGACAGACGCCTTCAAGTGGTCAAACTCCTAACTGCATTAAGCTACTGCGTTGGCGGTTTTTATCTTTTTGCTGTGTTCCTGCAATTGACATTGATTGGATCGTTTTGTATTTTAAGCGATTTGTGTCAGCACATAAACCTTTTTTGGCTCATGCGCGAGTGCATAGGTTGGTGGGGGTTCGTTGTGGGTTGTGGGTGAGAGAGTAATAGCTGGGGTGGTTCACGGTTTCTGCGCTGACACGCATTGCTTAACAGTAAAAGCGAACCCATGGCAATTGCTGCAACAACAGCAGTAGTAGTACATAAAACAAAGAAGAACCGCCGACGACGCAACAGAACAGCAGTAGTTAGGAGTTTGACTACTTCAAGGCGTCTGCCGCGCTTTTCATTTTCCCACCGTTCTTGTGCGTACGGGTATACGTACCTTGCCTACGAGTATTATTGTGCTGTTGTAGTATCACGTGTACGAGGTATGTATGTATGTAAGTATACCCAGTATGAAAATCTTGCACGCAAGTAGGACGAAGGCGGCACAGACAAACGATTAATCTAAAGCCGAGAGTACTCACACTTCTTGTGAGTGAGGCGTTCGACACCGCGAGGCCTATTTGACCAGACGACTGGTAGACGGCGACGATGCGGTTGCGTTGTTGAGTCGGGGCAGAATATGATGTGTGCGCGTGCGTAGTTGCGAGAAACAGGGTGGTGTGAAGTGTTGGAGAGTTCCAGAGTTCCAGTAGTAATGTTGCCTTACAGTACAGGACACCCAATAATAAGAAACAGGCTAATATAAGAAAGCCAGGCTGAGATTTAGAGGAAGACAATAATTTCGAGAGTCGTTATCTTGAAATTAGTCCAGAAATCACCCTCTCTAAAATGCGGAATCCAGCCTGGACCATATTTCCTGCTTCTTATTAGGTGTCCTGTACTGCTGTACTTCTATATCTTGTATAATAAGAGGATGTAAGGATAAGGCAGGTGAAATTATTTGTTTAGTAATATTAAAAGTGGTGGGGCTTGTATAAGGCGGCACGAACGAGACAATCGCTCGATACAAGGCGGTCAAGATTGGCCGTACAGGACAATTCCACTCGCAAGGTGGCCCACTCGGTATAAGGCGGTAAAACTATCGGTGCACTATTATACCGCCTTATATAGGCCACACTGCTGTACGTACTAACTGTAGTACGACAACAGCATTTACTGACTCGTACACACGTACTGCTGTGAATATTTTCTGTAATTTCAACCATTTCGTTGAAAGTTTTGTCACGTCTCGCGTGGGCAGGGGCACGACAGCGACATTACTACTGCTGTAGATATTACGTACCGCCACTGACGACGAAGCACGAAAGAACGGCATTACATCCCGTCCCTTCTTCGTTTGTTCATTATTCTCGATCGAGACGGTTAATTTTCCTTGGGCTCGGGGTGTTCGTTGGGAACGCCTATCAACATGTGTAACCTTCGGATTGCTTTTTAGGGCCAAAAATGCATACTGCTTCATGTAGTACAATGTGTGTGTGTGTGTTCTTCACATTAAACCTTCCTTTCTACCCGTCGACATCCAGCACACCCAGTGTCCGTGCCGATTCATCATCCTAAAAAGGTACCAGTTCTGTGGTCACAAAACTACGACACAGAGATACTACGCTCAGTGCAGTAAGCAGAGCAGACAATGCAATGCCATATACGACAGGCAAGACCTACCCTGCTAGCAATCCAGGTGCATGCAAAGAGATACTACGCTCAGTGCAGTAAGCAGAGCAGACAATGCAATGCCATATACGACAGGCAAGACCTACGCTGCTAGCAATCCAGGTGCATGCAAGAGAAAAAAAGAGAAAAGAAAGAAAAAAGCGAAAAGGAAAAATACTGTAGTAGAAAGTAAACATACTGAAGCAAATCAACAATCAAGCAACCAAACAAAAGCATGACAAAATGAAAAGAAAAAAAAATGTCGTGCTTCTCCCAGATGAGATGCGACATCTAGATAAAATAAACCAAATGAAATGAAACGAAACGAAATGAAATGAAATGAACCGAAAAAAAAACAGTGCCAACAAAGCAAGACTAAGAACGACAGGAAAAGACAGGCAGCCAGAGCACACCAAAAGTACCTTCCAGCCAGCTGAGGCAGGTTTGTGCCCTTAGTACAGGCAGGTTCTACCAGCTAGTCGGTCTGGTACTGGTACCTACTCTGTTTGCCGTCTCTTTCCTGCTTTCGTCCGCCGCGGTTTCCCTACGAACCCCCCCACCCTCTGTCTCCATTCCCTTGGGCGCCACCCATACAACGGATACGTGGCACTTCCTACTCAGTTCCGTTTCGTCCTCGTGCCACACACGAGAGTCCAGGAAAGAGAAGAGGGAGTAACAAAAAACAATGTATACGTAGCTAAGCAGCCAAAGAAAGTCCTATTGCGCGGGACCATAGTTAACAGGACCAAATATGGTTAGTAAAAATTGGTACATATATAGGTTTTTGTGTCTAACGTAGGTCCTATTAACTATGGTCCCCCGTGATAGGAAAATACGGGGGGGCGGAGAGACAAAGGCAAAAGCGATCACGGCAAAAATAGCCTCGACCTTGTGCCACCGGACCATGAACTGTTCAGCCGCTTCGAGTACCCTCTGTACCACTTGCCCACTTTAGTTGCTGCAACGGTCCACGCTGCTGTCTCTACTCCAAACACCAACGGGACCTGTGCCGTGGACCCCTTGGTGGCTTGAAACACCTTGAGGTCTTCAGCAATGCATTTCTGCCAGGACTTTGGTTGTCCGCCCGGTCTGCGTCCCTCCCCACCCGTCATGGTCCCGAACATCACCCGACTGGGTAGTCGCCCTTTGGGTTGCCGTGCCACGGCTCCCGCAAAGAACAGCCGTCGTTTACGGATCGTCGTTTCGATGCTCTCGCATCGTGTCTGCTTGAGAGCCTTTGCGTACGAGAGGGTCCTATAGTCGCCACGCTGCCGACGCTGGAAGCCAATGACACGCAGGAGGATTAGGTGATGTACCGATCGGAGCCTGGCGATAGTACCGGCCCGCTCATAAGAAACCAGAAATCGGGCTTAGGCTGACTTTCTTATTTGAGAAAGGGGTGTGTCCCACACTAACTTCAGTATAATAAATAGCTGTCGAATTTCTTATTTCCCCGGGAACGTATAGGCCGGGTTTCGTGTGGGGCACTTTCTTATTAAAGGGCCGGTAGTGTAATGGTCTCCATACAAATATGCGTCGGAAACTTATATGATCCGTCCCCTAATAGTACGCGGCAGCAGTTAAGGGGCCCCTTGAATCGAAAAAAAAGGAGTACTTGAGTCTTGCAAACAACAGAGTTTCGTCGTATTTCGATGTAAAGCACCAACACTTATTTTTTACAATAACAACTATCAGTAATCCTTAGGCCGCAGGTGCGTAGTGATAGCGACTGCAGCAGCAGTAGTAGTAGTGAAAGCGGTACAAATGATCTTTTTCTTTTTTGTTTCCATCCCATTTATTATCTTCGCACTTCTGTCTTTCTCCCTCCCTACTCGTAGTCGTAACTCAGATCCGGGGTCACAAAGTAGGCTCCTCTCCCTCCTGCCCCACTATTTTTGCCGTGATCGCTTTTGCCTTTGTCTCTCCGCCCCCCCGTATTTTCCTATCACGGGGGACCATAGTTAATAGGACCTACGTTAGACACAAAAACCTATATATGTACCAATTTTTACTAACCATATTTGGTCCTGTTAACTATGGTCCCGCGCAATAGGACTTTCTTTGGCTGCTTAGCTACGTATACATTGTTTTTTGTTACTCCCTCTTCTCTTTCCTGGACTCTCGTGTGTGGCACGAGGACGAAACGGAACTGAGTAGGAAGTGCCACGTATCCGTTGTATGGGTGGTGCCCAAGGGAATAGAGACAGAGGGTGGGGGGGTTCGTAGGGAAACCGCGGCGGACGAAAGTAGGAAAGAGACGGCAAACAGAGTAGGTACCAGTACCAGACCGACTAGCTGGTAGAACCTGCCTGTACTACCGGCACACACCTGCCTCAGCTGGCTGGAAGGTACTTTTGGTGTGCTCTGGCTGCCTGTCCTTTCCGGTCGTTCTTCTGTCTTAGTCTTGCTCTGTTGGCACTGTTTTTTTCGGTTCATTTCTTTTCATTTCGTTTCGTTTCATTTCATTTGGTTTCTTTTAACTAGATGTCGCATCTCATCTTGGAGAAGCACGAAACTTTTTTTCTTTTTCTTTTTGTCATGCTTTTGTTTGGTTGCTCGATTGTTCGTGTTGATTTGCTTCAGTATGTTTACTTTCTATTATTTTTCCTTTTCGCTTTTTTCTTTCTTTTCGCTTTTTTTCTCTTGCATGCACCTGGATTGCTAGCAGGGTAGGTCTTGCCTGTCGTATATGGCATTGCATTGTCTGCTCTGCTTACTGCACTGAGCGTAGTATCTCTGTGTCGTAGTTTTGTGACCACAGAACTGGTACCTTTTTAGGATGATGAATCGGCACGGACACTGGGTGTGCTGGATGTCGACGGGTAGAAAGGAAGGTTTAATGTGAAGAACACACACACACTATCGTACGGTTCTTGCCTTGATTTTTATCGCGCAGAGGGTTCAGCCTTCCCAACGCTCGTCCATCTTCATCGAATTTTGCTAACTCACGCCCTCGCGCTGTAATCTAGTCAAGATATTTTTTTGCGAGAAAAAGTCCCTACGAGCATGCACTCGGGGGGGCTCGAACTCGCGACCTTGACGCTAACAAGCTTCGTGGTTACCTGTTAGCCCACCGGGGCGACCGGTTAGCTATGAGCTCGCTCGAAGGTGGACCATACTAAGTTATTTTCTTGCTTCGGCACATTGTATTCGGTCGACAAGCTTGGTTGGATAACAATGTAGGTTCCTTGCTTTAAGCAGATAAATCGATAGATCCCAGGTATCTCCCGCACTTACTTGTGTAAACCCTTGCACCGATAATCCACAAGGGGAACCAACCGCCGACCGCGCCTGGTGTCGCTTGACACCTTGTCCAGCCTTGCCCTCCCACCTGCGTCTGTACATTGTATGTAAGCCACCGTCGGAGAGATCGCGAACAGTGCTCGACACTCACATATTTCATCATGGAATGCCCGGCTAAGCCGTAAAACGGCAGACTACGCTGAATAAAGTACGAGTACATGCCAGTATTGTAAACACACATAATTTAATTACCATTCAGTGTACCACCAAGCCTAGACCAAGCAGCAAAGCAGAACAATCATACCCATGTACCAGGTATAATATGTCGCACGAAGGATGTGGTGTCATGTTACGTTATTTGACTCGGTGTAAAGGTTTGCGCCTGTCCGGTATTGTCACACAAATCACATACATACGAATGCTACGATAATAGAGGAAACTACCACACTTTTGGCTGATTTTTTTTAATCTGGATGACTGGGCTCCTTATAACGAGCAAAAAATAAATTCAATTTGGAAAAATAAAAATTTAAATTCGCTTTTCATTGGCCAACACACGCACCAGCACTAAATATTAGGATCTTGGGGTATAATCTTGGGTGGTGGTGCGGGTTTTGACCAATGAAAATCGGATTTGATTTTGTTTTTTTCAAATTATTTTTTTTGTTCTTCGTTAAAGCGGGCCCTTAGGGCCCGTTTTAACGAAGAAGAAAAAAAAACATTTTGGAAAAAAATATATTCAAATCCGCTTTTCATTGGTCACCAAATATTATGCCCCATAATTTGGTGCTGGTACCTGTGTTGACCAATGAAAAGCGAATTTGAATTTTATTTTTTCCCAATTGAATTTATTTTATACTCGTTAATTCGGGCCCTTACCCAAAAATCGTCGGAATCGCATTCTTGTGATGCAGAAGGTTTCGTTTTACACTGAAGACCACGGGGGGACTGTTCGTCGGGTAGCACTTGTATTCCTTATTAACCAGTTGTACGGTAAAGGTATAGAGCTCCTCAAGTCGCCACCGTCATGAAAAACACGGTGTACGTCTACCGTAGCATGCGTCTACGCCGATACACACAACAAAAACAAAATACGTGAAAATGTTTCGACCCCTGGGGGGAGGGGGGTAGTTAGGCGTATGATATGCTAGTCCCCGGGCACCCCTGGGCGATGCCAGAAGTTGCACATTTTCTACTGTTGTAATTGCTTTGCTTACCTGCTCACGGGGAAAAAGGGCCAACCTTAGATGAGCTCACGATTGCTACAAGAATGAGTTCGATTTTACTGATGGGTTTTTGAATCGGGGACGAACTTTCGAATCCAGTGTGTGTGTGTGTTCTTCACATTAAACCTTCCTTTCTACCCGTCGACATCCAGCACACCCAGTGTCCGTGCCGATTCTTCATCCTAAAAAGGTACCGGTTCTGTGGTCACAAAATTACCACACAGAGATACTACACTCAGTGCAGTAAGCAGAGCAGACAATGCAACGCCATATACGACAGGCAAGACCTACCCTGCTAGCAATCCAGGTGCATGCAAGAGAAAAAAAGAGAAAAGAAAGAAAAAAGCGAAAAGGAAAAATAATAGAAAGTAAACATTTTGGCTTTCGATAAAAATCGACCTCAATGTGTTATGGTACTGCTGACATGATGTTGGAAACGTTTGGTAAATACCTGGTATCAGGTATAAGAATCGTATTGGTAGTACTTGGAAGGCGGTATCTTAGGTGGGAACCAGGGATGGTTCCCGATGGCTTTGTGCCATCTCGTGCTTCTCAGTCGTTCATCACGCGAAACGGAATAAACCTGCTCTTCTTCTATCTCTAACGCAAACAACACACGTGAGTACCAACGAGGTACCCGTTCCATAGGCTGACCTGGCTAGGGATACCCTGTCCTTCTATACCTAGCATCCTTACACTTGGCGTTGCATATCGGCAGGACTAGTCTAAAACGGAGAAAGTTTTTTTACTCGTGCTCGGTTTCTTTTTTGTTAGCCCTGTCCTTCTATACCTAGCATCCTTACAAATGACCTTCAACTGGACCAATCGCACTCCGAGCTCCGACTTTCCTTTGCTTATATATATGTAGAAGAAATCCATGTTGTCATCAGTTTTCTTCTGTTCATTTATGTGCTGTTCGAGCGTCCTAGCTCGTCGCAGAGAGACAGCGATGAATACTGAGTTTTTTGTTGTCTCGTTTTCTCCTCGTCATATTTTCACAAATACCAAGACGATAGAGTCATGGTATGGACCAGACAGAGTGGCATGTCACGTGGTTGGGGCGCATGCCATCGTGTGAGGGGCAACTATTTATATCAGTGCATTATCATCCTGGTTCCTAACCCAACATATCTACCAGGCACTACACATGGCCTGTATAACGATAGGTATATACTGGAGAAGTGAGCACTGCCGTTTTGCATCTCCTTGTCCGTCCCTTATGTTTAACAGCACGCGTACTCTGTTGTGTGGTGTTTGCAATCGTCTGACGTCCTTCTCCTTTTCAACCAGGCAAGTACATGTGTACTGCTGTAGTGCGCAAGTCGGACAGCGTGTTGTTAACTTTTACACCCCGCGACGGCATCAACGACTATTCACAACGCGTTCGGAGAGTATTACCACCTCTCATGCGGTAGGAACGCGTACTCTTCTTGGACGAGACCGACCACACTTAAGTCATGAGTAAATAATCCAGCTAATAAGGGTATTCAGCCGGCACCAGGCGCAACTTGGCCTGCCGTAACCCAGGTGTAAGACCGTTGTCATGAAAGGCATCTCTTCCGACCTGAACGAAGATTCGGGCGATGATTTATCATACGTTTCTCGACCTTTGGGCGGTTTCGATGCCGCCATCCTTATACTATACACTGGTAGTGGGGTTCTCTACTGTTAAGGCCCGCTGTTATGAAACGCCAGTGTACAGCGCTGGAGCCCAATGCCTCATTTCGTAGGAACACTCCAGGTACAATACATAGTTTCTGAAACGGACCGTCTCCTGTATATTTGGGCTCTCTTGAACGGCTGATTTAATTCGTATTTGATAGGCTCTTACCAACCCACTGCATTTCTTCAGGAACAGTTTCTTATTCCAATTACCTTTCAAGCAGCCATTGTGTCCGTGTTTCACTGTTCAGCGAGAACCATGTTTCATATTGATGTTGCACCCACCGAGGTATATATAACAGGTTGTACGCTCAGATACATGCGTTGCACACTCAGCTACAGCAGTGATTGTTTTTTCCGGAAGCACTACATCACCTCCCGAACGTACTGCAATTCTGCCAAATAGTAGCACTACAAGAAGTACTCTCTGTGAGTTGCAACAACTACGACTGAGGTGTTGCGTATCTACAGTTTTACTGCAATCCGAGTTTCTTTATTCGGTCGGCGTTTTCGATTCAGCCTCGTTTCTTACCTTGTGTGGATGTCGTTCGCTGCTATTTCATATGTTGATATTTTATCCTTTGTCGTTCAGTTTAAGCTGCATTTCTTACAACAAATTCCTTGCTTTTCGTGCAAGGCTGAAGCTCTATTTCGTACTGGCAAATTGTTTAATAGGGGGCCTTAACTGTACTCGATCGATGGCCGGTATTCGCGCGCAACGGCCTTTTCACCGTCAGTGCCCGCACTGAACTTTGAGTTTCCACGTCCTCCAAGCACAAGCTATCCTCAAGGCGCGTGTGTCCGCACAGACTCGGTATTCTGGTCAATCACATGTTGTCGACAGCTTCGCGGGCTAAATACAGCAATTTACCGTTGCATCGATGCATGAACTGAGCAATTTCTAACTTTCTTGGCGATTGACCGAGTCTGTTTGTTCATATTGGGCATCTTCTTTCGTCACCTGCTTGTCTTTGATATTTTCTGAAGCGGAGCCCCTTTCTCCGCCAACACTCTGAAGGGAAGTCTTGTGCGTATTAGGGATACAGCAGTATTGTTGTAGTTCGACAGTTCAAAAATCCATTGCGTCGCCTGCCTTCTGTACAGCGATTGCTTGTACCAATACCGCCAGCGTGTTCGGTCTTCCATGAAAAGTTCATCGATCTCTGAGTTATCTCTTCGAATCGCCGTACTGCGCACCTCGGCGCGCAATGTTGTTCACAGAGGCAAGAGCAGCAGGAGGAGAAGGGAGTCGAAAAGGCCACAATAGATATCAGGTACCTGTACGAGTACAGCACTATTATACATACCATACCATCAACGGTGCTCCTACTACTGTAGATGTAGTTTCTATACACGAAATTATCACTGCTGGACCTTACATGACGGTAGTCACGCTAACTTACTACAGTGCATGTACCAGCTACAGCATATCATGACAAATGTTGTGGTGTCTGAGTCGTCTTGTTCGTCACCCGAACACTGTGTCAGATGCACCACGATCGTAGCACATGTCGACAGCCGGCCATAAAACATGCCGTCTAGCCCACACGATGTGTTGCATCGTACTGTAGGGTTGGAATTACTGGTTTCCCGCGTACGATTTATACTCCATCCGTATTGTTCGGTGGTAACTACGCAAGGTACCAGGCTAAACGCGCGAGATGGAAACGATCATGCGACACAGCCGCCGCGGCTGCAATATCAAATTGACGCAACTCTAAGTTGTGGGAGACAAATGCAGCAGAGAACAGGTGATAAAGACAGGTCATGCATTGAGAAGGTACATATATGGTTTGTTGTGTAGGAATCAACTATACGGTAGATTGCTACTGTGTGTTGCAGAGCACTGGAAGTGGCTGCGTAGACACAGCGGTTGTTCTAGACAACAGGAACAATAACCATGTTTTAAGCTGGCGTAAGAGTGGTGCTTGTGACCGAGTATTGTACTATCGTAGATCAGGATAGAGCGATGGAAACTGGACACAAAGCACCAAAAGCGATTGATAGACTACCGGTACGTGGCACAGATTAGAGGTCCCAGAAAGTGAAATCGACGGAGGGGTGTGATACATGCTCGAATACCCTGATACTCTCAACGTACAGCAGTATCATGACCAGTTGGACATGCCCCTCCCTACGAACCCGACGCTCTACTGACCTTGTGTCCTACCTGCAGGAACCCTCCTCGATGACTATTTCCCACCCCTGATACTGGTATGTCATAAACATATAAGTGGTCCTGGCCAACCGAGGCACATGGTGTACTTGGCTGATACCTAAAACATGATACAAGCAGAGTTCTCGTCTGTGGTTGTATATCCCAACACGCCCATTGTAAGACGTGAATAAAATAGCCAACCAATGGATACTTTACAAACAGGTTTATACCCTACTGCTTAACACCTACCTGGTACGGTGGCAACACGCTTAAAAACCCTAATACGTTAGCGAAACATCGCAAACCTACAATACAAAACGGTCACCGTAGGGTGTGCCTACGTATAAGCATATCGTAAAACGATAACCAGTTAAGACGCATCTTAGTAAACAGGGAACTGCTCTTCTACGACATTGTATAGAAAGAAGAACATACTCCATCAGTCCTTTGCCCTCTACGCGTTACAAATCGCAATAAGCGGTGCTGTTCACAACCTTCCCCTCGCCGTCGTTGCTGTTCTTCATATTGCACAGTGAATATATCTCGAAACGGCCGCGTTTCCGGGCCTTAGGTATGTCATCAATTGCAGCGAAAGCAACCACCGTTTTATTAAAGGAACCGGCGACCAAGACGTACATGCTGGACCGATATGAATGCATCGCCATGTGGGCAACCTCCAAAGTTCTTAAACGTGACCGTTGATATCTCGATGTACTGTACCATCTATGTCATTACAAAAACAAGGAAATGTTATGAAATATGTAGACCCCAGGGGTAACGTGCAATATGCAAACAATGCAAATCCGTAGAAGCAAGAAATGATCTCTCAACGCAGCACAGAAAGTTGATGTGCGCATCTGAGGCCATGGGATGCCATCGGAGTAGATCGCTACCTCCATTCACGCCATAAACACTTCCTAAGCGAGCAGGTCTCCTCCCCTATCAAACGAACTGTTTCGCTCAACACAGCACAGCTAATTGATGTGCGCATCTAAGACATTGGGACGCCATCCGAGTCGATTGCTACCTCCAATAACGTCCTAAACATGTGCCGGGCGGACAGGTCTCCTCTATCCAACTAGGCCGTAGGGGCCGCGAAACGGACGCCCCCCCAAACTGCTTGCTCGACGTCTGCCTACCTTCAGTCTAGCTGTTCGTACTCAGCTTGGGTCCCCTTTTCCATCCCCATAAAGCCCTTCTCCTTTGCCCAATGCCCCCCCGTCTAGTCGAGGCACTATTGTATGAAGCAGTGACACTGCTGTAAGGGAATGCGATGTCCAGATGCGAGATAGGCCCGTGCGGCACACAGGAAATACCATACTTGGTCGACAACAATTTCCCTGCCTCCACCGGTCAGGGGTAGAACACAAAAGCATAAATACCATTTGTCAACCATCAGCCATGGCAAACCTCGGTGCTGTCGCCTCTCGACATCACGTCTCGGGGACGAACAGCTGTTTGAACTCGGTACCCAGCGGGTGCATGACCCTGTAGTCCTCGACATCGCCACGGAGCACACCGAGGCCCGACATAACGGCTTTTCCAGTCTGTTGATCGTGAACGAGGCGGGCAGTCTCGCCGAGCATCCCCTTGGCGGTCGCAACACCCTCGGCAGCCTCGACGCGTACGTCCATCTGCCAAAAGGAGGCAGTGGGCACGATGCGGCCGTCTTCCAGTGTTTGCTCCTGCTCGCTGTTGATGCCCACGTTCACACGCAGCGACAGGTTAGGCGACTCGATCCGTAGCACGGCATGGTTCGACTGAACCCCGGCGAGGGCGCTCACGTCGCCGTTGAGCTCTTCTAGGTATTTCACGCACCACGGCGGGGCAATCATCACGGAGTCCGACAGGAGCCAGTCGAAGATGGACGTGACCGCGTCAGTGGACCGCAGATTGCGCGCCCTGTGCATCAACTTCTGCTCCTCGTCAAGCTCTCCCCACATAAGGTAGTCGCCGAACCGCTGACACTCGAGGGGAAGGTTGACGGCGGTAATGTGAATTCCGCCGTCGAAGCAAGATTCACCAGCTCGTTGCATGTAATCGTGCCCATCCACAGTCACACGCAGACCACCGTTAACCAGACAAGGGGCAGAGATAGATCCGGCACTGGAGGCGTCAGCGATGTTGTTGCAAGTGGGCGCGAGGTCGAGGGGATCGATTATGTCGACCACTATCGTGTGGCCACCTTCGGTCACAAGGCCAACCCCCGTCACCAGTTGGCGTTCGGGGAACGTCGTGGGCAGGTGAGAGGTGACGCGAAGGTTCATGTGGAGATGGTCTTTAATCGACAAGAAGGCGTACCAGCCGCCGTCCTGACCAGCCCAGTCGTAGCGCTGCCCGCGAAGGCCATTGACGTGCGGGTCATCGAAGATAGAAGGATCGCAGAACCCGTCGTTGAAAGTGGATTCAACAATGGTGCCCAAACTCATGCCGGGGCTCTCTGAGTCGAGGAGTCCTAGATTGTCACTACCGCTGAATAATGAAAATACGCCACAGGCACTGTTGTTTTCGCATCGGATGTCGCATGCTTCGCTGACAACGTTTACCTTGGAATCGGCAGTAAATGCATCGAAGGTCTCAATACTGAGTACGCCGATCAGGTCCGGAAATGGTGAAGCAAACAGGATGAGTTCGTCGTTCTGGAAGATCATGCAGTCGTAATAGGTGCACCCGTCCTCGTCGGTGTTCCAGTCTCCGGGTTCAACGGTCGCCTCGAACACGATCGTCTTTTGTTCGCCCGCGGCAAAGCCGTTATCATCCAGTTCAGTGTATACCAGAGTGGTGCGGACGATAAGAGCAGTGCCATACAGCCAGCCAAAGTTCGTTAACTCGATGTCAACAAGCAGCGTGTGTATGTTGCTATCCAAAACGACCTGCAACGTCAATGAGGGGGTGGCGGGCGATAGAGGTTGGGGGCGAGGTGTTGCAAGGGTGACACGGTTTCACACGTCGTATAACGCAACGCTTCACGTCCCACATCAGCATTAGGGCTCAGTAGAGTTTGTTTCACATTTCGTTTCTATGTTCCCTGATTACTAGATATTGTGGTAACATAGTGTTAATATATTGCGTTATTGACGGCCGATTGCGTAACACAATGATATCGTGTTGGCTAGATTCCGCATTGGAAATACGATAATGTTAGTTTGTTATAGCCCGTGGCTCATTGTGAGTGACATAGTGCTATTAATAGGATGGTAGCTCAGATGTAAATTGCAGCGTGACACACGTTATACAAATATCGCACATGATTGTTTAAACACTAGCATTATGCTATTGTGTTAGCTCGCATGCAAGTTACATAGTTACACAGGTTGCCACATAACGTACAACCTCAGTCAAACACCATCAATAGGATGCTGGTGTGTTATAAATAGCTCGCACGTGCGAGTTGCGGATCAAGTAAATTGTGAAACGATGTAGATGCACATTGCATTCGCGTTATAAATGGATAACGTACTGACGGGGCTTCATGCATTGTTTTAGGCGTTTCTTTTTGCGAGGATATCTCGTAAATATCCCCTGTTTTGGGGTTTCAGGATATGGAGACGTTTTGTATACCGGGGATTATGTCTTATTCTCCGACCTCGGGGGACGATATGGTATTCTCCCCTGCCGGGAAGGACAATTCAATGTCGTTATCCCCTTCCGGGGATATTGTTGTAGGTGTCTTTGCTTGCGAGAGGGTAAATTGAAAGTTGGTGAGGAAACGGACATTGTGTTACTCCGCGATCCCGCTTTAAGTGTGACACCGTGGTTACACATTTTATATACCTCCACAGCAGTAACATAGCAACATTGTGTTGCAGAAATGACAGGTCCAACCGTCACGCCGGTAATACATATTAGGTAACCATGAGACCAAAATGGTAGCATACATAGCAACACCATGTTAGATCAACGACAGGCCGGACCGTCACGTAGTAACGGTGGTACGTTGTCATTTACGGTAACGTGCTAACATGTTGTTACAGTCAGATCTTCCATGCGAGTAACATGCTAACGTTGTGTTTCACACCTCTCGGCATTTGAGAAACATCCTGGCAGGGTGTTACAGCGCCACAGCTCTGAAGGTAACTAACCTAACTTGTCTGACCTTGAGGAATAATAAGGGGGGCTCGAATACCGTTCGAATAATTGAATGCTTGTGTTACGGAACACACAGAAAACACGATGATATTCGCTATTGACGCCATGGTAGAGCGTTATTCCTAATACTACCCTGAACTCTCCCACAATGTTATGATGTTATGCCTAGAGTCTCCTTCGTCATAACATTATGTCAGGAAGTTTATGAACTGGCGGACTGTGATCACACAGTCCATGTTGAGTTGATAACGTACGAGTTTGGCCAAACCCTTACATTGTGTTACGATGTTTGTACACTTACCGGTCACCGCGTAACACTGTGTTAATGCACCACAGCCACCGAGATCGAGGAGAAACACAACGTTATGCGCTAAACGTTCGCTGATCTGCATATAATATTACACGTTACCGCGATACGCGATCGCTCCTCCGCTGCTAACAAAATGTCTGGACGTGGACTTGCCACTGTGTTACAGTAGCCCCCACAACGTTGATACGCGTGCTATCCGAGTGTTACGTTATCCGAGGTGTGCAAGGTTTCGTCGCGTCGCATCCGGGCCACGATTGCGTGCCACCGCCGTAAGCGAGCTGTTTGGTTGGAAAGGACACCTTACCATACTTTAGCAAACACGGGTGGCTGCGGGCAGGGCGGTTGCACTGGAATCTTGTTGTAGCTGGCATGCATGTCTCATAGTGTTCCATCCTGTGGGATACCTCTTGGATGATGATTGTTTGTGACGAGAAGAGCACAACCTTTGGTGTTTTTACAGTGCCTTCCCAAGGTACAAGCCAACGTCAGTGAGTACACCACGATGCTGCACGGATATCGACGTGTGCTGGCTTTAGGTTACGGCAATCCATTGTGTTGGTCTGACATATAGCTAACTTGGACCAGGCGCTTGTTAGATTAGAGCAGTCGAGGTACCGGTAGTTTAATGCATGTGCTGCGCCATATGTTCCGCAAGGTCTAGTAGAGGAGATGGTCATGCCAGGCGGGCACAAAACTCGACATTTGTTTTGCAGTTAGGTATCTGGTACATGCTTTCCGGAATATTATGTTAGAGTGCAGGTGTGTGTCATGGGTACACATTCCTTGCGTTTAATGAGTCCATGTTGCACATCTTGGAAGTATATGGAAACCCTACACCCCTCCGCGGTTTACACCTAGATATTGTAGTGGCTTGTCATGACGTTGAAACAAGCTCATTTAGACGCCCCCAAAAAATAGTCGTCAGTCGTACCTGCGTGCACGTCCCGCAGCAATTATCCCCGACGGTCCCATCTGTCATCCCTTCCACTGGAGCCAGCCGACGATTGTACATGTCGACATCGTAGGCATCGGTTTTTGCGGCAGGAGCGTCACTGGGGTGCAACAACGGGACACCACATACACCCGGGGAGTGGGCGGGCACAACCATCGTCACGTACAGGTGTACAACGTGGTCAAGGGCGGTGGATCCCCCACTCAGGCAAGTGCTGACACAGCCGTGTTTAGGCTACATATGGGTCCGTTTCCAGATAAGACGATGCCTTACGAGTATAGGCTCTGGGTGTCACTGGCAGGGGGACACGAGCTTGAAGAAATGTTCGAATGTTTTTCATCCCTCTTGACCCTGTGTGGCGCGGTGTTTTGACAGAGACACAACGGTCTATTGCTACAGACACAACAAGGAACCACGAAACGCGTACCACCGGTGCAAAGCGGGCATGATATATACCAGGCATACGCTGAGCAAATCCGTTTTGTGTCACCTGTCATCGTTTTGGTGTTGGTGCACATTGACAACATGGCCTGCGGTGATGCCCACTCTGGCGGCAAGTAGCAGCAAGACCGCCTGCAAACCCCTCATGGTGCCCTGCACGTGCATCGAATACAAGCGACCCAGGAGAGTGTGGTATTATTAGGGTGGGGGGGGGGTGATAACGTTCGTGTCAAGCCTGAGTGCAGACATGGAATATACTATACGTACATCCCGATAGTATTCGTAGCAGTATGAACCACGACTGTGCAACAAGCGGAAACATGACTAAGGCAAGCAACAAGTGAGTACCCCCTCCCCCCGTCCCCACTCACCCGCAAATGTGATAACTTGTTTTGCATTCGTACGGTGTTGCTGTTAAGTTTTGTGGTTGACGGTGTTTGTTTGCCCTGTGCCAGGGGTCTCCGAAAAACAAAAATCCGACACCACACTCCAAATTTTAGGTTCGGGAAAACAAATACAGAGGGGGGGGGTGTCAAAACGACGCATGCTACGATAGAGTTGCACCATCTTTTTTCTGGAGCTCCTTACTTGAAGAGCTCTACACCTCACCCCAAAGTGATCATTAAGGGAGGAAAGTAAAAGTGCAATTCGATTGAAAATCCCATGGCCGAAGCAAACAAGGAACAATATTGCAACAAAATTATGACAATAATGACAGTCCGCCTATTTTGGGTTAAGGGGCTCGATCATTCAGAAATCATTTCATCCAAAATGTGCTATCTCTATCGTAGCACGCGTAAAATGTTGATTTAGGCACCCTCCGGCGTATAGGGGGGTACATACCATATAAACCAACTCCATGCTGAAACCTATATAAACCAATAGCAGCGGATGTTGGCGAATCGTCCCGGGCATTCCAAAGTGGTAGGCAAGGCCTTCCAGACAATACAACACCACCCAGAGTTTCTGCTTGTAGCTGAACACTCGGGGAAGAAAGAGCATGGACACGGTCGAGAGCATGAGCACCGTCGATGCCGAGGAAGCAGGCACAGCAGCGCCTTTCACTGCTCAGGGTTAGTTGCAGCGTCTCTGCAGCAAGAGCTCCAGCGACGCTGGAAGCGGTGGGCACGACGTGTGGGTTTGCTGCTGCGGTCATGATTTCGGAGATGGGTCGGCACTTGACGCGGCATTGGCCCGAGAGCACGAGCGTTCCAAGGAGCACCAACGGTTTTTGGCAACACTACTGGGCCGAATATGTCGTGAAACTATTGCCTGCGGCGTGGGACTATAAGTGTTTCGGTATGGCCGGTATGGCCCGAACGGCCTGGACATACTCCAACACTCGTACCCTGACCCTGATATGTAACATAAATCAGGATATATTGACTCGCAGCAAATGTGTGAGGAATTGTTCTGACGAAGCTCTGACAAAGCTCTAGCAAAGCTCTGACGGAAACCGTTCTGAGCGAAATGAGTGAAGATTTGTTCTGTCTCGGCTCTATCAATTTACCGATGTTTGGAACCAGTTGCAACCACCCACCGCAACAATCCAGTCGTCTATATGTGAGCTTTGGCAGACTTTCAGCTTTCCACGCCGAACGTCAACTAAGCATTCTCACCGCCCGGCCGCGCATCCTTTCTGTACGTTTGTTTCACAACCTCCGTGTGCGTGCAGCTTAGTGAAGGTCACCGAGCGTGATTGGCCGTTGGCACATATAGCCACGAGGAACAGCAGTGGAAAGTGGGTCTGCAAGTGTGGGGAATGTTTCGGAGTTGACCCAAGCGAGACCACCAGCACGCACGTGCAGCAGCAGCATGCGCGAACTGCCGCAGCACGTTGGGGGGCACATCCAAGATACCAAGGTAGGTCCTGTCTACCTTCTTCGTACAAGAATGTACCCACGTAAACCCATGCGTAGTGTTTTGTTGGATGAGGCATATCGCACTGCCCCGAAAACTCTAGCAATGACAAGTCTGCTCAATTCGTGTTATGATTCGATTTAACGCCGTTGTTATTGCGTGTACAAGATCGGCGTGTACTCCACAGGCCTTGCAGGAGAGCGAAACATGCGGCTTCTGTGGTGTGACGGGTGTGGGGGCCTGCAAGACATGGGTATATGTGCACCCGAAGGGGAAAAGGCGCCTAGCGTGTTCTCCAGCGCACTTTCGCTCCAAGGGGGGACGAGCCAAACGCCTCCGTCACACTCAGGCTGAAAACGGCGTCGAAAGGTAGCACGCATTCGCCGTGCACTAACCTGTCCATCAAGTGCCTTTTTTGCCCAGATGACCGTGGGTATGGAAGTACTCCATGGCCCACCACGTGCGGACGGAACACGCCGTGGCCGTCGCCGTGAGGTCCAACGATGCCCTACTGGCTTTAGCATTCCGAGCCAAGTACGACGTGAGCGAGTCAGAGAAAGTAGCCACGAAGGAGAGGCAAAAATAGGTCACGAAAGCGCCCCAAGAAAGGAACCAGCGTGACGATTCGACCACGTAAGATATCGGGTGAAAGGGGAGGAAGGGGACCCCGACAGCAAGCAAGCGGCGTTGTCATCGAGATCGATGACTCCGACGAAGAGGAGGAGGAAGAGGAGGAGGAAGAGGAGGAGGGAGAGGAGGAGGTAGAGGAGGAGGACGACGAGGAGGAGGATGAGGGGGGTGACGAGGAGGAGGACGGGGGAAACGAGGAAACAGAGGACGAACGAAGAGGGGGTGGGTGAGGAGGTGGAGGACGGACCAATAGAAGACAAGGAAGAAGAAGCGAAGAAAACTTAGAAGCAGAGGAGAAGGAGGAGGAGGAAGAGGAGGAGGAGGAGCAAGAGGAGGAGGAGGAGGAAGAGAGGGAGGAGGAAAACATTGAGGAGGACAGACGGGGAGTTGATGGCGTAAGGAAAAAGGATTGCGGGCGTGTTGGTCGGGGTGTAGGGGCAGCAACGCCTTACGCTGTTAGCAGAACCGCACGGTGCTGCACGTCGAAGGAGCAGTGGAGGCAGTTGCGTTGATCTGGGTACGTCTATTTGTCTTGAGGATGTTTCTCTCGGGTGATTGTGCACGATCGTGGGATACCGTCGTGCTTGGGGATTATGGCCGGCATACGGTACGACAGCTTCCATCGATCTTGATGCAAACTTTGTACTAGTCTATCGTGGAGCAACATCGAGGTAGTCTGATGTAGTGTCGGAGTTTGCTTTTTCGAACACCCAGGTGGTGGACGCAGTAGTGTAAGGTTGTAGTGGTGTTATTCTAGTACGCGCGACTGTCGGTACGTGCACCTTCCACCCAGTTTCGCCTGCCGATATCGTGTCCTTCAAAGGTGAAAACTAATTAATGACTTGAATTAGTATGAATTAATTAAAAAAAATGGCGTTGTATCGTAGGCTTTGGAGAATGTACGAAACGGGAGCCGGGTGTCGCAGGAAAATTAGTCACTTGTCCGGCAGGAAAATATTGTGTTGATTTAAAGGGGTTGCGGAAAGTTTGGTCCATTATGTCATACAGCTTGCTCTGGCGACAGAGTTGCGGCAATGCCAAAAAATAATATTCTGGTGGTATGAATACAGCGAGATTATGTACATGATAGGGAGTCACACTACTGGCATCGCGACGTGTGCCCCGGAAAGTACTGCAGATAGGCACTTACCTGGAGAACTCAGACTAGTATACACAATGGACAAAACAGCCCAGCGCTCCAGTACGATACGTGCTATTAATAGTAGCACGCGGGTGTCTAGATAAACAGGATGAACACGATATCAATAGCAGGTACTATTAATAGCGTTGCGAGATAACTACCTAGAGTATTTGTCAACAATTTCGGCAAAACGGTAGATGTGTCGCCATATTGATAAACGCTGTCATGCGTTGTGAGTTCAGCCTCGTGTTATTGTTTGCCTAGTGGCTGGTCCCCAGTGTAATGGGATGTGCTAATGACGACTACAGCAGATAGTTCGTTGAGTTATTTGGGCATTGTATTTATTTGCCGTATTTTGCTGCGACTTCGATATAATGTTATTATGTGGCTGGTGACTGGACACCACCGCAATAATATGCGTAAACAAAAGTTATATTCGTGAAGGCTACGTACAAGTATGGGACAGAAGAGAAGGTCACACCGCCCGAACTGTCGAATGCAGTCTTGATCAACCGGCAATTTGGGCACTGCTGTAGTAGTAGTAGAATTGTTGAGTTACTTACTTGCGGTTGGGCATGCTAATGTACGTATTTTTCTGTAAGTTTTATTTACCTGGTGTCGCGTTTTTGTTTGGCTGGACTCTACAATACAGTGGAGGTCACCGCTACGACTATGGGAAGCAGAGCAAGCACGATTCACAAAGGTGACGCGTACGCAAAAGAAGATACGGTGACACATTTCGAACTGTCGTTTGCGGTCGATCGGGATCTACAGCGGTATTGCTCGCTTCTTGTGATTGGCCCGATTGAGGATAAGATCTCTCCCTTGCAGTGATTGGCCATATATGGATAGTTACTTGCTAGACGATTGTGGAAGGTGGAAGGCACCCCCCACCCCCCTCCCCCATCTGTCACTCTGTTTTGACTTCCTCCGCCACACCAAGCCTGACGTCTTCATTCACACCTCCCAGCCAAAGGTCGCCCACCACCTACTGCCTACACCTAAAGCGAATGGTACGTCAAGGCGCCATCGCCTTCAACGTCTTGCAGGGGACCGGCATCGTTGTCATCGCAAACGGCTACGGAATCCGTGAAGCGGCCAAGGCACACCACGCGAAGTGTCAGCCTGGTGGAGTGCGGGAAGTAAGTCGTGGGTGATTTCTACCACGGACGAGGAGCACATTGGCGGAAAAATTCCAGGACGTACGTAGCCGTGCAGCCGGCGGTCGACGACTCAATTAATAAATACTTCCTGCCCCTTTTGCAGAATTATTTAATTGAATGCACCTCCATATTACTTTCCCTCTTGTCAGCCGGCTGGAGTGCGGGAAGCAATTAAGCCGAAGTCGTGGGTGATTTATACCCTGAACGAAGAGCCCGTTGGCGGAAAATTACAGGACGTACGTGACTGTGCAACCGGCGACGTCGGTCGACGACACAATTAATTAATACTTCCTGCCCCTTTTGCAGAATTAATTAATTAAATGCATCTCCATATTCTTCTCCCTCATTCGCAAAATTAATTAATTATACCCCCCCATACCACGAACAACCTCGTACCTAACGAGTACATGTATATACACTACAGTACCTTATTCACACAACACATACTCACACATCATTATTCTTCTCCCTCATTCGCTAAATTGATTAATTATACCCCCCCCATACCACGAACAACCTACCTAAAACATGTTATTGTATTTATTCTTCACAACGAGATGTTTTTCAATCCTGTTACACACACGCACCAACCGACCCACCCACCCACAATTTACAACAACAGCAGAGTGAAATCAGTACACAGCAGTACCAGTACGTACAGCAATAATAGTATGATTAATAATAGTAGTCCTTATATAACCCATCCACAGCAGCAATAGCAACAACAGCGGCAGTCCAGAAAGTAGCAGCACGTACGACTCGTACGTACGTACAGCGGACACAAAATAAACTCCGGCATGAGTACGTACGTACAGCAATGATAGTAGTACATAACCCATCTACAGCGGCAATAGCAACAACAGCAGCAGTTCAGAAAGTAGCAGCACGTACGACTCGTACGTACGTACAGCGGACATAAACAAAACGCCGGCATGGATGCGCAGCCCTTGTACGTACAGCAGTGGCCCTTTTTTTTGTCGATTTGTTTACGTCTTGGCTTTCTTTACTTGAAATTAGTGCAAAAACCGCGAAGTCGCGAACTTATGGGCCAATTTCGATTCTGACCGAAGTTCTGGAGATCCATATTTTCACATCTGGGGGACTCTTTAAAATTAATTACTTGATTTTAGTATGGCCAAAAAAAGTAACTTGATTCTGTATGAATATTTTATATCTTGCAATTAGTGTGGATAGTGTAGATGTTTGACTTGCTCTTAGTGTGGGTGATAGACCCCGGGCCGCAAAGCCTTCCGAATACGCTGTGAACCCCTCCCCTCTCGCCGATCCGCCCCGTTCCAGGGGACGGAGCGAGCCATCCCCGGGAGGCCGCCTCCCCCCTCCCCCCGCTCGCTGAGTTCGGGACCGGGGCCCGTTCTCTCGCCGGGGTCGCCGAGGGCCGACGCGTGTGGCGGGCGGGGCGGTGGTGCGGCGCCGACCGGGATCGGGTGGCGTGCGGTAGAGCCGGTCTCCCGCGGGGCATACCGAAACCGGCATAGTCCTGAAGATCCCAAACGACATCATCACCATAATCACTACCGAAGCGTATTATTATATAATAAGGATTATGCAGGGTACTCGAACTACACAATAGCATTGATAGAACGTACTCGTACTACTGCTGTAGGACCGCATCAAACTATTATATCAATGGTGGCGAAGTGTCACTGGGACCCGCGTGCAGAGCAACCCCTCTGCACGCTATTCCCAGTGACTTTACAGTAGTTCCCAGTGACTTTAGTTACTGGGCTCTGTCGCGGAAATTTATTTTATTTCCCAAATCCCCTGCCTTTCAACTCTGGTTCGAGGTCTAATTCCATCTTTTTTTAGTAATCCCCTCCCCTACTTAGTTCGACTCCAAACACGATTTGGCTCTGTAGCCCATCAATCCATCTACGCCATGTTGTACCTGGTATAAAAATATGGATCTGTGACATTTGGCTAGATAAAGTTATACTGATTCAATACTTAACCTAGCTTGGTAGTATAGCTCTGGGTCGAGTCGGTTATGGTGACGGGCGAACTTGTACTGAGCTTTAATACATGGGAAGTGCAACTGTGCAAAGCGACGGCGCAGCCACCTGACGATAACGTGGAGGACTGCTGCAGCAGCGTGCTGCTGCTGCTGCTGCTGCTGCTGCTGCTGTACAAGCTCACAACAATAAATCAACTTCACAGGCGAGGTGGCGGGGAGCGGGGGTCGGGGCGGAGCCCCGACCCCCGTGCCCCGCCAGCTGCGAACCCTCTGTATGGTACATACATACATATATAGACGGAGGACGCTGTCAGGCAGCATTATTGGCGAGACACAGCAACAACAGGTAGGTGTAGGCCGAGTGTCGAGTGTACACAAGCTGTATGTACATGATGAATCCAGGCATAGCTTTCTGTACAAGCTACAACAATAAATATACTTCACAGGCGAGGTGGCGGGGCGGGGGTCGGGGCGGAGCCCCGACCCCCGTGGCCCGCCCAGCTAGCAACCCTCTGTATGCGCGTCCGTGGAATATTTTTGAATGGAATCGTCAGGAAGCGGAGTGGGTCCGACTACTGCCTTGATGTTGGGACAGACGGTCGTTCGTGTGTGTGATCGAGCGAAGCACACAATCAATCTCGTGATATCTAATCTCTACGTCGTACGCGATGTTTGGCCCATGCCTGCCATGGGCCATGCAGGTGAAGTCGGAGTCAATGATCGACGATTTCAGATCCCAATAAATGAAAATGTAAGCCAACGCCAAATGAAACGCACACAACAAGTTACGCCGCTCGACATCACATATTTTACGACGTCCTATCATACTGCCTGACATCTTGATATCGTCGTCGACACACACGAGATATTTTCGATTGATGCGATTGATGGCGAATTGGATGCATTTATAACCGTACAAGTGAAAGATGGGTATTACTGACTGTACTTGTCGCCACACATCACAGACAGGCTTTGCGGCGGGGAGCGGGTCACACAATAGTACGTACTCGTACTGCTGTAAGCGCGTCAAACGATCATATCGATGGTGGCAAAGTGTCACTGGGACCCGCGTGCAGAGCAACTCCTCTGCGAGCTATAACTATAACTATAAAAAACACGACAAAAAAACGTGTTTCCCCATCCCCGTTTGTAGATGCCATTTTTTTATTTTGAAACCCTCAACGTATATTGAGCCGATGAGGCGAATTTTTTGAGGGCGATTCTCTCGATAGCCTCGTATCCCCATCGTCCTTCCTTCGCCGACACGTCTCCGATTCAAGCGTACCGAGACTCTCCGTCCTCTCTGTCTCAGAGAGCCCCGTCGTCTCCGGGCGCGCTTGACGGGCACGCCATTTGAGCTCGTTCGACGAGTCACCGACACGGGGACTAATTTCGTATCTTGATTAAGTTGGCACCACTCTGGGCGAAATTAGGGACCGTTTAGACTTGATATTATTACAACAGTCTTATTTTCCGTCCAGAGTGCTGCAAGTCTGCAAAATTGTTAATTTCAAGCTCTCGACCTCTCTTTGTTCGACTCGTGCTCCCTCTACGTGCGCGTGACGGCGAGACGCGAAACCGGCCAACCCCCTCCTTCCCCCCCCTCGTCTGCACGCCTGCGCTCGCCAAAGCCGGTTTTGGCCATGGGCTCGCTTGTGTTCACGATGCAGTGCCAGGCTTACTCCTCTCTCCGAAAACATAACAGTGAGCGGCGTACGTAGACGTTTCGTACGTCATCGCGACGAAACCTGGACCGCGTGTTTGTTCCGGGAGTACGAAACATGTCGTATATCTCCATCTTGCGTTCGCCCGCAGAGGTCCCCACGAAGGCGGCGCTGGCAGGGCGGCCGACCCCCCCGAGGCACCGGAGGCCGGAGAGCACGCCCCCGAAAAAAACACGATTAAATCTCATTTCTGTGGCGAGGCGTTTGGGTCTAAACGCTGAGAGGGCAGAGAGGGCTCGTAGACGGCGGAGATACCCGTCGTAGATTCCGACGTTGAGGCCCCCCGCGAGAGCGTGCGGCGCCGAGCGAGCGTATCGTCGGTGCCGGCCGCTACGGTCGAGGCGGGGGCACGCCTCAACGAAGAAACCGCGCGGAGAGGCGGTCAGAGGCGGGAGATATCCGCAGACCTAAGGATGTGCATATGTGATAAGCGAACTAAAATATATAGATTTACAAGGGGCTTCGCCGGCGGCCTGGACGGCCGCCGGTCGCAGCCTTGCGTGATGCCGGAATGTTAGCAGTATTGTAGCGAAGGACGGGGGCCAGACGTAATGCCAAACGTTATACTCGTTGTTATTAATAGTTATTAGCAGCGTTGTGTCGAAGGATGGAAATCAGACGTACTGCCAAGAGTTGAGAGCGCTCTGCACACTGCCCACGGAGAGTGGCAACCGTACTCGTAATACATGTGATACTGCTGCTGCTGTACTCATATACGTGTGTGCTCGTATGTATCTTGGTCACAAACCTGACACATGCGCATTGTATGCTGTACACGGTGTGGGCCTACACACCTAGACATCATCTTCGAAATTCGAAACAGGCGAACAACGGCGACAACAAACAGCAACAGCTACTGATACATGGGTGTATCTTTGATAGTGATCATACATATCCAACCCACATACTTTGAACTGCTCACAGCTCGGGGTAGGTACTGTTGTAGTACAGCAGTAGTAGTATTGATACATACCTGGTACATGTTTTCGATATATACCCGATGCACGTATACATCTACGCGCCTCCTATACGCCAGAGAACAAAAAACAAAAACGGTAAAAAACGACAAAAAATCGTGTTTCCCCATCCCCGTTTGCCAATGTCATTTGTTTTACGTTGAAACCCTCAACAGCATGCAGCGCGTAGTCCGCTAAAAAGGTGCGACCACAGCAGCTGCTGTACAAATCATAGGAGCTCCGCAACAACATTGGCAGTGCATGAGCTGCTACTCTCCATATCACAAGTGCTACGTGCTGTAGACTACATACATACATACGTACACGTATACGCACAGCAGCAGGAGCTCTCTCTCGGCGAAAACAATATTGATGGCAGTTCTCGACAAAGCCTGGGTGGCATGTATGTGTTCTCGGGGCGTCTCAGATCTGAGCACACAGCCTCCCGCGCAGGCCTCCACCATGTTGACGGCGGCCGGGAAGCCGACCCCCCCCACGGGTCGGAGGTCAGAGAACACGTACGTGAAAAAACCACGCGAAGGTATAGGCGTTGTCGGTGGGCAATGTGCCCAAACGCTCACAGGGCACGATTTTTCGTAGATCTCGTCGTAGATCTCGACGTCGAGGCCTCGCGCGCGCGCTACGGCGCCGAGCGGGCGGATCAGCTAAGCCGGCGGTTGCAGGCGAGGCGGGGGCACGCCTCAGCGAAGAAATCGCGCGGAAAGGCGATCAGAGGCTGGAGATATCCGCAGACCTAAGGATGTGCATATGTGATAAGCGAACTAAGATATATAAGCAGCAGCACAGCAGCAGCAGCACAGGAGTACACACATACATACGCCCAACTATGCCGCTGCTACTACTCTTATCTACTACAGTAGTACTGCTGCTGCTCGCTGCTGCTGCTGCTCTGCTGTGGGTTACTACTCGTGTTCCTTTTTCGTTCTTGTGTTTTTACTGTATAACGCTTCTGGAAGNTAGATTTATACGTGTATACAAGGCTTTCCTACGGAGTGGTCTTAATATAGTAAAGGCGACGCAAGAAAAACGGGTTACCTCGCCAGCAGCACAGCGTCAACATAATGCACAGCAGCAGCTGCAGCAGCTGCAGCAGCAGCAAAAAAGACAGAAGCAACAAACTGCACTGCTGCATCTTCATCTAAAGCCGAGGAGTGCGGACAAAGCGTTTATTGTGTAGACGAAGAAGGAAACTAATAACAATAAACATTGTGCACGTAGATATATACGAACTCTCGATTTAAGTTTTACCATGCTGCCACCTGCTGGTCGAACATTTACGTACAGTACCTCCTACATCATTATTAATAGTACGTACTTCTATGCCGGTGTCTTCTCTCCTTCGTGTTGCTTCGCCCGTGCAGCAGTTATTGTTCTCTTGGGCACGCATGCTTTTCTTCTAGGGGTGCTTCTGACTCCGTGATTTCATAATTTGTTTTATTGTCTTTTCGTCCTACTCTTTGGTTTGGCTCGTGTCGATGTGTTCTCGTATCCGGTAAGTTGACATTTCACTTGCTTTACCCATTCATTTACGTTTAATTTGTTTGGGTTTTCTCTGTCTCACAGTCTGTGACCACATAACAATTTGTATCGCTCTAAGATTAGGGATCAGGACAATGGGTGTATGTGATATGACTGGCCATACCATTACATGTACTGCTGCAGTTAGGTTGTAAAACGCATTACAGGGTACAGTAGAAAGAACGGGTTTCCTGCGAAGACAACACACACTGCTGTTTTTACATATATAAGTAGTGGTACCCCGAACTATGCCAGGGCAGGGCCGGTATAGCGAACAAAAACAAAAACACAAAATAATAACTGGGCCACGATCCACACGCTATAACGCGATCCATTGATCAGGTAAATTGACACACTATAATATGCCGGCATCCACGCGGAGCCCTTGTAGAGACAAACACAATCAAAACAAAAAAACGGGGCCGGCCACGACGAACAGGTACGAACGCAGTCATCCACGTACGAACCGACCCACCCACACCGACCCACCGACCCACGTACGCACCAACCGATCGACACACTCACCAATCGATCCATCCACCCACTACAACAGCCCACTACAACAGTAGTGTGAATACACAGCAGCACAGTACGCACAGCAGTAGTACAGACAGTAGTAGTAGTAGTAGTAGTAGTAGTAGTAGTAGTAGTAGTAGTAGTAGTAGTAGTAGTAGTAGTAGTAGTAGTAGTAGTAGTAGTAGTAGTAGTAGTAGTAGTAGTAGTAGTAGTAGTGGTAGTAGTAGTGGTGAGTAGTAGTAGTAGTAGTAGTAGTAGTAGTTGTAGTAGTAGTAGTAGTAGTAGTAGTGTTGGTAGTAGTAGTAGTAGTAGTAGTAGTAGTAGCTAGTAGTAGTAGTAGTAGTAGTAGTATATGGTAGTAGTAGTAGTAGTAGTAGTAGTAGTAGTAGTAGTAGTAGTAGTAGTAGTAGTAGAGTAGTAGTAGCAGTAGTAGTACAAGTATTGTAGTATCCTCACCTGGCGTGTGCCTTACGTCGCGTGTGCTCGCGGGTAGATGTCAGTTGGGCTGTTTGGATAATACGTCAGTACAATACACATACATAGAACAAACATTCTCCGCAGCTCGCAAAGTTGAGTATCTACTATTCAATCGGTTGAACTCACAGCTGACGTATTTAAAAAAGTAAAAAAGTGAAAAAGTACCGCTGTGAAGTTGAACGAGAAGGCAAATTGCCTCTCGGGAAAATTATTTGTTGAACAAAGAGCTGTGTATCAGTTGGTCTGTACGGACAAAGAGCATCGAGTAACTACGGACCTCTAATCGTGAAAGAATAGGTAGGTCTATATGTATTCCGCACCATCCCCTTCAAATTGTTCGTGTTTTTTCACTCAATTGTAAAGGTCACTTTTTATTTTTTCTGATTGATGTTTGAATCTGTCATATACGTACGTTATACGAGTACGAGTATTTTTCCTGGGGAAAGCAGGAATAAAAATGGAGGGCATCTACCTTGGTGTTTTTTTATATGTATATGTCTAGGTACCAAATGAACATTTTCCCGGAATACTTTCACTTTTCATCTCCGGCCGCGGGTCTTTTCTCGCGCTGTCGGCTGTGGGGCACGCAGGGGGGCCGCGTGTACGCCACGGCGCAAGTGCGGGTCTCGGCCGAGGCCCGTGGGGTGTGTTCTGGGCCTTCAAAGTCGCGAATTCTGGCAAATAACTCAGGAGAGGCGTTCCGACTTGACACTGCCTCGCAACTACTCTGGAAAACCTGTCGTACGATTGCTTTTTCATCCCCCGGTATAAACTTTGATGGTTCGTTTTTGACCCGTCGCATGAACGAAACACACAAAGCACGCACCACGCACGAGAAAACAAGGACCACGCCGACATCGAACGAGGCACGCATCAAGCGTCGTGCAGCAGTAGTTGATACCATGTTGCATGCGTCTGCTTTGTCTGCGCTGCATACAGCAGTAGTAGCAGTTGTACGACACGCTTGATAATTTTATGCAAATTTGTAATTTGGTTCCAATATTTGGGAATCTACGTAGAGTACAAATACACAGATCCACGAGTACATATATATGTACCAGCATGCAGACTTCGAAGTATCATATCTACGACCTCTCTCTATTTTCCAACGATAGACCGATCTACGTACATACGAACACGAGTATTTTGGTACAGTAAGTAGCACTGCTGTACTTCACGGATACATGTCTCCACAGTAGTCTAGGCTACAAACTGCGAAGCAGCCAAGGCGCCGTTTGTCGACCAGCACAGCACCGCAGTACTACAGCAAGAGAAGCTGCAGACCCCGCAGTGTGCGCGGGACAGCTACGAGTAGCAGGGGGGATCCAGCAGGCTAGTTGTGACAGCTACGAAGCACTGCTTTTCTGTGTTCTGTCTCTCATTGTGTATGCGTGTGTGTATCTTTGATGTATGCCATTCCAGCAAAACCTCAGGTCGTTTGCCCGGCCTCGCCCGGATTTTCAGGATATTTTACTGGGTTTTTGTTTGCGCTGTGCCGCCTTCTCCTCGAGGTTTCGAAGTCACCATGTGCTGCTCGTTCGTCAGCGGCCAGCGGATGCCTTGGGGAGCCGCGTGCTGGCCACAATCGGTGTACGCAGCAGTGTCAGCTGTATAGGCCCTTATACCAGTTTTCGGACATGCCGTTGGATTGCGTGGATTACACACGAACGAAGTACCTTTATCAGGCGCATTTACTACAAAACAGTATAGAATAGCCACGACGAAAATAATGTCGCAGATCTTATTTCGATGTTTGCTCCAAAAAAGGAACTATGAAGCATGTGCGATCTATTTTCAACTTGCGACACCCCCGGGATTTCAAGTGACCAACATCCCGAAGGGGAACCTTGTATAAAGGTACCAAATGGACATTTTCCCGGAATACTTTCACTTTTCTCCTCCAGCCGCGGTTCTTTTCTCTCGCTATCGGCTGCGGGGCACGCAGGGGGGGCGCGTGTACACCACAGCGCAAGTGCGGGTCCCGGCCGAGGCCCGTGAGGCGTGCTCTGGGCCTTAAAACTCACGAATTCTGACAAATAACTCAGGGGAGATGTTTCGACTTGACACCGCCTCGCATCTATCATGCAAAACCTGTCGTACGACTGGTTTTTGGTTCGTTTTTGACCCGCCGCATGAACGGAACACACACAGCACGCACCACGCACGAGACAAGAATAAGGACCGCACCGACTTGACATTGAACGAGGTACACATCAAGCGTCGTGCAGCAGTAGTAATTGATACCACATTGTATGCGCCTGCTCTCTGTCTGGGCTGTGTACAGCAGTAGCAGTTGCACGAGACGCTTGAACAATTACATGCGCATTTCATGTAAATCTGCAAATTTGGTTCCAACATTTTGAATCTACGTGGAGTACATACATACACAGATCTACGATGAGTACGTATGCATGCATATCATATCTAAGTCTATCTACGTAAAACGATAGGCCGATTTACATGCGTACGGATATTTTACTACAGCAGTAGTACTACGTACGAGTACTGCTGAACTTTACGGGTGCATATCTCTAGACTTCAAACTACAAAGCAGCCAAGGCACCACTTATCGAACAGCACGGCAGTACAGATGAAGAAGCTGTACACCACGCAATAGCCGCTGTTCAGATTGTTGCCTATGTGACGGCTGTGGTGTCCAGTATGCGTGCGCAGGACCCGTACCACACAGCTAGCAGGGGGGATCCAGCTGGTGTTGTTGTAACAGCTACGAACTACGTATATTATACCGCTGTGTTCTGTCTTTCTTTGTATGGGCGTGTCGGTGTGTGTATGTTTGGTGTATCCGATTCCAGCAAAAACTCCCCCTCTGATCGCGCAGTACAGCGGCGGTTGAAAACGGCAAAACAGCTAATAATACCCGTCACGAGTATGGATAACACTTCATACTCGCGAGATTTTGGGCTCCGGGCACCCGGGTACCCAGCTGTTCGACGGGTACCCTTAGACGAGTACTCGGCTGCTGAACGCGCACCAGGTTACCCGCCCTAAATGTAGTAAATACCCCATCTAGGACCGGGGCGGGTCTCGTTGGGAACAACTCTATTATATATTATCTTGTGTATACTCAGCTATTCAGCACAGTGCAACCGTGATAACCCCTTGCGTACTATTGTGTGCACTCTGCTCTCTCAGCACAACAGCTAGATCTAACTGCTGTGTGTGCTCTGTGTACTCACTCGTTGTGTATTGTGTATTGTATGTGCTCTGTGCTATGCTGTCGGTATTGTTCTGTGTGCAGACACTTTTTCTGTTGCATGTGTGTACTCTGGGTGTGCTCTGCGTGTATAGTCTTCGTACTTAACTATTTTGCACTCTATGTACTTTGCACTCTATGTACTCTGTGTGATATATGCTGCTGTAACAGTATCCTAGGAGTGCCTGCTCAGTCAGGGTCATCCATAACGAACAGAAAACGAAACTCACGAGTTGTGACATTTAATCCAAGAATCTTTGCGCGTGGTGCGCGAGTGAGGCCGGGCCGGGCCGGGCCCGTGATTCGTTTTGAAGTCACCGACCGAATTATGACATAGGCTGTGATATTTCAATCTCCCGCGCCGCCGGTGTGGCCCTGCTGGCAAGATGCCAATCTCAAAGGTCGTATTTCCAGCCTCGCCCGGATTCTCAGGATATTTTGCTTCGTTTCTGTTTGAGACGTGCCGCCTCCTCCTCGAGGTTTCGAGGCCGCAATGTTCTCGTTCGCCAGCGCCCAGCGGTTGCTTTGGGGAGCCGCTTGCTGTCCACAATCGGTGTAGGCGACAGAGTCAGCTGTATGCCCTCATATCTGGTCTTTGGATATACCGTTGGGTTACGTGGACTATACACGAAGCACTTATCAGGCGCATTTACTGCAAAAATGTATTATAATAAAAGGGGGGCTTCGCCGCGGCGGGCTGACGCCCGCCTGCGGCTACGCGCAATGCCCGTAACGGCGAGGAGTAGCCTACTGAGGTAGATTGGTAGCTAAGCTTAGGGCGAACAAAGCGACTCTGTACTGCCAAGGGGTGAACAGCAGTAGTACATGACACCTAATAATGAAAAACACTCACAAACGGAGGCTAGGTTTCTTATTTACATGAGAGGAGAGGATGCGTTTTATACTAGCTTCAATATAACGGCTTCCGAATTTCTTATTTCTTGTAAATATCACCCTATGGTACTGAGGTGTTATGATACGTACGTACGTACGTACGTACGGGTATATGCATGTACAGTAGTAGCTGCGTGTAAAAAAAAAAGAGCGTGTGTGTTTTGTATGTGCGCTCTCCATCACCATATTCTTGGTAAACGTTGCTGCAGCGCCCACCGCCCTCACGTTCACGCCCGCGAGCGCACGCGAGGCCCTGCCCGGTACTATATCCAGGCACACACCGACCACTATCGTACTGCTGAATACCACGCACGCATGAATACTGTACAGATATCATCGCATATTAAAAATTACCTGGTATATGATACTCTGTTACTGCTTGCAGCGGTACTGGTACTCGTACATATAGTACGTAGTACGTGTATATCAGCAGTAAAAGGAGCCGGTACGATAAAAATCCGGGTTGGTCGTCTACTCGTACATAAAAAAAACGGAATCTTGAATAATGCGGTTTGCGTGTAGAACTAAAAATATGTACTGGTTGGTATGGTATGTGCACGTGACAAAAAGGGCATGGAATCCTGGAAAAATCGCAGCCCCGTGAGACATGAGTTGGGCACGGCCGAGGCCGCCCTTGGCAGAGTAGGCAGAGCAGGGGTCGGCGAGCACGATGAGGGAGTTGCGTGCCGCCGGGTGGACGTCATCGCCAGTTATCGCGAAAAGGGCAAAAATCTACGTCTAAGAAAAGCTGTCGAGCTCTCTCCGAGCAGCAGCTGCAATTTTATACATGTATTTATAGTACGAGTAGAGCCACGACAAAACAAATGACGCAGATCGTGATTTTGATTATTTAAGGTTGAAACACTGAATGGCGTCAAGATTCACGAGTTGTTCTTCGTGAATCTACTCGATATAACAAATCACCATTCAACACAAATACAGTATTAATAGGAGTAGGTGCCTGCAGTTAAGAAATAACGTGTCGAGAAAAATCCATTTAAAAAACAAAGCTCACCAGTGTGGGATCGACTGTAAATCCTACATAAAATAGTTAGATCGACGTCGGAAACAAAATAAGTCGTTAAGCCTGGACATCAAACTGAAGCTTCTTAACCCCGGGAGCCCACTGTACCTCAGTTATGATATCATCTAGTGACATTTGTTTTGTATCGGGAATGTTCCTCGCTACTACTTTCCCCTTTACACTATTAGACAGCAGTCTATGCAACACAAGTTTGCTCCAAAAAGGGTCCAAAAAGGGAAGTACGAAGCATGTGCGATATTTTTTTAACTTGCGACACCCCCGGGATTTCAAGTGACCAACATCCCGAAGGGGAACCTTGTAAAATATACAAAATACGTCAGCTGTGAGTACTACCGATTAAACGGTTGAAACTCAACTTTGCAAGGCGTGATACGATAGACACGTTTATTGGGCGTGCTTGTTCTATGTTTCATGTTACAATATGGTGTTTGTGTAAATCTGCGATATAATAGTTGATACTCAGTTTTGTATTTGTTAAACATAATTCGTTCGCGCGTGTTCTATATTTAATCATCATCTATCTATTATATATAGTTCGTCTGATGCCCAAAAAACAATACTTTAATCAAGTGATCTTTGATGCCCACTTTATCACAGCAACTTAGAGTGGAGCGAAAACAAACAAAAAAAACATCCATTTTTTTCTCCCACACATTCAAAGCACGCTTCTCCCTACGCCGGCATGCCCGGCACCGTCTTCTTACGTCGCAGGCTGGCATACTGTAGTACAACTCGCACGTGCGCCGTGCTTGTCGCCATGGCCACAGCGATTCGCGGCTGCTCTACGTACGAGTATTGCAGCAGTGCGGTAGATTGTATCGTCCATCCTCGCTTTGGTCGCCTACTCGTATCGTATTCCACCGCATACCAGGTACCAGGTAGCAGGTACCAGAGAGCACCAACAACTGTCCTCAAGTCAAGCACCGCCGCCACCACCACCACCACCACCACCAGCTGAGCACCAGTAGCAGCAGAAACGTGTCGCTGCTGTTGGTGGTGGTGGTTGTGTTTGCTGGTTTTGGTTTTGCAACAAATCTCGATCACGGTCCAAGGGATGGCAAGAAATGGACAATTTTGTCGAATGCGGCGCAATAATATGATACCAGGTATTACATATACCTGGCTAGTAGGTGCCGCGAGACACAACCATATCTCTTCGTCGATACATCACGTTCAGCGATGCTCAGGTGACATGCTCATGTGGCATTCTCATGAGCCTGCATCATGCTGTCATCATGCTGTCTGTGCACGTACGTACGTACGTACATAAAATGTGCCTGTGTTGTTTATACGTACATAAGTACGAAAAAGGCTGCTGCAGCAGTACGTATTTATTTCTATCATACGTACGTACGTATTAGAGTACTGATGGCCTAAATACTCGGAGTACTTGAAGTATGAGCAGTATTGAAGGCCCAAATACTCCGAGTACTGGGAGTATGAGCAGCACTTATCCTCGAGTACAACAAGCAGTACTGGAGTACAAACATCTAAATTACTCGGAGTACTCCCGAATATCGAGAGTATTGGACACCGAAATACTGCGAGTACACAAAGTACCTAAAATACCTATGTTTTTCTCAAAAATACTCTAATTATACTCCGAGGTAATGGGAGCATCTGTGAATTTTGAAATGCTATAAACGCCAGTCGCATGCTCCCAGAACCTGGGAGGAATGACGGCCGAGTCTTTAAAATGATGCAAAATGCTCCTTACGTACTTCACACTGCGAGTATACTCCGAGTATCGAGTACATTTCGTACTCCGAGTACTTGAGAGTATTAGAGTACTGGCGGCCTGAATACTCGGAGTACTTGGATTATGAGCAGGACTGAAGCCCCAAATACTCGGAGTACAAGGAGTACCCGCAGTATCGGACCCCGAAAGTATCGAGAGTGTTCATACCCGAAGTGCTCCGAATACGAGCAGTATCCCGGAGTATCGAACCCCAAAATACTCCAAGTAGACGAAGTACCTGAAGTATTTTATCTCCAATACTCCTTACTTTACTCCAAGGCACTCGGAGCATCTGTGGAATATTCGCAGTCAATTTGTTTCCTATTTATTCCATAATATTATTGGTAATTTGAGCCTATATCATCTCCATTACCACTTGCTTTATTGGCCCTACCGCCGTGGGGGCGGGAGGGCCTCTTATTCCCTAGTAAAGTATATAGTTCGATGACTCCCCTGGATGCTACCAGGGTCAACAGGACGATTTGACAAGAAAGCGTGATGTTGACCCATAACCATTCTGTGCATTAATTATATACTTAGTGTAACTCGTAGAAGGAGAGGGAACAGGTATAAATGAGTAAGTAACTTGTATTACACAAAACAAAATGTAAATAAACATGTTATGTTTCTGGAATAAGGACGGTGGTATAAATACATGTATATAGGAACAAGTGGATTCAGTTGAGGGAAACACTGGTTTAATATGGAACTATTTGTACAGATATAGTAACGCATGTGACATACTACTATTCAGTTGAGTGAAACACTGGTTTAATATGGAACTATTTGTACAGATATAATAACGCATGTGACATATACTACTATTAATAATAGGAACCATTTTGTCTGGTGGTTATAAGGCATTGTATCATGGATGGGGTACATAATATCTTACCTGGTATGTGCAATAAAACAGTGTTTTTGTTTTATCTGTTTTTTTGCACTTGTTATTAATTACCAGGCGTTATTTTGACTTGATGCTGATTATTTAGGATGTTACACCGTTACACACCACTCCCCCCCGATCACCCACCCACCATACCAGGTACACGGATACGAGTGCTCGTACATATATACGTGTACTCGTATGCAGATTGATGGTTTATGCGCTGATGACGCGCATCGCTGGACAATCAATGCAATACGTTGTTCGTGGGAACAACCAGTCCACGCACCAATCGACGCAGCCAGCAGCGCCATCACCCACAAAACAAACCGCACACCGACCGATGCAAAGTCGTAGTAGCATGCTCACCCACCTACGGTTTCTGCGGTGACGCGCAATGCTTAACAATAAAAGCGAATCCATGACAATTGTTGCAACAGTATAGAAAACAAAGAAGAACCGCCGACGACGCAGCAGTGCGAGGTTACTGTAGGCGTTTGACTATTGTACTTCAAGGCGTCTGCTGCGTTTCTCATTTTCCCACCGTTTTTGTACGGGCTTACGTACCGTGCCTACGAGTATTGCAGTATCAGGTGTACGAGGTATGTATGTATACATACCCAGTATAAAAATCTTGCACGCAAGTACGACGAAGGCGGCACAGACAAGAGATCTACGAGTAACGTCTAAAACCAAGAGTACTCACACCTGATTGACGATGTATCTTGTGAGCGGGGCGTTCGACACCGCGAGGCCTATTTGACCAGACGACTGGTAGACGGCGACGATGATGATTGATGGGGTGGTGTTATTGGGTCGGGGCAGAATAGGATGTGTGCGCGTGCGTAGGCGCGAGAAACAGGGTGGTATGTAGTTTGAGAGTTCTACGCGTAGTTGTAGTGTTGTTGCCTCACTTCTGTATCTTTTATTAGGGGACGTATGTACGTATTGTGAATGATTTTTGAAATTTCAATTGCTTCGTTGTATTTTTGTCAGATCTCGCTTTAGGAGGGGCACGACAGCGATATTACGCACCGACGCTGACGACGAAGCACGAAAGAGCGGCAATCCCTTCCCTTCTTCGTTTGTTCGTGGTTCTCGATCGTGGCGGTTTATTTTCCTTGGGCTCAGGGTTTTCTTTGGGAGCGCCTCCCTGCGGATTGCTTTTAGAGCCAGAAACCCATACTGCTTCGTGTAGTAGTAGATGTGGTCTCCGTACGAATACGCCGGAAACGTATATTATCCGTCCCTTTGCGGTACGTGGCCCATTCAAAACCATCTATCAGCTTCTCGGAGTTCGAAAAATCGCCACGAGCTCCTACCACCCTAACGGCAACGGTGGGGTGGAACGTGTGAACCATACGATGGTGCAGATGTTGGCGATGGTCGTCAACGAGCTCCAGAACAACTGGGATGAACAGCTCCCCCACGTCGAATTTGCGTACAACAATTCGGTCAGCGCCGCCACGGGGTTTGGCTCCCAACGAGGTCCACATGGGTCGGCTCCCTCGACTTCCTCTCACGATTTTTGAACGCGCAGGCGTCGCCGGCCACCAGAGTTTGGCCCGCGACCACCTCGCGTACTGCGACTTGGCGACGGACCGCCAGCAACGCGCGTACGACATCGTTCGCGAACACCACGCCCTCACGGTTGCTCGCGTGAACCGGCGCAACTCCGCCCTCTCCGATGCCTTGCGCCCGGTCCCCAACTTCGTCACTGGAGGCTGGGCGTGGGTGTACAATACGGCAGCCACCATCCGTCAGGGGGCCAAGACAGACACGGACGCCAAGGTCCTCAAGGCCAAGCTGTCGCTGAACTGGACGGGGCCCTACAAAGTCCTTGCAGTCGGACCTTGCTCCTCAGCGGACACCCCAGACAAATCCCCTCTCGGGGCTAAGCTCCTATATCTGGACCTGCCCTCCGACATGCCCGGCGCTGATGCTCGCAAGCGCGTGTCGGTACAGCGCTGCAAGCCCTGTGCAAACCCCCACGACCACGGCGACATGCCAAAGTATTTGCCTGCAGGGCTGACGCAATACGTCCTCAACAACTTCTCCAAGAAATCCCCCCCTTACCACGTCACCGAGGACGACGTTTCCACTCCTCTCCAACGTCTCGAAGTGGAGAAAATTACGGGACACCAGTCGGTTCGGGGCAGGGGTGGTGTCATCGCGGTGATGTACGAGACGCACTGGACGGGACTGTCTCGCCCGTCTTGGGAACGGGAAATGGATCTCCGACTCTCTCGCCGGGAAATTTTGCGATACTGGGCCGGCACCCCAAACCAGCACCGCCAAACCAACCGCCTGTACCGTCGAATGAGGATTGGCGCTGCTCAACGGGAGCTTTCTCGGAAAAACGGCGAACGGTTCCTGGCCCCCGGCTATGGTTGTGTACCGCACGCCGAATGGCTTCGCCGGTACAGTGTCACCGTGCTTCCCAACGGGGCCCACTTCTGGTACAAGGGCGACGACGGTCTGTGGTGGCTGGGGAAAATCGGCGCGACTACACCAACGGACGGAGTTTACTTCGTTCGATTTTTGGATGACCCAGGACCGATCAAGCTTCCTCTTTCTCCGGCGCGCTACACGACTTCAACAAGAGCTGTACGGGGTTCTTGGTGTCTACAAGTTCATTTAGCTAGCGCGTTTACGCGGGGGATTCAGCGTAACGTAGATGAATCACGAGACGAGCAGTGGACAGCTGAATTTTTCGCGTCGCCGCTGCGCTCGATTATTTTCTCATGTTTCAGGGGATTGGGGCGGAACCTCTTTGTAGTTTGTATTTGCGACGTTTTCCGAGTTTTCGGTTCGGACTGTTTTTCTTCTCAGTATCGCCTACCACTTTCTGATATTTTTCTGGGGCGGATTTGGGGGTAGTTTTAGCGTAATTCGTCCTGCCGACCCCCCCCCGCTCAATGCCGGGGCGGGTCTGGATAATGGAGCCACTAACTTGTGGCTCAGGACACGCTTTCTGAATGTTTTGGGCCGGGTTTCGGGGAAGTTTTTAAGTGTCTAGTTTTCCAGTCCTATCAGTTCTACCGAGCCTCCGCTCTCGAGCCGGGGGGGCAGCTAATGTACAATGACTGCAGGATTTTCGGTTCCAACGTTTCTTCTTTTTGACGTTCCTTGCTCGGCTTCGTAGCCTTGCCGTTCAGAGGTGTGGGAGTGGGGTTTTGAGGAGCCGCATCTTCGACTCATGTTTTAGTTCGTGGAATCGGGGTTTCCACGAATTTCTCATATTTCTGCATATACGGCTCATCAGGGTGGGCTAGTGTTATGGTACTGCTGGCATGATGTGGAAACGCCTGGTAAATACCTGGTATCAGGTATAATAATCGTATTGGTAGTACTTGGAAGGCGGTATCTTAGGTGGGAACCAGGGATGGTTCCCGATGGCTTTTAGCCATCTCACCTGCCTTCTCAGTCGTTCATCACGCGAAAACGGAATAAACCTGCTCTTCTTCTATCTCTACGCAAACAACACACGTGAGTACCAACGAGTACCCGTTCCATAGGCTGACCTGGCTAGGGATACCCTGTCCTCTTATACCTAGCATCCACCCACACCAAACATTTCCGGCGGTAGCGCCACAGTTCTAGGTCCTTAAACAAAAAACTGGCGGTGTCAAATTCTTCCACTGTTCATGGCGGTCAGTATAATACAAAATATGTGACATTGGAGTTGTTGTTGCATGCGGCATTCGTTTCTGGCGAAATGTGGGGTGATATGCCTGAACCAGCTCGTACTGGTACGGTTTTAGTTTACCAAAAATTGGGGTAAATGATGTAAAAAAAAAAATAAAAAAATCTAAAGACTCGAAGTAATATACGTAATATGTTTTTGTTTTTCGACCGAAGGGGCCCCTTAAGAACTGATCCCACGTATTTGGGGACAAAAACCACTTGAAATTGGTATGGGATAAAAAAAA
>MEHQ01003036.1:248727-327478 GCA_008828725.1 Saccharina japonica | reverse complement strand
CCTGGTTTTAGAGGGAAAACCTAGTGGTCAATTACCCCTGGTTTACGAGGGGAAATCGAGGAGTCATTACCTGGTTTTAGAGGGGAAATCGATCGGACATGAAATAAAATCAAAATTAGAGACGCACGTAGGCCGGCTGAGTAGGGCGGACGCACAGAGCGGGCATGCGTCGGCCGCAATACTCCATGCCAGTTACCCCTGGCTTACTTGGGAAAATCGAGGAATCGTTTACTCTGGTCTTAGAGGGAAATCGATCGGACAAGAAACAAATTCAAAATAAGAGACGTACGTAGGCCGGCTGGGTCGTAGGGCGGACGCACTGAGCGGGCGGGCATGCGCCGGCCGCAATACTCAATTTATAAATGGCTCACAGGTACAGAGGCCGTAATCATCTTGTGTGGACGGCTTGCAACTTGCAGAGGGCGCAGGCGCAACTTTCTTTACCTTCGCTGGGCGGCTGCAGAAGGTTCCTGATACACGCCGTGTATCTCTTCGGTGAATCCCCGAGAAGTCGGTACAGTACGCCGGTACGAAAATCGTGCTTTCCTCGCATTTTAGCACGATTCTCCGAGTAAAAAAAGAATTCCACCGACGTATCAGCCGCGTTTGGATCCAGGTATGACAACCACCAAAAAAATAAAAGTCGCGGTCTCACCAGCCATCTAGGGTGGGCGATCTGCGGCGCAACGACTATTGTGCAGAATCATGTTGCGGCTCCTTATAGTGTACCAAGTGCATATTTCCGGTTTTACGTGTAGCACCGCCTACCAGCAGCGCCGTTTGGTGCTTGTGGCCGATGCTGGACTCGCCACCTATTTTATTGGGTCCTTTCCCCTCTGAACTTCCAAAAGGGTACACATAAACGACAGAGCTCTCACGCTTTATACTTCTCGTGGTCTTGATTTACGTTCTTCATCGTGATCGTGTTTTTGGCTGTTGACAACCACGCTGCACGTTGCCGGCTGGCAAATCAAACAATAACAATAGTAGCTGTAGCACAACAATCAGGTTGTATAGTTATGTTTGTGAAATTTTCGCACTTTTCGCAACTTTTCTCTCCGCGCGAGCGCTTTTCGGCAAAACGCTAAGTACCCCGACACGGGAGGCCCGGCTGGACACATTGGTCGAGGTTTGAGCTCGATCCGAGCTCTGTGGCTCGCATGGTGGGCGCTCGAAGTTTTTTTTCCCGCGGGAGTGGATAAGCCGATTTCCCGGGTTTTCTGCATGAGGCCGTGTTTTGTACGTACGTGCCAGTAAATAATAACGTTCTTTTTGTTTTAGATTTTGTCTGTTTTTTGCTTTCTCACATGCACACGGGCCAGAAACATGTACTTGTACCAGATAGACAACAGACAACATGCACAGGGCACGGCGTTACAGCGTTGCCGCCCTCACGACCAGTAGTAGTAGGGGAACATCGTGCGTGAGTGGCACATCCATCTGCGCTGTATTGCTGTGGCTAGCTGTGTCCATCGGAGGAACCTGCGGTCTAGAATCCTCACCATCTATCTACGTACCTGTTTCTGTTCTGCTGCTATGTGTGACAGACCCACGCTTACTATGACCGGAAATGTAATGACCGCTTTGAAAAAATAGGAGTACCTCAACTACTGCTGTCCTTATATTTTCCGGGGTTTTTTGTTGTTCCCCGAAGCTCACTCCAGAAATAAATCCACGAGACATCAAACACCATGCAACGAATACGAACAACGCCACAGCCCCGGCTAGAAGCACAAGCAGCAGACGTGCCTGTGGCGGGTCCACCGTATACTGCTGTGGTTATTAGGTATATAGTGGTTGCTTTATGCAGGCTTGCATGCGTCATCAGGCTTCTGCTGCTGCTGCTTGCTGCTGTGCCTGCATTATGTATGTGCGGTGTGCGACCTGTCGTGCCTCTGGCGCGCAACGACAAATAATACTGCTGTACCAGTACAAAGAAATTGTATCTTTAAAAACATAGTCAAACGGTCAATGTGTCCGATTTCAATTTGAAGGATTGAGTTCGATCCTTGGCGATGCTTACGTATACCCTTTTTTTCTATATTTTTCCTATTTGTTTTGTATTGTACGTGACAAAACCAAGTGGGTTTCTTAGGCAGGTGTTGTCGAGAGTTCCAGCCCTTTCTTCGGTGCATCCTTTTCTACTTCTGCAAATATTATCCCACCACCCCTGTACATACATGTGTCACGTGTGCGTGCGTATACGGTGTGTGCCGTGTGTCATGCGTGCATGTATGTGCAGCGTATCACGCTTGGAGTATTTGCAAACATTTTTTTGCCGGTTGTCCTCGGTTTTGTGCGGGATGGGCTTTCCTTCGCTTGAGCTCCACAACAATTAAATATTGGCGAATACGTTTGGCGGAATCTCTAACAGAGTCAATCGTAGTAACGGTTCCACCATATTTCCGAGTATGTTTTTTATCGCCAGAAATACAGGTGCAGCTCTAAAAAGGTCTACATTTATGAACAGTAGTAGTACCAGATATTTCATAGCGTCGTATTTATGTACTACGAATAGAATACAATATTATATGCGTATGATGCAATATCGCATGCTGTTGTAGTAGGTTTTCGATTCGTCCTTGCGCCACTCCCCTAGGCACGTCCCGGAGGGGAACCTTGTAACTATTATAATGCCCCTGCCCCATCCCGAGGCAATGCGCAACCAGGTGCAGTCTGGCGAGCACAGCCATCTGTCCTACTCGTATAAATGTCAAGGCCAACAGTCGACCCGGCCGCCAGGCCAATCGAGCCCTGGTCGAGTCCAGCATTCCACCTCATCGTCCCCCCACTGCGTGCAGCCGGTCAGCTCCAGCCCAGCCCTGCAGAAGAAGGTTCAACGACGACCGAAAAACTCGTATTAGGCAACCCGTCGACACAACATCGCATCATCGAATTCGCTGCCTGTTGGAACATGGAGCTTGTCCAAAGAAGAATGACGAAGCAGCTTACAGTAGTTTGATTGTCAAATGATCTACAAATACGTCAGCTGTGACTTCGACCGATTGAATATTGATGGTTGAATGTCATGTTGCTAGCTGCGTGAAACGTCGGCTGCGTGTTGTGAAAATATGTCGTCAGGCTAGCCTACGAGTTCAATAGTTCCTCCTTGTCATTCGGTATTCGGTACAGTATTCGGTATATATAGTGCGCGTTCAATTTTCCTGGATCGGCACGGGCAACCAACATAAATGGGTGGCGATGCACGAAAGTCAGGCAAATAATATATCCCTGGGGTCATATGTACGTCGTAGGAGCTCCTGGACTGCGTTTGTTTGTTATGCATATACATATGAATCGGAAGGGTTGGACAGGGTGAAGGCGAGTTTTTTCTGCTACAATACCCGAAAATCGGTCAAATTTACAGAGCTCCTGCATACGTAGACTGTGTTTGCTATTAATCTGAAGCGCGAAGCGTTCCACAGAGGGCCAAGAGCCTCCACGGCATTTGCAATGGCGATAGCCCGAAAAAATTACCATTGATCTCACATTTCCAAGGTACGGTTTGTCATGCCCGAGGGTACCGGTCGGGGGAACTCAACAGGCGCCCGGATGATGACCGCCCTGTCGACAAGCCCTTCCGATAGGAAACCCCTTGCCACGCTCGGCCCGCCTTCCACCAGGACATGGTCAACCCCCCTCTGGCAAAACGAAAAATAATCGCGACCACCACGTTTTAGAGCCAGTGCATTAACAACCAACGGACAAAACAAACAAAAAAACGATTAAAAAATATTGGAGATAGTGCACCAATAACCAACGGACAAGACAAACCGAAAAACAAGAATGAGAGGCAGCGCAGCAATGACCGGCGGACACCCGACGCCGTAATATACACAAAATACAAAATGCAACGGTTTGGAGGCAGTATGGTGGCCGGTTGCGATTCGCTCGATGGATTCGTCTCTCTTGCAGAATATTACCCGCGTGCGTGCCGTATTATTAATAGAAGAAGGGGGCATTGCTTGCTGCAGTGGGGGTAGACGTCAAACAAAACCGGCGGGGAACACGTAACACGGACAGCATAGATGGTAAAACTAAAATCAATGCACACCAACTATAAGCAACTGATGGGGAGCCAAAACAAATGTACGATCACGGTCCGACATGCGAAAACTGCGAATAAGCACGTCATAAAAACAGCAGGAGCAGCGACGTCAAGACGTCATGTATGACATCAAAAACAAACAACAAAACCAAATGGTCATTGGACGAGCGGCACCCGGAGATGCCTGGTCGATCAAACCACAAACCGCGCTCTTGCAGACGAGGTTTCGAATGTATGCGTCTACCCCGCCGCTGCGATAGCACCGCGGGGGCACGTGGGGGAAGTGTGCGGGGGGGAAGGGGGGGGGGCAAGAAGCAACAGAAGTGGCACATCCACACGAAGGTAAATCCACACGGGCGCCCTCGAGAGAAAAAACGCCATATTGTAGACACCCCCGGGAAACCCGCCCCCCTGAGAGACCCGTCACATTCGGCGTAATGGATTTGTGTTCGTTTAGAAGCAATTACCGTGTGACACGCAGAGTGACACACACCCTCGGGCAAGTGATTGTCTTAAGCTGATCATCTCCGCAACGCCGAGAAATGCGTTTATCGAAATATCTCGTTGAGATCCGTCCATAGCCACCATTTTGGTTGTGTGTGTGTCTCCCTCGGGTTTGGCGAATCTCGGCTAGGAATTTCGTCCTGAGGAGTGTAGAATATTTTATCTTGCGTGCTATACGGCACCTGCTGAGCTACTTGAGCCACCGTGACTCAAGAAGCCCAACATGTATTTCCTTCTAACCAAATAAAAGAAACGCTTTCGGGCTCGAAGCACCCCACCCAATATCGCCAGCAATCTCCGGCCCATTGGCCTGGCCCAATGGTTGGAGTTCAAGTTAACGTTCGAACTCTGAGGTGTCGAGAAACTACTGTACTTAACGTTCGACTCTAAGGTGTCGAGGAGAGTTGTCTGAAACTTTCCCCCCGTTTTGTTTTTGTTTGACGGTCATCATGGCTGGCGGTCGAGTAACAGTAGATCGTTTGTGCGGGGTGGAGAACCCTACCTTCGCACAAGGGGAATGATCATATCACATAGTTTGTACATGGTACGGCACCCACGAGGCAGATACATAGTTTACCCATTGCTGTCTCTGGAAGTGGCCACACCAGAAATAAAATCAATTAATTGGAGGCTGTCGTCCATATGCAAGTCCGCCTCACAAGCGGTTCTTAGTAGGATGCAGCTCACCCTCCATGCGACTCGCCGAACACCTCACGGCGCTTCGCGCTTGGTGCTAGCAATGGCTGCGTGGTCCGTAAAAACCCGACATGCCCCGTCCCGGCATTGTAGGGATGCGAGGGTCTATGGCCATACGACTACGGTCATGCACGACACGAGTACACTGCTCCCCGCCCCCACGCTCCCCCTCCCACCTTCGATAATGCCTCCAAAACGCTGTTTAGGGCGACGCCTTCTCCCGGATCCCGCGGAGGAAGGCCAATAAAATCGACAGGAGCTCCCGATGCAGTGTCCTCCCGAGGCGAGGAGGAGTCTGGCCCCCGCGAGGCTTTCACCCCTGCCGCTAGTTCGACAGCCCTTGCCTCCGTCCTTGTGGTCGGAGTTCCACCGAGGCGTGGAGGGGTGAGGGGGGGGGGGTTAGGAGCGGGCGGGGAAGAATAACAGACTTGTCGCAAGGGCGAAAAAAACAGAGTGTGAGAAAACAAAGGTGGGAAAAAAACGTGTGGAAAACATCAGGTGTGGAAGAAGAACGTGTGGAAAAACAAAGTGTGGAAACACAAAAGTGTTAGTTTTCTTGTGTGAGAAACTGCGTAACCAAAGCCACGAGATAACCCAGTAGTGTCTTCGGCTTGGCCTAGCTTCTACTAAATGGTTGATGGTCCACACTAACTCTCCACTACATTTAATTTCCGAGAAATTTCCCGAGTGTTCGGGGTTTTGGTTAGGGGTAGGTTCGAGTTTGAGTGTGTAACTCGTTTAGAGCTGCACCCGCTTTTGAGTGGAAAACTACATGGAATTTGTGTGAGATAATTTTGCACTAAAAAAAGAGCTGAGTCAAGCTTAAATCAACGATTCTGTCGAATCTGGGGCAAGATGCATACAGCCCTCCGGGGGGAGGTAGAGAGGTCGGAGGTGAGCCGGAAATATCAACAGAGGTATCGCAGGGGGCACGAAAACAACGGCGTGGTTTTCTTGCGCGAGCCACTGCCCGGTGAAACTCACGAAACCCACGAGACAATCCGGTAAGTTTTGAGGGTTCGCTTCGTGGACGGTTTGTTGTGTGCCGTGAGGCCTAGAATAAGCATACCACGGTAGTGGGGGTAGACTACTTCCAACATCGGCATAAAGGAGGCCTGTCCAGCTTGCGCGCAAGCCTTCTCCACGGCAAGGCCCTGAAAAGCGCACAAAGAAGGGAGATGAGGGGGCGACCTCGCCTACGCCGTCAGACTCACTCCTCACATCCAGCGGAGTAGAACACCATGGAGGCGTACCCGTCGCGCAAGATGGAGCAATCCTCGCCCCCCGGTAGGCGAAGCGTGCGATCCAAGACGACGCGCGTTGGCTGAGCCTGCCCTTCATATAGAGGTACCCGTCGCACCTAGAGATTTCGTGGCAGTAGACATCAGAGAACGGGTGACGAAGGACTTTGTAAGCCCAAAAGGTCTGAAGTGTTAAGACTGTCCCAATGGCGGGTAAAAACTAGATATTTCGTGGGAGGGGTAGGCATCAGGGAGACGCGGGGGGCTCGGCAAGCCCAAGCACATAATTTGAACTGTTCAGCCTGTTGAGTCTGTCCATTATTCAGAGGTACCCTTCGAACCTAGAGCGTTCGTGGCAGTAGTAGGCATCGGAGGGGGGGCGATGAAGCCTGAGCTCTGAAGTAGTCACCGATACAGACAGCGGGGTCAGTTGATGTGTAACAGACACATTCAACTGGTTCACTATCTCCTTTAGAACTGTTGAGTCTATCTGTCATCTAGAGGTGCCAGTCAAACCTACAGATTTCGTGGCACGGGTAGGTATCAGGTTAAGGACGGCGGGGCAAGCGTGAGCCTAGAAGTCTGAAGTGGTCAGTCACCGATACAGACAGCCGGGGAAAACGTTATGTAAATGGCACGCTATCCCTTCCGGGGGTTACCCGGAAGTCATTGGGTACCAAAAAAACGTAACATCTTGGTCTTAAAAAACCCACCCATTGCTAGTGTGAGCGCCGCAACAATACCAGGACTGCTGCCATGCTGCGCCCGCACCGTACAGCGCCTTGCATTGTAGTGTCAACAGTTCGGTTAGTAGTCATATCAGCAGCCAACCGAGCAGTAGCCGATGCTGCAGTCGGCATTTTGTCGTCAGTTCTCTCCATTGAATCCCCAAAGGGGTTCAACAAGTGGAGAGTTAACTTTCAGCCCATCGGCCTGTGTTGTTTTTACTCGTCGCTCTGGGCGGAACGCCCATCACGCTCGCCGCAACTCCAGGCGCATGCTCGCGAACTACGCCCCTTCGCTTCCTATAACAGAACGCTCCAAGAGAACTCTGCCTTACTTACGTTGCGAAAACGATTGAGACAATGCCTAGGATGGGCCAAATATACTACGAGGCCCCGTCTTTTTTGGGCGCATCAAGGCCTATTTTGGCTGTAATATGTTAGTTTTAGTGTGGGCGCAGTCAGTCAAGGGGGCAAAACCGAGGCAACTATTAATAGTACATTTGCCGACAACATGTCCCACCTCAACAACCCCTCTCTCTCTCTCTCTATCCACCTATCTATCGCGCTCTCCCCCCCCCCCCAATGTCTCTCTACATTTCCTCTTTCGTTGCGCATATCTCTATCTACCTATCCCTCCCCCTCTCTGTCACTCGATCTGTCTCTTACTCTGGCTCTCTCCTTAGCTCTGCCTCTCCCTGGCTCTCACTCCACCTCTTTCATTCCTTGGCTCTCTCCGTAGCCCTGCCTCCCCCCTCTCCCTCCTCCTATTCTCTTTGTTTTTCTCTTTCCGTAGATCTATATCTCCCTCCCTCTCTCCCTCTCTCTTTCCCTCTCTTCCCCTCCCTCTCTCTCCCTCTCTCTCCCCGTCTTCCTTCCTCTCTCTCTCCCTCAAGTGCTCCCTCTCCCTCGCCCTCTCTATCCCCCTGTCCCTCTATATATACATCAGACACAGCTTGCAAAGATGAGTTTCCAGGAAAAAAAACGATCTCAAGGCTGATGATTATGTTTTATATACACCTGTTACTTGTACACACTGCTGTAGTATCCCTCTCTCTCTGCATACTTCGTTTAAACATATACAAGTAAATATACACACAGTAGCTATATCTCTGTTTCTCTGGCATCGTCCCCCATGCTGGCAGTCTCACCGTGAGGGATGGATCGTCCCTTACAACCGTCCCAACCCCGACCAGGACGGCTCCGCAGTCCCGGCGGATGCGATGCACTTAAATTTGAGAGCACACCAACCGGACACCAAGCACGGAGGCGGGGACAGCGCAAACAAACGGAGGAGGAGGAGGAGGAGGACGAGGACGAGGAGGACGAGGAGAAGGACGAGGACGAGGAGGACGAGGAGGAGGACGAGGAGGAGGACGAGGAGGAGGACGAGGAGAAGGAGGAGGAGGAGGAGGAGGAGGAGGAGGAGGAGGAGGCAGGGCACATCAGACTTGGCGGCGGCAGGGAACATCACTGGGGGGTTGGGAGGGGGAGAGGGCGGGATGGAGCAAGCGAGAAAGAGTGACGGCCGCCTCCCTGTATAGGAACACCACGGCGGTCTCACACAAGACTACCGCATGGTGGGGGGGGGGGGCGTACTCATTCGTTGCTTGCCTTAACCCATTCAGAACTGAATAAAAAAATACCACACAAATTCCAAGCAATTCTTTCCCAAAATATGTGGGACCAGTTCTTAAGGGGTTAAGTCTTTTGACCATTGACCACGCATCCCTTTCGAGACGGAGTACCGTTTCTACTCCGTATATCAAACACCTCCAACATTTGAGCACTCCTTCTCTTTTTTTTCCCATATATGACACAGATATGTTTTGCTATTAATAATACTATCCCCTTCGGGTCGGAGCAATCGAGAAAGAGAGGCGACTGTCCCCCTTCCCTGTAAAGCAGCATCGACGGTCTCGCGTATGATTACCGCATGGCGCCAACCCCCGCGGAAAATCTTGCTGTATACGTACCGCTGGACGCTGCACACGCACACCGCCACCCCGCGCCCTTACCTGCGTCGAGGGATGCCTGCGATGTGAACCTCTTGGGGCCCTCCGACATGTCGTCCACAGCCCCGTTCCGGTCCATTGCCAGCTTCAACGTCACCGACGGAAATCGCGCACCAACGGATGCCCCCTCCCCCGGTGCCCCCGCGTCTTGTGCTGGCGTGGGCTTTCGACCGAAACGAAAAGGTTTTGTATCGGCCGTCCGCGGCTCCGAATGCGTCGCTTCTCCGGCTCCCTGCTGCCGCGATTCAGTGCCATCTGCCACGGGGAGTGGTTGTTCATGAGACCCTGTGGTTTGGATTTTGGCATAACTTCTGGGGGTTGGTTGTGTATCTTCGCCACGTCAGGGTCGAATGGGCGAAAAGTACTTGTGAAAAAATAAATGCTTCCCTCCAACAGAGGAACACAACAAAAAGAGAAAGCGACACCACACTCCCCCCCCCCCAGGTCGGAAGGGCAAAACAAACCAGTGGGGTGAGATTTCTGAACGAACGAAAAAAATACAAACTACGCAATATTATGTTGTACCTCGTACAATAGGACATACCAGGTACATAGTTCGTTATCACTTGATTTTAGTATACCCCCCTGTCTAGGGCTCGGAAATGTTAGTGGGACGTCGATCGTTTTTTCGTGTACCCTCTGTTACCGCTGCAAAAATGACTCCACACTAATTCCAGGTTATTCGTGCCAAAACCATGGCTACAGTTCCAAATTCAGCGCGGGAAGGCAGGGTGTGCTTCGTAGGGTATACGGGTACCCGGGGTATTTACAGTGGGCGAACCGAATTTACCGAGGTATCGGGCACCGGTATCGAGGTCGTACCGAACTCACCGAAGTGTCCGATACAGATATTGAATTCGTACCGAACAATAGCGGAGTGTTCGGTAGGGAATTGAGGACGTACCGAACCGGTTCGGTACGGTGAATACCCCCCGAATACCCTTACCGAATTGTCGGGTACCGCTACTGAAGTCGTACCGTACTTACGGAAGTGTCGGGTATCGCTATAGAAGTCGTACCGAACCTACCGCAGTGTCGGGAACCGGAATCGAGTTCGTACCGAAACTTACCGGAATGTTCGGTGGGGTATTGAGGCAGTACCGAACCTTACCGAAGATTTCGGTAGGGTACTTACCGAGCAAACACCCCCGGTATACTTTGGTATGTACTCTACCAAACACACCGTTGTAAAAGACAGGTGCTTCGGTACGCTACCGCCAGCTAGAACAGATGCGGGAAACGTGGCAGGGTGTGAGCAGAATGCGATCAGGGTAAAGAATAGGATGGCTGCAGGAATTTTGCGTCGAGTCTGCGGCGCGGCAGGAGGAGGACGCTGTTCGTGGGCTCTGCCGCGCACCAGAAAGATGGGCGACAACTGTGCGTACAAGCAGTTTCGAAACAAGCGATGCTAGGGGCGCTACAGGATATTCCAATGCGTTACGAAGTATTCATAGCAGGGGGCAAGTGCGCCGCGGGAGAGTATCATAGCACTTAAATACGTGAAAATAAAGCTACCGCATATCACCCGGGTGATAATATAGCACACCGGGTGATAAGATAACACACCGGGGGATAAAATAACACACCGATTGATAAGATAACACACCGGGTGATAAGATAACACACCGGGTGATAAGATAACACACCGGGTGATAAGATAACACACCGGGTGATAGGATAACACACCCGCCTCCGACGAATGTGTCCACGCCGAGCGACGCGTCTATGGAAAGACCCCCGACTATATCTCTCCAAAGACACACCATTTTCGTTGTGTGTGCCCCCAAGTAAGGCCTCTTTTGGAGGAAAATTGAACTCTGAAAATCACCTCTGAGGAAGACACGCATGCCGGCATCATCGACAAAATTGATTAATGGACCCCCAACGCCGTCCTGGCCGTCACGTTGGTTGCTGCTACCGTGCTTCCTCGAGGGAGGTTGACAAACACAACATACCTCACAACATCCTATCATACTGCAGTGCAAGCAGTGCCAGTATTAATACCAGCTCCAGCAGTTGTGAAAGGTCGTCAGAGTACCAGTACCAGTCCCTGGGATTCAGTCGATGACTCATCGCAGCACCGCTCAATTTGAAGGACCCGGTCTAAAGGGTACCAGGTGCTGAAACGACTGACTCCTCGCTTTTGCCCCAAGGGCGTTCAAGAGCTGAAATGATTGAGCCCTCCCATCCCGAGGGTACCAGGACCTGAAATGACTGAGGCCCCGCTATTTAATAGTCCCGAGGGTATCAGTACCTGAAATGACTGAGTCCTCGCCTCTCCCATGGGTACTACTAGTAGGAGCTGAAAGGACTGAGTCCTCGCCCCAAGGGTACCAAGAGCTGAATTGACTGGTACTGGGAGGATTGGTACCCTGACATGTTTTACACAAGTGTGTGCGTGTGCGTGTGGGTGTGTGTGCGACGCTCAGTAGGACATTCACTAACGACCAAATTACGATGTGAACTTGTCAGAGAATCAGTATCAGTCTTCTGTTCTTAAGTCGATTGACCCACCAAGAGTACCAGTCATTCTGGAGGGCCCAGGAGTGCCAAGGGTACCAGGAGCTGAAATGACTGACCTCGCCTGTCTCAATCAAGGGTACGATAAGCTCGAATGACCGAGTCCTCGCTTTCCATAAGGCCACCAGGAGCTGAAATGACTGAATCCTTCCTTGCCCCAAGTGTGCCAGGACTTGAAATGACTGAGCCCTTGCCACCATACGGTCCCTAGCGGCTGAAATGGTTGAATCCTCGCCAGTCCCGAGGGTACAAGGACCAGGAGCTGAAATGACTGCTACTGGGAGGACTGATACTCTGACGACCTTTGTGCTTCAGTCTGTGCCCTATACTGTACTGCTGTATTGTACGCCTCGTGGCTTGTGGAAGGTGGACTTCTGTGTGGACTAACTACGGTGTACTTCAAGTAGTACAGGTTGAATACTTCAAGCTGGTGCAGTGCTCGTAGCGGTGATGTGTTGTGGATTGCGTGTGGAATGGCAGCGAAGGCGAACCATGTTGCATGTCGCACATCCAAACGGCCTTGCTTGCTATATACAGACGTAGCAAAGTACGTGGGCCAAATACGTTTGCATATTTGCGCCCTCTTCGTACCCACGGGGCGCATGGAACCTGCCACTGAAAGTCAAGCCGACGAACCATATCGACAGCTTTATTGTTCCACGCTGACCTTGTTGTTGGCCTGTGTTCATGGTGATATCGTCGCTCTTGCTGCTCTTGCTGCTGCTGCTGCTGCTGCTACTGCTACTGCTGCATCCTCTGCTTGCAGAAAACCAGGTTGGAGACGCCAATCCGGCCTCGAAGCTGCCAGCTCCAGTGTCGGAAAACCCGCGCAAAGGTCCAGCAAAAGCGAACCCTAACGACGATTCCTCTAGGACTAACCAAAGAACGCCCACAGCAGGGCCTAGTCGCATGAGAACTTGTCTGCTGTGCGCTGTGCGTATCGAGCACGAAATGGAGTTGTGAAGACATGGGAGGCGGGTTTGTTACGGTTCGTTTACAATATAAAACTAAACAGGGAGTTGTGAAGACATGGAAGGCGAGTATGTTACGGTTCGGTCGTCTAGGCGGCGAAACGATCACCAAACGATCCAAAAAACATGTTTTCGCCGACGACGAGCGACGAGCAGCGAGCAGGCGAAGGCCCCACAAGCCCCTCAGACATCCGGCCGTGGGAATAGGGTCTTCTGAGAGCTCGGAAGTCTACCCATGCGGGCATGCCCCTGCTTTGTGTCCTGTGGAAGCGTTACGGAAGCAATCCCGGTTTGTCCAAGCATTGCGTTGGCACGATAGCCGAGTCTATCTGAGCCACTTGGTCGGGAGGAGGAGGAGGATGGGATGTGGATGCTCAATGAACCGGCGTGTTGCTGCCCAAAAGGTAGGGAAGACTGCTTATCCGTTATTGATGTCGTGATGCGAGGGCGGTGTGGCTTTGCGCTCGTCTGGAGCTGTTCAAGCATCGCAGTCACGGGGGTGGATGCACAGCAGCAATGTCATCGTACCGCACGTACTGTGGGTGTACGACAAAAATAATAACCAAACAAACCCTACGCAACCCTTCCATGCTACTTGCCCACCACTTGCCACACATGCCAACACTTGTACGTATGATAGCTCTGGCTACTTTGCGCTCGTACTACTGTAGTAAAGATATGACATCTACTGCTGTACCTTGTCGTTAGAATCCATTGACGAACTTGATGTATACTCTATGACACTACGTACTCGTGTGTACGAGTGTGCACAGCCATATTATATTTGTGGACAAGTTGTGGAGCGTAATGGCAAGTATCTGTTGCACCCTGTGCCATACCCGCGTCGGAAATTGATTGTTATTATAGATGTTTTACGAAGCTAGGTGAACTACTCTACTGTTTGTATGTACTGCGGGGGCTGAACCTCATCTGTGCATAGGGTCCTCGATGTTTGAAAGCCCTACGAGACCCTATCAAGCCTTTAGAGATTTTGGAAGCGGCATATCAACAAAATCACAAGTTATGTACATATGGTACCACAATACGTACATGTACGAGCTGGGCCAGCCATAAAACGGAGAAAGCTTCCTAAAGCCGTATCTCGTGAACCACTGCAAATTGGGCTACAAAAAATGGGAGCACTAACGCTGACACACCACTGCTTACGCAAAAAAAAAACGTGTCGTATGAACATGTCTACGGTACGAGTATACATTTTTTTTCCTGACTCGATCTCGCCGAGTATCCGCGAAAACTAAAAAACGCCAACTTTTCGACACAAAATTCGAGTAAAACTTGTCGGTTCGATCAAAATTAAACTTATTGGAGACAGTGCTGAACACACAAGGAGAAGAGCGATGACAGTTCCGTTGCCCAGCTCGCCACCCATCAAGATATATTACTAAAATTATATTGCATTCATTAAGTCAAGTCATTACGAAAAAAATGGCATTTCTGCGATGCCCCGCTCAATTGTGATAATGTTGAACTGGGGTTTTAACCCCGGTTTTGAATCGCACGATCAAAGGCCTACCAAAGGCATTCACGATCGGCCCTATTTTATTTGTTTTTGTTTTCTTTCACTAGTTTTGGTGATTTTTATATTTTTTCGCGTTGTTGGATCGGTCATATCTCTTGGGAAAAAAAACTAAAAATTATAGCAGGGGTCTCCGAAAAACAAAATCCGACACCACACTCCAAATTTTATTTTTGGGAAACCAAATATAGGGGGCGGGGTATCAAAAATTTGATTTAGGCACCTTCCGGCGTATAGGGGGGTACATACCATACTAAATCCTATATCAACGAAATCAGAGCATCCATAAACCGCAGTACCATACTATTTCCTATACAAACCAACTCCATACTACAACATATATAAACCAATAGCAGGGGATGTTGGTGAATCGTCCCCGCATTCCCAAGGATAGGCAAGGCCTTCTAGACAATACAACACCACCCAGCGTTTCTGCTTAAGTAGGGATATAAACGAAATCAGACCATCCATAAACCGCAGTACCGTACTATTTCGTATATAAATCAACTCCATACTTGAACATATATATAAACCAATAGCAGGGGTTGTTGGTGAATCGTCCCCGCATTCCCAAGGGTAGGCAAGGCCTTCTAGACAATACAACACCACCCAGCGTTTTTGATTAGGGTTATAAACGAAATCACACCATCCATAAACCGTAGTACCATACTATTAGTATTTCCTATATAAACCAACTCCATACTAAAACCTACATAAACCAATAGCAGGGGATGTTGGTGAATCGTCCCCGCATTCCCAAGGGTAGGCAAGGCCTTATAGACAATACAACACCACTCAGCGTTTCTGCTTAGGGTTATAAACGAAATCAGACCATCCATAAACCGTAATACCATACTAAAAATATTGGTATTTCGTATATAAACCAACTCCATACTAAAAACTAAATAAAACCAATAGCAGGGGATGTTGGTGAATCGTCCCCGCATTCCCAAGGGTAGGCAAGGCCTTCTAGGTAATACAACACCACCCAGCGTTCCTGCTTAGTTAGGGTTAACACCACCCAGCGTTCCTGCTTAGTTAGGGTTATAAACGAAATCAGACCATCCATAAACCGCAGTACCATACGATTTCCTAAATAAACCAAATTCATACTAAAACTTATATAAACCAATAGCAGGGGATGTTGGTGAATCGTCCCCTCATTCCCAAGGGTAGTCATAGCCCATATAGGTCAAGGCCTTCTAGACAATGCAACACCACCCAGCGTTTCTATTTTTCAATCTTGTTGCGAGTGGCTGGTGTGGCGAGTGTGGTAGCGGTTCCCCAACTCCGACCCTCCCGACAGTATGTTTGCATAAACCATTGTGTTCACAAGTGTACACCTAAAGCCAAGCAGTAGTAGACGCTAGATACACGTACGTAGAGCAGCGTCTGCAGGCGTGTGAGACAAACAAAAAACACACGGGGGAAAAAAAAAAAACTCCAATATAGGGGGGGGGGGTAGTGGGGTGTCTGGGATTCAGATCCTCGTGCCCCCTCGATTATAGCGCCGAAGGTCTATGTGTCAATGAGTGCACGAACTACACCGCGTCAAAAGATCAAGTCCAATTCGTAAAATTGATGGGGGCATGACCAATCTGACGTCTAAACCATTTTATGGCTGGCCCAGCTTGTAGTACCACGTGTATTTACGTACATATATAGCGTGAGCGCGCAAGCGCCACTTCGGGGGAACACATATTCATAGTAATCGTATCAAAATATGGTGTTTACACATAAGGGAATACTCGTACTCGTACCTGTTTTTTGTTTTGTTTTTCGGACCCATCGTTGGTTCTGACTACTCGCACTAGGCCCCTCCGTATCAGGCGTACTACTGTAGTAGTACCATGCCGTGTGCGTGTCGTGTGTCGTGCAGTCCTTGCAGTGGTCCGCGTTGCTTCTCGTCACCGAGCCTGTTATCGCCGTGTATATGTATCGTGAACAGGTGTACTGGTACGAGTATATCCCTTAAGCCAAGAACGGTAAAAGCTCTCTCACGTCCCAAAGCGGGGTTAGCGCCCACAGTCGTAGCTGTTTAGTGGTGGTACTTGTTTAATCGCCGTTCGACAATGTATCGTACATGTTCTAACTAGTCCGTCTTGAATTTCAACATCTTCCTTAGCGCAGTAGTATGAGTTGCTCTTCTATCACTCTGAATCATCGACCGTTGTAATGGTATGGGCTCGGAAGGCCGGTAATTACCTCAGTATAGGTAATTGATCCGTTTTCGCCTTACTTGGATGGCACTCGTATTCGGGGTGTTTATAAGATCGGGAGGGCCATACATGAAGCCCTTCCGAGCCAGATGTCACCACGGCTCTGGGAATAATATAAGCTGCTTCTCTTCTACGCCTGATTCTACATGAAAGCGAGTAACACCAAGGATGCTTAATAGACAAACCTGCATGGGGATATTCTGTGTCTCACCCAGTCATATCACACCGTGTTACGGGTCTAGAACGGGTCTCGACAGAGCAGGGTTGATGTTCATGTGCAGACAGTAGTGACCTCTCTATAGTGCCGGTATGCGCCAGCCAACAATACCGGCCCTATAGCGGCAATCGGCACTACTCCGCACACTTTTTTGTTTCCCATCCCATTTACTATTTTGGCCCTTCCTTTCTATCTCCTCCCTATATAGTCGTAACTCAGATCCGGGGTCACAAAATAGGCGCTTCTCCCTCCTCCCCACCGCACGGTTCGTGCCTTGAATCTTATCGCGAGAAGCCTTCAGCGCTATATTTGCCCTATATTTCCCTCGTCGACTCGCATCGAATTATCACACTGCTTAATCCCATCTGCGCCAAGCGATTCCACCGGCACTATAGCGGGCAACCGGCACTATAGAGGGGCCGCTACTGTATTGGCGACGACTACAGTATGCCAAGGCGTATATACCTTTTGAGACGGTGGGAGTCGCAAGTCCAAAGAACAGTCGCATCGCGCAGATATATATATATGCGTACGCGAAAAGTTGTGGCCTCTTTGCGTTGCGTACGGGGTAATCGCGCCTGCCATCAAGAACGTGGCCTACCTCAGGAGCAACGTGTAACTATTATCTTACTACTATTATATTCGGGCTGTTTCTGCCGAGCACCGCCCCGGCATGTCTGGAGGGGAGGGGGGGGGTGTACTCATGTCGTGCACGGCCGTAGTCATATGACCATAGACCCTCGCATCCCTACAATGCCCGGACGGAGCACGTTAGGTTTTCACCAACCAGGTAGACATTGCTTGCACCAAGCGCGAAGTACCGTGAGGTATTGGGCGAGTTGCATGGAGGATGAGCTGCATCCTGCTAAGAACCGCCTCTGAGGCGGACTTGCATATGGACGACAGCCTCCAATGGATTGATTTAATTTATGGTGTGGCCACTTCCAGAGACAGCAATGCATATTACTATGTATCTGCCTCATGGGTGCCTTACCATATACACACTACGTGATACGATCATTCCCCTTGTGCGGAGTTGAGCTTATCAACCACGCACAAATGATCTAACAGGCCGCCAGCCTTGGGGACCGCCAAAAAAACAAAAAAACGGTACCCTGGTTGTCTAGCTCAACGGGGGGGGGAGGAGGGGGGGTGTACTCATGTTGTGCACGGCCGTAGTCATATGACCATAGACCCTCGCATCCCTACAATGCCGGGACGGAGCGCGTTGGGTTTTCACCAACCAGGCAGACATTGCTTGCACCAAGCGCGAAACGCCGTGAGGTATTGGGCGAGTCGCATGGAGGGTGAGCTGCATCCTGCTAAGAACCGCCTCTGAGGCGGACTTGCATATGGACGACAGCTTCAATGAGTTAATTTAATTTCTGGTGTGGCCACTTCCGGAGACAGCAATGGGTTTTACTATGTAACTGCCTCGCGGACGCCTTACCATATTAACACTACGTGATACGACCATTCCCCTTGTGCGGAACAAAGGTTCTCCACCCCGCACAAATGATCTACTCGACCGCCAGCTTTGGTGACCGCCAAAAAAAAATAACAAAAAAAAACGGCACCCTGGTTGTCTAGCTCACGCAGCGAGTGGCGTGTTTTACAGCGTCGTTGCCAACCGACGCCAACCCAACCTATAAATATATCATATATTAGGGGGGGGGGGAGGATTATTAACCCATTTCACTACTGCGAAAAAACATGCTACGCCAATTTCCCAAGTGTTTTGTCCCCAAAACATCGTTCGCACACTTCTTAAGGGGGCCACAGCTTCTATCCCAGGGACGCACACACACACATGTCCCCTTCCCGGTGTGTCTTATCAATAGCTGGTCCACCCGTAAGTATCATCAGTTAAATCGAAATGTTTTTACACTCACACTGATTGGTTGGTTAGTTCGACATCTGCGCCGTGTGTCTAAAAATACTCGGTTGTGACAACACGACGGCGCTGCCGTGTGGCGTGTGGCATACGGCAGCACGGCAGCCTACGTAAACCGTCAATTTCAACCTGAACCAACTGAACACCGTCCGCTTTTTTAACGGATATCTAACGGCCCGGACCAGATGGGAGAGGACCAAGACGCCGGATCGCCACCAGCAGCCCACCCCGCTCCGACAGCCCCCGAAACCGCCACCAAGGAAGAGAAAAAGGCCCCGCTATCCGAACACCACATTCTGCCGGAAACTCCGGCCCCATCCTCCCTAAGTGACGACTCTCCATCGAAGCCTAAACCGACACTAGCCCCCGAGCAGCGAACGCCTCCTCCATTAGAGAGCGAGGAAGGGGATGGGCTCGTGGGGGGTAAGGGGGATGGCTTCAATGGTGGTGGCAGTGGTGTTGAAGTGCCGGGAACGGGTTTGGATGGGGTGCGGAGGGATGTTGAGAAAGGAAACCTTGGAGGTAGAGGCGAGAGGTCGGAGTCCGCTAATTTACGGACGGAGGAGCCAGGCGGGCTTGCGTTGGCGCGTGTTGAACCCCAGGTAAGATATACATGACGGTATAAGGTGGAATCATCTTTTTGTTTTAAGAGGCGAGCGCGTCGTTTAGGACATGCTACCCGGTTCCCCTTTGGAACGTAAAAAAGAAACCAGGGCAGCAGGCTCATGCATGAATCGCAAGCGCAACAAGACGATTGCGAGCATTTTCTATCATATAACAATATCCTGGTTTGTACTTGTGCTGTCTGTTGCTGTTTGTGAGCGGTTAACGTGTAAAGTTAAGCTGAGATTTTTTTTCCGACGGCAAACAAACATGACGATAAATATACACTATTAATAGTATGACTGTCGCTAGGAACTCGCGCAGCAGGATTAAGTATTTGTAACTGTCGTCAACTTGTGGGCGTTGGGTGTTGGTGAAAAACGAAATCAACAAACAAAATGTAACAAACGAACACTCGTACGCCAATTACACCCCACCCCACTGGCTACCGTTGCCGACACCCCGCCAGTCGGTGAGCGGTCACCTCTAGCCGTTCTGGGCTTCGGCGGACAGCTGTACCGTTCTCGGCCCGCTTACACCTCCAAAACCCCTCTATACTACAAGTACTCGTACAGCATAGGAACTCTTGCGTACCCAACCCAGTGTAAATTTTGTTCGGGGGTAAGAGGCTTCTGCGGGAGGTATCGCACAACAGCAAGCACACGAGAGACCAGCAGAGAGAGCACAGCAGGTAAGCCCAGCCGACCGTTTCCATCCGAGACACTGGGTGCGCGCAGCCTCGGCGGCGGCTGTCTCGCCGCGTGGTGCTATGTTTGTGGGACCGATGTGCTCCCTGGTATGTGCTGATGCGATAGCGATCAACTTGCTGCTGTGCGAAAACACATGGTGGCTGATGTGCGATGTTGCTTCGCTGTGAATGTTTCGGAGGCCATCGCGGTCGTACGTAGACCCACCTGGCAGCGATTTTGAGGAGGGTCCCTAAAACCGCAGCCGTCAAAATTAGAAACACTCGCGTGTGTTCATAAGAAGAACAGTACAGCAGTGGTCGCTCTATAGTGCCGGCTGCCAGCTAAATATATAGTGCCTGTGAAATCGCTTGGCATAAATGGGATTAACCAGTGTGGCAATGCGCTGAGTAGTGCCGGTTGCCGCTATAGTGCCGGCGATATTGGCTGGCGTGTACCGGCATCGTAGAGGGACCACTACTGTATCGAAATGGTGACCGGTTGGCGCCCTTGCCCGAAGAACAAAGAGGCGCCCTGTGCCAAAGGAACCCGGCTTCAGCTAGCTCAAAAGGGGTCCATGCTTTCTCATGGCTCTTCACGGTCATAACCCGACCCGCGTGTCGGGTCAGGACTTTTTTTTAATGTCACAGATCGGATCGGGTCGGATCGGGTCGGATCGGGTCGAGTGGAGTCGGGTCGGGTTGGGCCAGATCAGGAGGTTTTTAACTCTCACGAGTCGGGTCGGATCACCCATACCCGACCCGACCCGACCTGATCCGCGAGGCTTGACCCGACCCGTGAACAGCCCTAATATTTGTGGGCACGGGGTAGATTGTAAACTCGCATTCGCTCGTAGTGGGGGGAGACAACAGACCTGAGGTAGTATCCGTACGGTTAATAACTCCCGGATACATCGCCGAGGGGTGCTTGTGCCTCACGTGAACGCGCCCGGGGGGGATTTCCTCCCAATCCCGGAGATGTTCAGCTCAGCAGCTCCTCCTCCTCCTCCTCCGACGATGATCTCGTGGTGAAAGAATCGCTTAGATTCGTGCGTGGCTCTCTGTTTGTGTTAACGCACAGTTCTATTTGCGGCGCCTATGTTTGAAGTAGTGGCGACAAAGGTATGGGTCCACTCGGTGAGGACTCAGTACCACTAACTCGGCAGCCCTTTATAAAATCGGTAGTCTTTTCCTCATTCGGTACCTCCTCGATTGAGAACCCTCGTCAGTCTCAACCCTAGTTTGTTCCAAAAATAAATGCTAATAACCCTATATGGAAAGCACGCGCGGCGTGGGCTTGTAGACCCAGGCGGTGGGAACTACGCACCTCAAGACGTACAAAACCCACGCAAGCGGCACTTACCTCTCGCCTGGTTACGGCTCGTTTTGAAAAGCTTGAACCGTTACACAGCCGAGCCAGCCAATTTCCACGGCAGGGGTGCCATTTTTTTTGTCATCTGAGGCAAAAAAAAATTATGACCCCCTCCTGAGGCAATACCTATGTTTCTGACCCGGTTGAGCTTTCCTCGAGGATGAGCAATCACCGCTTAGCATAATACTTTTACTACAGTAGTATATTTGTTTCAGCACTATTACGGGAGACCTTAGACTTAATAGAACCAAATATTGTTATTACTAGTAAAAATGGGAAAATGTACAGGTTTTTGTGTTTACCGTAGGTTCTATTTACTATGGTGTCCCGTAATAATACATAGCGCATAGAAATCTTGACCGGTTTGCGCGAGCAAACGTACTTTGGAGTGATGTTTTTGGAATAGGCGTTGAGCTTCGAATGGGGGGTAAGGCATCACCCCTATAAGGCATCACTCGTACAAGGCACCACCCCTATAAGCCACCACCCCTGTAAGGCACCACCCCTATAAGGCACCACCCCTCCCCTATAAGGCACCACCCCTATAAGGCACCACCCCTACAAGGCACCACCCCTATAAGCCACCACCCCTATAAGCCGCCACCCCTATAAGGCACCACCCCTACAAGGCACCACCCCTATAAGCCACCACCCCTATAAGCCGCCACCCCTATAAGGCACCACCCCTACAAGGCACCACCCCTATAAGCCCCCACCCCTATAAGCCACCACCCCTACAAGGCATTGCTCAGCCCGCTCTCCGTGTGTAGTCGTGTCGCACATTCAAGTCGGCGGGACCAGTGAAACTTGGGGCACCCGCTACGATACAGTTTGTTTGGAAGCAAAACAATCGCTACTCGGGCCGCTCCTCGCATGTCTGTCGCGCACAATATTCTTCGGTGGTGAAACTCTTGACATCCATTACAAGTACACGATTGGAAGCTCAAATCGTCAAGTGCTTAGTCCGCTCTCACCACGCACGATCGTTGCGCGGTTTATTTGGTGGTGAAGTTTGAGGCACCCGTTATAATACGTAAAATACAAAAGTCAGTTCGTTCGGAAACTCGAATCGTTACGTAGCCCGTCCCTTGCTCGTCTGTCATGCGCTGTATCTGGTGGCCAACTTCGCAGTCCGTTCCTCCTTGCATGTCCATCACGCCCTGTGTTTTGGTGGCCAACTTCGTGACACCCTCCACCGTTCGTTTGGAAGCTCAAATCGATTTACGTACTCAACCCGCTCTCCCCACGCACTCTGACTGATGATTTAATCCACGGCTGAAATTTGCGGTACCCGCTACAACACATCATTTTGGAAGCTCGAATCGTTACAGACCCGTGTCCGCTTTCCGTCTGCGTGTTCGTTGTGCTCCCGCGCATGCTTGTTTTTTTTGTTTTTTTCGATTGTAAAATCGGCGGTAAACAAAAAATCCTCTTCATGCAGGTCCGACTCCCGAGACTGGGTGGAGAACCATTGCCACAGCTGAAGGCAGCGAACAGAGGTTCTTCCGGTCGAGCGAGCTCTGGCGAAGGAACGCCTCTCGAAAGTAAAAAACTTAATGGCGGCTTTGAGGGAAAGCCCGCCGGGTCAGAGTTAGCCTTGGCCGACGTTGGCAGTCGAGAAAGGCTAGCCGCCAAGGCCAAAGACGGCGCTGAACCCGCGAAACGGGTCAAAACCGACACAACAAGCCCCGAGGTACGCCGATAGACAATAATGGAGCGATGCCACCACGGGAGGGGCTAGTGCCCCCCCCCCATTTTATGAGCCCCCCCATACATGACGAGCTTAACATCTCCACCCCCCAAAAAAACAAACATGAACACGAGGAAGTTTGTTTTGCGCAAACCCGGCCGGCAGTTATGTTATCGTAGGAATATTTAATCCTATGCCAGTAAAGGTTATCATACCAACCGGTTGTTGCTCAGTTGAGGAGTTCAAGTGGTCATATTTGTTTGCCACAAAAGGCCAAAACTAACTGCAGTCCCGAACGTGGGATGAGTCGACCAATCAACGAGGAGGAGGAGGAGGAGGGCGGCTTAATTTATGTCGAGATTGTCCTTCGTTTTTTGTCTTAATGGTGTGATAGCTGTTCACGCTGGCTGATTGTATTCAGTTGTTTCGTAAAAGGGTGGGCTAGCCAACAAGAGGATACATAGCCATTCACGCTGGCTGTTGCTTAGTGGAACTACGATAGAAATAGCGCAGCTTACACCCGAGACGAGTATTCCTACCCGTAGGGACGCGAGGGTCCAATACCTCACGGCGCTTCGCGTTTGGTACAAGCAGTGCCTGCCTGGTTGGTGAAAATCCAACGTTCTCCGCCCCGGCATTATAGGGATGCGAGGGTCTATGGCCATACGACTACGGCCATGCACGACATGAGTACACCCCCCCTCCTCTCCTGCCGCAGGGGTTTTATATTTATAGGTTGGGTTGGCGTCGGTTGGCAACGACGCTGTAAAACACGCCACTCGCTGCGTGGAGCTAGACAACCAGGGTGCCGTTTTTTTTGTTTTTTTTTTTGGCGGTCACCAAAGCTGGCGGTCGAGTAGATCATTTGTGCGGGGTGGAGAACCTTTGTTCCGCACAAGGGGAATGGTCGTATCACGTAGTGTTAATATGGTAAGGCGTCCGCGAGGCAGTTACATAGTAAAACCCATTGCTGTCTCCGGAAGTGCACACCAGAAATTAAATTAACTCATTGAAGCTGTCGTCCATACGCAAGTCCGCCTCAGAGGCGGTTCTAGCAGGATGCAGCTCACCCTCCATGCGACTCGCCCAATACCTCACGGCGTTTCGCGCTTGGTGCAAGCAATGTCTGCCTGGTTGGTGAAAACCCAACGCGCTCCGTCCCGGCATTGTAGGGATGCGAGGGTCTATGGTCATATGACTACGGCCGTGCACAACATGAGTACACCCCCCCCCCCTCCGTTGATGCCGCTGTTCGAGTCCAGGAACGAGTCCCCACCCCCGCGGAACCGGACACAACGCGGCTGACATACGAGGAGATCACAGAAGAGCGGGTAGCAAGAGATCGGCATCAGCGGCGGCTTCGCGCCGGAGGCCCCGCAGCCGGAAGCTCGGCAGCCGGAGGCTCCGCAGCCCCGGCGGACACCAGAAGAAAAACGCCGGATAACGAAAGGGGGAGCGATCGGGGGGAGGGGGGAGCTCCCCCGAGGCAGGAGGCCCGGCCCGCCCTGTCAGCCGCCGCGAGAGAGGGGGAGGGGGAGGAGGCCTTGCAGTTGGTCGACATCTCCAACGAAGAGGGGGAGGAGGAAGAGGAAGAGGAGGAGGAGGTGGTGGTGCCGAGTAATCAGGATAGAAAAGCTGCTGCGTCGCCCGACACCGAGAGTTGGGGTCAAAGCAGGTATAAACAACTGAAACATCCTACGGCAGGCTTGCGCTTTATTTTGTTTTCTGTAGGCTCCTATTTGTTTTAGGGCACCCATCCTTTAGGATACGGTCATTTCTCGTAGGCGGCCAATGTAATGGGTATGTATGTCCACTTCTTAACCCTTTCGCTGCTGCAAAAAGAAAACCCACACACAAAAACAAAAGCAAGCGCTCTATCATAAAAAAAAAAAACGTGTTACAGTACGTATGTATACTCGTAGGGTATGCAAGTCCTAAAGAAAAATACACTATTCGAGCTACTGAAACCTGGCGCACCTGGGATAGTTCATCGATTCCCAGTTATGCTATATGGTAGAGGGCGTACCATGTGTTTTCGTCCTGGGTGGTCACTTGAGAGGAGCTCTATACCTCTCTACCCGAAACGCTTTTTTGTATTTTTACTAGGAGGAAAAATGACGAAGTGCTACTGGACGCATGCTACGGTAGTAGAGGTGCACCGTGTTTTTTTTTTCAGGGAGGTCACTAGAGGAGCGCTCTATATTGTCACCCAAAAACTGATTTTGGGTGGAAATAAAAGTGCTATATACCGGATGAAAAAGAAAACACACACACAACAACCTGAACGCCAAAATGAAAAAAATAGCAACACAAGAAGGATAATCCGACGATCTTGGGTTAAGGGCTATACTATTAACGAGTATAAAATAAATTCAATTTGGAAAAATAAAAATAAAAATTCGCTTTTCATTGGTCAGCACACGCACCAGCACCAATTTTTATGCCCCAAGATCCTAATCTTTGGTGCTGGTGCGTGTGTTGACCAATGAAAAGCGGATTTGAATAAAAAAAATTCCAAATTGAATTTTTTTTCTTCTTCGTTAAAACGGGCCCTAAGGGCCCGAATTAACGAGTATAAAATAAATTCAATTTGGAAAAATTAAAATTTAAATTCTCTTTTCATTGGTCATTACACGCACCAGCACCAAATATTATGCCCCAAGATCCTAATCTTTGGTGCTGCTGCGTGTGTTGACCAATGAAAAGCGGATTTGATTTTTTTTTTTCCAAATTGATTTTTCTTCTTCTTCGTTAAAACGGGCCATAAGGAGCCCACTCGTTCAGAAAAAAAAAATCAGCCAAAAGTGCTGCCCCTATCGTAGCATGCGTCACTGTATATATGTACCCGATGAACTATCCCATAACTTAGGGCCCACATTAACGAGTATAAAATACGTTCAAATTTGGAAAAATAAAAATAAAAATTCGCTTTTCATTGGTCAACACACGCACCAGCACCCCCCAAGATCCTAACCTTTGGTGCTGGTGCGCGTGTTGACCAATGAAAAGCGGATTTGAATTTTTGTTTTTCCAAATTGATTTTTTTTTTTCCTTCGCTAAAACGGGCCCTCAAGTGTATATAACGAAACATATTTGGGAAAAAAAATGATGTCATTCCGACGATTTTGAGTATACTATTTCATAACTGGAAAATGTATCCCACTCTAATTCCAAGTAGTTTGTCCCTAAATACGGGGGACCAGTTCTTCAGGGGTTAAGGGCTTCAGTCAGCCATCCAGAAAACGATTCAGCCAAAAAATGGTGTATACCTCTATCGTAGCACCCCCCTCCTTGCATTGGTTAGCCCGTGTTGCCGGGTGGGACCCCGCCTGATCTAGCGCACGTTTCCTGGGTTGGTTTTGTCCTACGTATGCAGATCCCGCACCGCCTCTCACAACGGCAGGTGATGAACCACTGTAGATGATCTAGATCATAGATCATGGTGTAGATGATCTAGATCATATATCGTGGTGTAGATGATCTAGATCATAGATCATGGTGTAGTGTATCTAAATCATAGATCATGGTGTAGATGATCTAGATCATAGGTCATGGGCCTGTGCGAGGTGGGAAGCCTTGGCTCGAGTTTCTGCACAACACATGAAAAAAACAGACCGCGTGGTGCACTGAAACGAGGAATGAGTGTGGCGTTGACCCACCGTTTGCGCTGGTGCTGCGCCGCCTGATATCGTCTCCCTCCCCCGCGCCCCCAAACAAAACAACGTGAGCATGTTTTATGAGTGACCAACGTGGAAGCTCGTGCTGCACAGTATCGGATGGCAAACGCTACACTATTAATGTATTAGCTCACACTAACTTAAGTAAGTAATGCATTAATTCATTTATTAATCAATGAATTAATTAATTAGTTCGTTAATTCATTAATTCACCCATTCGTTAATTCGTTCCTTCATTCATTCATTCGCTCGTCCATTAATTAATTAATTCATTCATTCATTCATTAATTCATCAATTCATCCATTCATTAATTCATTATTTCATTAATTCATTAATTCATTAATTCATTAATTCATTCGTCCATTCATTCATTTATGCATTCATTCATTCAGTCACTCATTCCATCCATTCATTCATGCATTCGTTCATTGATTCATTCATTGACTCATTCATTCATTCATTCGTTCATTCATTAATTCATTAATTAATTAATTAATTCATTCATTCATTCATTCATTCATTCATTCATCCATTCATTCATTCATTCATTCATTCATTCGTTCATTCATCAATCCATCCATTAAATGGTCCATTCATTAATTACTTCATTCATTCATTCATGCGTCCTTTCATTCATTTGTCCATTCATTAATTCATTCATTCAGTCACTCATTCCATCCATTCATTCATTCGTTCATTGATTAACATTGACTCATCCATCCACTCATTCACTCATCCATCCATCCATCCATTCATCAATTCAATAATTCATTAATTTATTAATTCATCAATTAATTCCTTCATTCATTCATTAATTAATTCATTCATTCATTAATTCATTGATTCCAACCCATACCCTAATTACCCACAACCATACCGGTGTTTTTTGTTTGCGGCTCCTCGAGCAACAGACCTTTGGACTCCTTGCTCGACGAAGACGAAGAGGACTTCATGGACAGCCTCTTGATGGACGCGTGAGAGGGGACACCCACGGCGAATTGTCGGGCGAGAGGCCACAGCCCTTCGCACCCCTTACACCTCCTTTTAGTTAGCATATAGAGTGGGTTACCTCGACTTAACATCCCCTTCTGGACTTCCAGAGGGGAAACTTGACCATAAAAAATGGAGTTCACAGCACCGGTGACTGCGCGATTATCACAGGGGATGATATAAATTGTTCCCCGGGCTTGCGATGCAAGGGAATTCGCACGGCACGGGCGTGACATGACCCTCGTACCCTAGTACTGCCTGGGCGATCGCTCTGCTCGTACGTCGTATCATAGGCGGTTGATAACGCCAAACAAAGCTTAGTCGAGACTTTTTGCTTATTTTGGTCGATATCCCTTGAAAATAGGGGGTATCCCGAAGAGCTTAAAAAGAGGGCACGCTAACTATTATACCTGGTAGTGCAGTTTAAAGAGGGGCCAGATAGGGCTGGACCCGGCTACAATGCATCTATACATTTCCCACTGCGCATGAGAGAGAATGCCAATTAAGAAGAAGCATTTTTCGGCCTACACTTAACTCGGGGGCGGGGGGGGTACCCAGAGTATTACCATGCCGCCACTGTTTTTTCAAGATACCGACCAGCGGGAGGGTGTGCTGTCTGCGTACATATAGAGCTGTTTATTCCCCGTTTTTGTACATTTTAAGATTGTAAGGTGTTCCCCTGTTATAGTTTTGTTTTTTCGTTTTCATCTATTAATAGTCAGACGGCATGACGCCATAATCCAATCCCCATCAGCTGGGCGGTTGTGTTAAACGGGGTTGGGTGGGTGGGTGGTGGGTGGGTGGGTGAGGAGGTGTACCCATCAGCCGCATGGCGTGCATGGTCGTAGTCGTATATGGCCATAGACCATCGCATTTCTACAATGCCGGGACGGAGCACATGGTTGGGGGTTTTCGCCAACCAGGCAGACATTGCTTGTTGCACCAAGCGCGAAGCAGAGAGCCGTGGGGTGTTGGGGCGAGCCACATGAAAAGGGTGAAAGAACTGCACACATCCTACTAAGAACCGCCTGTGAGGCGGACTTGGCGGACGTAGGGGAGGGGGGGGTCTCGCATGCCGTCTGCAATATACGAAAAGCACTATACTGCTGTGCCGTACGTAGTGCCTACCCGGTTGTAAGTCTGTGCTTGGAAATGGGCATGCTTGACGGATGGCGTGAGCCAACAATCCGAACGAACCCGAAGATTTTGACTGAATTTCTCCCATTGAGATGCATTGCTTATCATATGGTCCCTGATTCGTCCCTACTTGGGTTCCCTGTGCGCTACGTATGTCTTGGACGGAGTCAAGAGGCATCATGCAAGGCAATAATATGATATGGATGAGTACTCTACTCAGCATCGACACCCTAGCACCCCGGAGGGAAATGCCGTCACATGCCCTGAAAACGAGTAGCTATTATGACGGATCAAGGTCGTTCGAACAGGAAGGAGCAAACGCTACAATTTTCAAGTTTGACATCGATCGACAAACCCAACTACTGCGTCACGAAATCCGAACGGATAGCGGCGGTTAAGGGCTCCGAACGACCCTAGTGTGACAGTTCTCAGACCGCGGTCGATGACATGTGCAGGGCGCCGACCAGGCGTCGGAATAAAATACATTTGGCAGCTGATGTGTTCGACAAAAAGTCTCCGATCGCAAGAAATAGACATTTTTTTAAGCTTTGGACGAAGACCGTAGAACGCCACAAGCAACCGCTCGCCCCCTAGACTACGGACCGCAATGATACCTTCGAGGCCGCTATGTACATTTGCCGGCCTTGACCGGTACGAAGTGGGTTAGTCGTGGGCTGAGTCTATGTCGAGATCGAAGGTCAATCGTCGCATGCCTGTCGCGTGAGTGATGCCGCGGGTGTGTGTGATGTGGTGGTCTTCTTGTGTGCGGGGTGATATCGCCCATCGCACTGGATTTTTCTAAGAAACTTCCAAATCGCACTAAAAAACATACACGCAAAATATCGTACTAAAAAAAGCGCACGCAACATATCGCACTCAAAATATCACTTGATAATCGATTTCACGAAATGACTTGATTTCAGATTTGACTTTTTTGTAGCGGAATTTTAAAGCCGCGGTGGATTACCCAAGAGTAAACTCTTAGGAATACTCGTACGTATGCACCAGTTTCGTTTTTTTATCTTGTTGGGGGTTGTGGGCGCGAAGACGCTGACAAATACAAGTGCTCGAGGTAATGGACACATCATGACCTAGATCATCTACAGATAGATGTGAGGGACATATATCACAATTTAGGTCAAGTACAGATGGATTGTGATCTAGATCATCTACAGATAGATCATGATCTTGATCATCTACAGATATATCGTGATCTAGATCATCTACATATAGATCACGATCTATACCATCTACAGATAGATCACGATCAATATCATGTACAGATAGGTCATGATCTAGATCATCTACAGATACATCATGATCTAGAGCATCTACAGATAGATCATGATCTAGATAATCTACAGATATATAATGCTCTAGATCATCTACAGATAGATCATGATCTAGATCATCTACAGATAGATCATGCTCTAGATAATCTACCGATAAATCATGATCTAGATCAAGTACAGATAACTCATGATGTAGATCATCTACAGACAGATCATGATCTACAGTAGGCCATTTAGTTCCTCACCTGCCGTTGTGAGAGTGAGAGGTTGTGCAGGAGGATTCATCTGCATAGCCTACAGATCCATCCCAGTAAACAAGTGCTTCGTAGAGACCAAGCAGGTGGCTACGGGTCCCACCCAGCGACATGAGCTACTATTACTACTGTAGATCGTACAAGACCGGGAATATAGATCTGCCGTTAAAAGATCCAGATCGTAAAGTGGGAAACGATGATCTGTAGATGATCTGTCAGAGGTGTGCGACGTTGTACGTGCGTTGATGTATGGCGCGTGCCTTGACAAGGTGTCCCCCAAGAATATCCTTCGGTCCACTCGTACACGTGGACGCGTTGTTTCAATCCTCTGTACTAAGCGTTCCCGACGTTATCAAGCACATACGCACACATTGCGGCATTTTTGTCCATACCGTAGCCCTCATTTAGTACCCCACTGTGCACGAACATACATGTAACAAGGGTCAGGCTATTAAGAAAGCCAGGCTGATGCTTCCAGGAAAATAAGAAACTTGAGCGTCATTGTCTTGAAATTAGTGTAGAAATCACCTTCTCTCGAACAAGAAATCCAGCATGGGCCAGCTTTCCTGTTTCTTATTACTGTGGTGCAGTACAAGAAAGGGTTCATAATCATGGCCCGGTCTGTTGCCGGAACTTCTTTTACGGATAGCTAAGTACCTGATCTGACTCAGGAGACGCGCACAACACCCCCACAGCGGGGATTCCGTCAAGGAGTTCCAACAGGAACTTGAACTGCGGGGGGGGGGGGGGGGGGGGGGGGCTTTCGCACGTCGTGTAGTTTACTATTATTAATGATAATGTACCGTAATGTGAAGGTGTGGCCTACTGAGCTATATGGGTAAACGATCGATCGATTACCCAGCCCAGGGTAACCCTTATAATACCCCCCCCCCTCTGAACGGGCGGGATGTTCGGGACGTCGTTACCGCACACGGCCGTACGTTGACCTACCCGCTTCGTTTCGATACCTGGGGAACCAGGGGGGAGACACGTTTTTCAGGGGCACACGCGCAAGCAAGCGTTTTTATTTATATCATAGGGAACGTTCGAAGTGAGATTCGAACCCGTGTCCTCGACGACGCCAAATGGGAAGGTGTTAACCTATACTGAGCTATAGGGACAGAAAAAAAAACGATCGATCAACCCGGCCCAGGGAAAATCCTTGTAACGTATAGAAATAGTAACCCCTCACAGCGTGGCCCGTGTAGAATGTATTACTATGATGTCGCCGTTTATATAACACGCAAGATAATACACACCGTAGCGTGTTACCACACCCCGGTGATAAGATCACACATCCCCCTCGGGGGGGGGATGCAAAAAAACAGCCGAGCGATGGTGCGCCCCTATGGAAACATATCGGACTAGATATTTCCGACGTTACCACCCCACCTTCGCGTTGTGTGTGTGTGTGTGCCCTCGCTTGTTCTGGAGGAAAATCGCCTCTGCAACCTATCCCACGGGCACAGGTGGCCGGGACTCGCACTCGCCCCCCTCCCGCCTTACAAGCGGTTCTTAGTAGGATGCGGCCCAACCTTCATGCGACTCGCCCAACACCTCACGGCTCTGGTTCGCGCTTGGTTCAAGCAATGTCTGCCTGGTTAGTGAAAACTCAACGTGCTCCCTCCGTCCCGGTATTGCATACAGGGATGTGAGGGTCTATGGCCATACGACTACGGCCATGCATGAAAATGAAGTACCCCCCACCCCCTCCGATATGGGAGTAAACAAAAACTTGTGCAGATATTTGAGCAAATGTATCTAATACGGGGGACCATAGTAAATAAGACCAAATAATGTTGGTAAAAATAGGCAAACGTGCAGCATAGGTTTTTGTGTGTGCTTCGTACCGTAGGTTCTATTTACTATGCCCCCTCGTAACAACAAAACTCCACAACAAGGAGTCCAAAAGCCTTTCGGAACGCCTGATAGTGGTGTGCAACTCCAAGTGGTCGCCGTCTCCACAAGGATTCGTCAGTCCGGTACGCCTACTATTATGGAGGACCATAGTAAACAGGGACCAAATGTTGTTAATAAAAATAGGTAAATACGTATATACAATAGTTTTTTTTTTTGTGTACCGCAGGTCCTCCATATTATTGTGTTAAAAATACCACCAGAGGGTACTTCGCAGTAGGCTGCGAAAGGCTGGTGCTGGTATTGAAAAAAAACTGATTTCATCAATTTCTTAACATATTGATAATACTTTACTATAGTTAGCATTACCCTTGCCATCCTTAACAATATTGTTATCTAGCATGAAAGAGCTTCAGCTTTGATCACTCAGAAACATGCCACCCCGAAACAAGGAAACCCACGGAAACAAAAAATGAATACCAGGTAGGAGCTACTACTGTACGTCAAGGTGTGCCTCGTACATTCATTGTTCAATTTCTCCACAAGGATTGTCTCACGCTCACATTGTGCAGGGGGGGGGGGGGGGACGTGGTCCCGGCCACCTACCTCCTACCTCTGGGGTACGGCATCTTGCGTGCTACACGGTATACAGGTGTGGACGGACCATACGCTTCGCGCTTGGTGCAAGCAATGTCTGCTTGGTTGGTGAAAACCCAACGTGCTCCGTCCCGGCATTGTAGGGATGCGAGGGTCTATGGTTATACGACTACGGCCGTGCGCGATATGAGTACACCCCCCCCCCCACCAATTCATTAGAGGCTGTCGTCCGTATGAAAGTCCGTCTCACAGGCGGTTCTGAGTAGGATGCAGCTCACCCTCCATGCGACTCGCCCAACACCTCACGGCTGTGCTTCGCGCTTGGTGCAAGCAAGGTCTGCCTGGTCGGTGAAAACCCGACATGCCCCGTCCCGGCATTGCAGGTATGCGAGGGTCTATGGTGTTACGACTACGGCCGTGCACGACGTGAGTACACCCCCCCCCCCCCCCCTGCCGCAAGGTGAATCACCCAACCCCACCCTCTAGAAACCTCCTCAGGGTAAAAACAGAACCAACACGTGCGCTCCGAAGTCGGGGAACGGTCCGGATTGTTTTGACAGGGCAGTTCTCCGGCAGGGTACCAAGTGAGGCGGGGTTTGTTTTGTTTTCCCACAGCGTTTTTTTTGTCGGGAATATTCCCAGAACGTTCTGATATATATGTATATATATACCTAGAGAAGATAACTTGAAACAACTGGGATTTCTGCAGTAGTTGAGTCCTGCACTTGGTGGTAGAGATCAGAAATTTCTGGGAATATTCCCCCAAAATAAAGATCATGCGGGCAAACAAAAGAGGTCTCGCTTTTGGCGCACTGCCACCCAGACCTCTCCCCCCGAACCTGATCCCATTTGGCACCCTATACTCCCACTTAGCGGTGCAGGAATATAGTCAGCCCTTCCCAGGAGCCGCCGGAGGGTCTACCAGCCACCCACGATCCCATCTACAGGCATGCTGAAAGGTAACCCAAAACCACGAATAAAGCAACAACAACAACGAAAGAAAACAAAGGCAACAAAATAAACGAAAATAACGGTCTCTCAGATAAGAAGCAGGCACGGTGGATCGCCACAATCACATAACGCCCGTGCGACGCGGGCTAAGTAAGAGAAGGACGAAGCAAGTGGTGTACGTACGTACCCCCCCAAAACACGTACGCGACAAGCCCCCCAAAAATTGAGGTATTGTCTATAATATTACGGCCTTATCTTTGACTCCGGTAACAGTCCGTCGTCGCATTAATTCGTATATAGTTTGGGGTCAATGAGGCCTCTTTACTGCGGCATGAGATCACACCCACTACTATTGAAAAAAAAATGATCCCACCATCCTATTTCCAAAAGGTACCCCCTTTTTTTTCCCTCTCTCGTGACATCAAGCGGAAGTTATAGTTTAATACTGAAAAAAAAAACGATTCCATCCAATCCTAATTCCAAAAAGTGCCCCCCCCCCCCCCCTCCCCTCTCGTGACAACAAGCGGCTTTTACCTTGCTTGGCCTTTATCTACCCGAAAGTCTTCAACCGGAGGGCCGGCCTTAGTAAAGGGGGGTACACCACTAAATACCACTCTGAACCGAAATACAATAGCAATTTCAACTACATGTCAATATACGAACGGTCCTTATATCCCGGGCCAGAGTCTGCTGCAGTTGGCACTGTTTGGCCAAAACGTTTTTGCCCTCTATGGGCGGTGACTTGAGGATCTCCATACTAATAGTAAGTCAAGAACTATATATATTTTTGGAGGAAAATGAAAAAAGCTACCCGATGAACAATACCATATAATGAACAATATAGCATACAATGAACAATATAGCAAACACAAGAATGAAATTCCGACGATTCATTTCCAACCCCTTAAGAACTGGTCCCACGGATTTGGGGGCAAACTACTCGAAATGAATGTGGGACATTTTTTTTTCAGTCTTGAATGGGTTATATATAAGGGCCCGAATTAACGAGTATAAAATAAATTCAATTTGGAAAAAATAAAATTCAAATTCGCTTTTCATTGGTCAACACACGCACCAGTATCAAATATTATGCCCCAAGATCCTAATCTTTGGTGCTGGTGCGTGTGTTGACCAATGAAAAGCGGATTTGAATATTTTTTTTCCAAATTGAATTTTTTCTTCTTCGTTAAAACGGGCCCTTATACGTACGAACTGGTCGGGCCAAAAGACCAGAACGCCCCATTCAAATGCACTTTCGGGGCCCAGTTTTTCGAATTTGGATCTGAAATTTGGTGTGGGGACACTTCATCGTAGAACACAACTATTCAAGCGTGCACCCCAGAAAAAAAAAATGTTGGGTGAGGGGGTTAAGACGGTTTCCATGCAAATCCAATTGGTATTTTGGCCAAAATATAGGCGAAAAGAACAAAAAGTCAAGATGTGCACGCTTGAATGCCTGCGCAAATGCACTTCAAATCACGTGTCAAAATTTCAGGTCAAAATTCGAAACATTGGATCCCTAAACCAGATTTTTGTGTCGCTCATCGTAATATCTTAACTTTGTATGGGGATCTTGCGCTCGCGATATCTCGTGATCGAAAACGAATTAGGCGATGCCTTGATACTAGAATTAAGAGATGTATACTGATGAATGTGATTGTACCAAAGCTAGAATATGCAGGAGAAGTATGGGAAGGGAACGCGAAGCTCGTAAAACAGCTGGAAACAGTACAGATGACAGCAGCTAAAAAAGTTTACTAGGATGCTCAAGTACGACGAGTCCTTGATACTAGAATTAAGAGATGTATACTGATGAATGTGATTGTACCAAAGCTAGAATATGCAGGAGAAGTATGGGAAGGGAACGCGAAGCTCGTAAAACAGCTGGAAACAGTACAGATGACAGCAGCTAAAAAAGTTTACTAGGATGCTCAAGTACGACGAGTNGGGGGGGGTGTACTCATGTTGTGCACGGCCGTAGTCATATGACCATAGACCCTCGCATCCCTACAATGCCGGGACGGAGCGCGTTGGGTTTTCACCAACCAGGCAGACATTGCTTGCACCAAGCGCGAAACGCCGTGAGGTATTGGGGGGGGTAAATAGGGCAATATATTGCTATCACGGGGGAACATAGTAATTAGGACCCAATATGCCTAGTAAAAATACTGGAATATATAGGTTCTTGTCTGTACCGTAGGACCCCCTATTTGATATGGTTCCCCGTAATGATAAAAATAGGTAAATGTGTGTACCGTGGGTCCTATTGACTATGGTTCCCCGTAACAGTTAGTGGTGTCATCTTATCATTACAATAGTGTTGATAGCATTCGTTTGCATACCTACCGCAGATCATGCGAGTATTGGCATAGCATCCATCGGGGTAATTTAAGCGTTCACATTTTTTTTCCCCCTCATAAGAAAGCCAGTTTTTGGATCAGGTCGTATCTACTATAATACGAGTAGAATGGAGATCCTCCATGGAATACTGATGTATTCCGCCATTATTGGAATGGGGCCTCCAGCCGTTGCTGGAGGATTTCACCCCTGATTATCACCCTCCTGCGAGCATCGTCCTAGATGCCCGATGGAGGGTAACAACCTGGTTGCCGATGACATAGATGGATGCTATTTCTGGAAATGCTCCTGGTTGAATATCAATATAGCATATTCAAGTTGGGTGGGTGGGATGGTCCGCTTTTTTCATACTCCACATCTTTCCACTTCGTGGTAGAATTTCCGTAAGCCTTTCTCCAAGCCCACTGAGAGGATGGGGCAGCCTTCTTAAACACCAACTCTTCTTGTTGTTCCATGATCTGAAACCCCCTTGGTGCCCGCGTGTGCTTCCATATACTAGACAACAAGACTACTGCTGTATTGTAGACTGGTATATGTATATGATAGTATGTGTGGAGGATAGGGTACGGGACTTCGTCAACTTCTGATCACAAATGCCAACCATCAAGATACCTTAACCGACGTCCGTCCGGTCTACGAGACCTGCCATCATGGATGGTCTTCATATGGTTGACGTTCGGGAATACAAACCCAGAACGCTACATACCAGGGAGTGAAGGGTCCTCTAAGAAAACGACCCCCACTCCCACACTTTTACCTATGAGATCTCTCCTTGCGAGATGCGAGGGAGGGAGGTTTTGTGGTGTATTGGTGTGATAGTGTTATATTATCCTTGTCATCCTTAACAATGTGTAGCATGAAAGAGCTTCAACTTGGGTCGCGTGCTATATACGATAGAGGTATACCTTTTTTTGGCTGAAACTTTTTTCTGAATGACGGGGCTCCTTAACCCATTCAGAACCGAAAAACGTATTTGGGGACAAATTACTAGGATTTAGTGTGGGATAATTTTTCAGTTCTGAATGGGTTAATGTGAGGGTATTACCTGCTGAGCTATAGGGGTAAAAGATCGATCGATTACCCAGCCCAGGGTAATCCTTATAACACTCTCCCCCCCCTGAACGGCGGGATGTTTGGGACGTCGGTACCGCATACGGGCGTACGTTGACCTACCCGCTTCGTTTCAATACCTGGGGAACCAGGGAGACGTGTTTTTTAGGGACGCACGCGCCCTTCAAGGACGAAGTGAGCGTATGCTAGTTTCGGAAGAACCGCACGAAGACACGCCCCGAAAGGCTCCACACCGACTAGACGCGTTCCCGGGGGCCTCACACTCCAATGGCTTACCTAAGCGCCATATCACTGTCGAAGGGGCTCGAAAACTCGTGCACGACTTTCCCACGGGACAACCAACGGTAGCAGAACCCATATGCAGCTAGGCTAGAAGTTTCGGGACAATAAGGAAGAGAAAGAACCCGCAGAAAGGATAAGAGTCAAACGAGCGACGTCACTGAGATAAGAGAAAGGTCAACATGTATGGGTGTGATCTCATGCCGCAGCAGAGAGGCCTCATTGATCCCAAACTACATACGGTTTAACCTACGACGCAATGTTACAACAGTAATCTGACACAGAAAAGAGGCGAAGCCCGCAGGGCAGAACCCCTTTTCAGAAAAGCCTCTTTGTTGTACTGGGAGGCAGTGATCGAGTATCACTCCGTGAGCGATATCGCAGCTCTACAACAGCACGACAAAGTAGAAAGAGGCTAGGAGAAAAAACAGACCATCCCGCCCGCCCATCGTTGGTAGCGAGGTTGTACCGTCGACAACGACATCAGTTTTGTTAGTGTTTATTTTACCGGGGTACCTACTCTCTGCGACGAGGTGCCGCGTTGATTGCTAGGCAATAATGTGTTGTCGTACTTAAACGGCACCAAGGAGAGAGCGGATTATGTTTATGGAACTTAAACGACACAAAGGGGAAGAGCGAATACAGTTTTGTATACTTAGTATTTCACCAAATGCGCGAAAGCAGTACATTTGATAATGGTTTTTGTTTCCTTTGAAGCTTGATCAAGTGGCAAAAAAACGGCATCGAGGGGAGAGAGCGGATACTGTTTTGTTGCACTTAAACGATACCAAGGAGGGGAGGGCGGATAACATGTTGTCATACTTAAACGGTACCAAGGAGAGAGCGGATAATGTTTAATGTACTTGAACAGCACCAAGGGGGAGAGCGGATACAGTTTTTTAATACATCAACCGTTCACCAAATGCGCGAAAGTATTATATTTTGGTCGTGTTTTTCCCTTCCTTTTAAGCGATCAAGTCCTCAAACGGCATCACGCGGATGATATTTTTAGACACATTGCTTCCTGAAAATAAAACGCTTTCATCAACCATTTCACCCCCACTACATACTTAACACTCCGGACCGAATTTTTAAGGACCGTGTAAATTTCACATGTATACCCCAAACGGTTCTTAAATTCCCGTCCAGATGTGAAAAAAATAATAATAGTAATCTGACACAGAAAAGAGGCGAAGCCCGCAGGGCAGAACCCCTTTTCAGAAAAGCCTCTTTGTTGTACTGGGAGGCAGTGATTGAGTATCACTCCGTGAGCGATATCGCAGCTCTACAACAGCACGACAAAGTAGAAAGAGGCTAGGAGAAAAAACAGACCATCCCGCCCGCCCATCGTTGGTAGCCCCCCCCCCCCCCCCCAGGTATTTCTTGCTTCCTGGCGGTTCTTAAGTTGAAGCTTGAACTTCGACACCCTCCTCGATTCGAAGTATTATTTTTATTGCTGGTATACCATTTGCCACCTGACAATACATTGTTTATTTGTTTCCACCCCCTTCCTCATCTTCGCCCTTCCTCTCTCTCTCCTTCCTAGTCGTAACTCAGATCCGGGGTCACAAAAGTGGACTCTTCTCCCTCCTCCCCCCCACTACGGTTCGTGCCTTGCATTTCTATCGCGAGAAGACTCCATCCAGCCCTTTCTTCCCTCGTCGACTCGCATCGCATTCCGCCTACCCACACGCTACGAAGGCGCTCTCAGCATTCGGTTCCTTTTTATTTTTGCGAACTACTTAAGTCAAAATCTCACCACGGTGGCATGCTATTACGGGAGGCCATAGTAAACACTAGTAAGGGCCCGTTTTAACGAAAAAAAAAAAATCAATTTGGGAAGAAAAAAAAATCAAATCCGCTTTTCATTGGTCAACACGCGCACCAGCACCAAAGATTAGGATCTTGGGGGGTGGTGCGTGTGTTGACCAATGAAAAGCGAATTTTTATTTTTATTTTTCCAAATTGAATTTATTTTATACTCGTTAATACGGGCCCTTAATATGGGCCCTAAATAGGGCCAAATATTGTTAGTAAAAATAGGTAAATAGGAAGGTTTTTGTGTATGTCGTAGGTCCTATTTACTACATTAGCCCACCCCGGACGACCGCTAGTAGTGCGGCTCTTTACTACATTAATAATAATATCATTCACATAATATACTTATCAATAGCGCTATTGAGTACACGCAGGGGAGGATAATTGGTTGGATGGGATTGGTGGGGTATTCGACGAATTGTGTCAGCTTTTCATTCTGAGTGAATAATGCCCCCCTGCACATTGTCGGAAGGCAAATCATGTAATAATACCTGAATACTTGACAAACTGGTACCGATGATAATGCAGTCTCCCTTGAATGAATGAATGTCTTTACCCGCGACTCCCAACAGACGGCGTTTCACCAATCAAGTCTCTCTGTATTGTTATGTTTTCCCTCCGACAATGTGCAGCGTTTGTTCGTTTGTCAATCGCACACAAAACAAAAAGACCAAAGAAACAGCAACAGCAACAACAAACCGCACACTGACTGTCAAATTGAACGACATTATCTCAGACCGGTATCATAAACAGGCGAACGAAAAGCTTCTCCTAACCCAAAATTTGCCCTTTGCATTTCACCCGTCAAACAGCGACTGAGCCCCCTTCCGCGATGCGAGGGTCTTTGGCCATACGACTACGACCGTGCACGACATGATGAGTGCACTCCCCCTCCCCTCCCCTGCCCCCTCAAGCATCTCCAACGAAGTATGTATGTATACATATCAACCGAAAACCCGCTCGCTGCCGTCCATAAAAAAAAATGGCCGGTTTTTTGTCACTGCCACGTGCATGTTTCGATATTTCAACGCGCATAGTACCCCCCTTTGCCTGTGTGACGGTGTTACCTAACAGTGCTATAAGGATTACCCTGGGCTGGGTAATCGATCGATTTTTTTACCCCTATAGCTCAGTAGGTAATACCTTCACATTTGGCGTCGTCGGCAGGACACGGGTTACTCGAATCTCACTTCGAACGTTTATTCTTGTGTAGAACCGCTTGCTGCGCGTGCGTCCCTAAAAAACACGTCTCCCTTCTGGTTCCCCAGGTATTGAATGAAACGAAGCGGGTAGGTCAGCGTACGGCAGTACGTATACGGTACCGACGTCCCAAATATCCCGCCGTTCGGGGGGGTGTTGTAAGGATTACCCTGGCCTGGGTAATAATAGATCGATATTTTTACCCCTATAGCTCAGTAGGTAATACCCTCATACTTACCTGCCTTTGACAGCCTGTGAGAGCTTGACAGCAGAGGCGTTGCAGTCGGGACCGCACTCTTTCGTCGTGGAGACAAAACACTCGGAATTAGAGCCAGTTTTATTTGGTGTATTATGCACAGCTAGTACGGGAGGGGCGTAGTAAGTAGGACCAAATTTCGTGAGTAAAAATAGCGCAAATATATAGAGGTTTTTGTTTTTGCCGAAGGTCCTATATTCTTCTCCCTCATTCGCAAAATTAATTAATTATACCCCCCCATACCACGAACAACCTACCTATTCTTTCACCTTTGAGTATCTCAACAGAAAAATACACACGCCGTTTTCGCAGTCCTCTCGTACAGGCAGTACCCGATTTACTATGGTCTCCCGTAATATAGTATGAATGTATGCTACCCTGGGGAGGTTAGGTACGTAGCTAAAAATGCGGTATGGGGCAAGCCCGACTACCGTGCAGGTTTGAGACGAGACGCAACTCAGTTACTCACAGTTTGATGTTTGATGTCTTATTCTATTATCCACGCTGTCCTGAGCCGAAAGACTTCTGGCACAGAGGGGCGGCAAACAATTATTTGCCGATGCTTGTTTCATCGGAAACACGCCACCTCAACAATAGAGGGGAAACGGGGATACCATGAATACCATGACAATAGTGCATTTTTACGGGAGGACCATAGTAGATAGGACCAAATAAATGTTGTTAGTAAAAATAGGGAAGTATACGTATAGTTCTTTTTGTTTATAACGTAAGTCCTATTTACTATGGCCCCTCGTAATACAAAAAAAGGGTTATGAACACCCCCGTAAACAACGCAATTTCCGTCGCCTTATCTTCTACCCATCATCATGATTTTGTCTTTCTTTGTTTTACTATATTTACTGCAAAAAAATGATCCCCGCACTACACGCAGTACTTGCAAAAAACAAATGCTACGGCGGTAGAGGTGCACCGTTTTTTTTTTCTGTGTCTCCTCACTTGAGGCGCTCTATACTAACACTAAGTAGTAATAAGCCACCTGCCTTTGGAGGAAAATAAAAACGCTATACACCCGATGATCAATCAATCCCATGGCCGACGTATACGTAAGAAAATATTGCCATCACCAAGAATGAAACATTCCGTTGATTTAGGTTATAACCCATTCAGAACTGAAAAAAAAAAAATGCCCCACACTACGTAATTCCAAATAGTTTTGTTCCCAAATTGGTGGTGAAGGAGGCTTTACTAGGTCATTCCGAAAACGTTTCAGCCAAAAAAAGGTATACCCTACACCTCTATCGTAGGTAGAGGTAGCATTTTTTGGCTGAATCGTTTTCTGAACGATCGGGCTCTCCTTAACCCAAATTCGTCGGACTTTCGTTTCTGTGACGAATACTGTTTCAGAGTACACTTCGGTCACGAGATTCCGCATCCGGCAGCACTTTTATTTTCCCCCCCAAAATCGTTTTTTTCTGGGAGGTATGACGCTCCTTATGTGAGGAGCTCAGAAAAAAACATGGTGCACCTCTATCGTAGCATGCGTCGCGTCAAAAAAAGTAGAATATTATTCGTGACAAGCTTATTTATTGCCTGGTGCTATCTCCCGGAGATAGTTAACCCTTTTAGTACGGCACTGTACGTACATAAACAAACATCTCAGTCAAATCCCCAAGTGTTTTTGTGCCCACATCGGCACTGCAGTACGACCACATCGGCACTGCACTACGAAAAAAGGGGTTAAACCGGATGCTGGTCTTATTAGAGTGGATACCCCTTGTGTATACCTCGTACTACTGACTGCTGTACATATACATCTGAAATTAAGTAGTGGTCTCTTAAACGGAAGGATTGCTACGACAATAATATTAGGGGGGGGGGCATAGTAAACACTAGTAAATAGGACCTACGGTATGCACAAAACCCTACATATTTACTTATTTACATATTTACTTATTTTACGAAGAATATTTGGTCCCATTTACTACGTGTGGTCCTCCGTAAGGGCCCGTATTAACGAAGAAGAAAAAAATTCAATTTGGATTTTTTTTAATTCAAATCCGCTTTTAATTGGTCAACACACGCACCAGCACCAAATATTAGGATCTTGGGGCATAAAAATTGGTGCTGGTGCGTGTGTTGACCAATGAAAAGCATTTTTTTTTTTTTTTTTTTTCCAAATTAAATTGATTTTATACTCGTTAATACGGGCCCTAATAGGAGAGGGTACACCTATTATTATTAATAGAATGTTCTGAGGCTTTTTTCCACTTGGTTCTAGTATAGGACCTCTCTCTACTATATGCCTTACCCGAAAAACAAACTGAGATTGTGAGATCCAGCGAGCAATGATGCCCTGGGAGGGTCGGTGGCTTATTATCCGAGTTCCTCGCCCATAATACATGAAGATTAGAGCTCAGCGTCTCATCCGAAAATATGACCTCGAAGATATCTGTTCTCGGAGCCGAACGGCCAAACCTATAATAAGAAACAGGATACCTATATTAAGAAACAGGAAATCTGGTCCAGGCTGGATTTCTTATTCGAGAGAGGGTGATTTCCACACTAATTTCAAGATAACGGCTCCCGAATTTCTTAGTTTTCCGCCGAATCTCAGCCTGGCTTTCTTATTGGCCTGTTTCTTATTAGGTGTCCTGTACTGAAGTACCGTTATATATAGTGCCTGGTAGTCCTCAAGGCAAATAAATGCAGCAAGTAAGTGGAAGATTGAACGAAGGAAGCCTGGAGTTTGTGGGGAGGTACTGAATCGTTTTGGGGTGATTGAGAGGGGATGGGGAATAGGGTCGCCATGTTGGGGGGTTGCAGTGCATGGTGGTTGCACTGGAAGTGCAGAGGAGGCTGGGAACGGTTGTGAGATAGAAAGGAAGAATACCAAGTACGGGACTCTACTATGAAATTATCGTACGTGCTTGCCGATAGTTTGTTGCTGCTTACTTGTGGGAGGTCAACCGATAAAAAACAAAGGAGCCGAAATAATGATACCCCTATATACCGCTAAAAGTTAAAACCCGATATGAAACCCCATGGTGTTAAAAGGCCCAAGTATCTCACGAAAAACAAAATGGCTAACACGAAGAAACTGTTTGTGTTATTTATGCTACATACAAATTGTCGGATGGCGGATGGCAAAGATAATAATAATACCTAACAATAATGGTATTCAACGATGTTGGAATAACGAGCATACTAATAGTCAGTCAAAATTATTTGCCGCATAAGGCAAAAACCAAGTATGTACTTCCCATACCGTAGCGTGGTACGCGTCACCGGGTGCTCTTAAAGCGGATACCCTTTATGCAGCAGTGCCGGCCCTCTAATAAGAAACCGGGAGAAGACTGTGTGGTTCGGGCTACGTATGTATGTATGTTCTTACTTCTTCAGCATAAAATAACCGCTGTTTCACAATATAAGGACCTTTTTTATTCAATATTAATGAGAAAACGGTCCTTACATGTTGGGACAGAGTGATATAGTCATATCATAGCTGCCGACATTAAACATAATCAACTCGTAACTGAATGAAGGTTTACATTTTTTTCCCGCCGATCAACCCGGAACAACAACAAAAAAAAGCACCCACCATCAGATTTTTCTTGTGGGCATGCCCGGCACATGCCTTATATATGAGCCATCATGAGAGGGCCAGTAATTGTAATGGCATGGGCTAGGAAGGCAGGTAATTACACCCAGTCATATCACATAATGTATACTCGTATGAATACGTGCAACAAAAGGCTCGTGGCTTATTGACTTGGTTGTGACTTGGCTTGGTATTTCCGGGGGGGAAGGGTGGGGGGGCATAGTATTCAGAACCAAATACGGACCCAAAAAATATGTATTCCCCCGACTTTTATACACCTGTGAGGGTATTGCCTGCTGAGCTATAGGGGTAAAAGATCGATCGATTACCCAGCCCAGGGTAATCCTTATCACACTCTTCCCCCCCTCTGAACGGTGGGATATTTGGGACGTCGGTACCGTATACGGCCGTACGTTGGCCTACCCGCTTCGTTTCAATACCTGGAGAACCAGGGAGACGTGTTTATTTAGTAGGGACACACGCGCAAGCGTTTCTATAAAAGAAGCGTTCGAATTGAGATTCGATTTGGTTCAAATTACTATCCAGTAGTATTTATTTATGTGTTCCCTCGTCGTAACAGTTACCAAGTCGGTTTAGCTTCAACACCAACACCTGACCTGTCAGCAAACAAATATCAAGCGCAATCGAAGGGGGAATAGACGAGGGGTACGAGGAGGGTAAACGAGTGTTTGCCGAGGAGGGGGAGGGGCGAGGGAGGAGAGGGAGGAGGGGAGGGAGGAAGAGGGAGGAGAGAGGAGGAGGGAAGAGAGGAGGAGAGGGAGAAGAGAGGGAGGAGGGAAGAGGGAGGACGGCAAGGGAGTGACGGGAGGAGGAAGAGGAGGGAGGAGGGGAGAGAGGGAGGGAGGGAGGAGGAGGAGAGAGGGAGGAGGGGGAGGCGAGGAGGGAGGAGGAGGAGGGAGGAAGAAGGGATACGGGGATGCGGGGGGGCATCAGGGAAGGAGGGGAGGCAGGGAGGAGGGAGGAGGGAGAAAGAGGGAGGAGGAGAGGAGAAAGGGGGAGGGAAGGAGGGAGGAAGGGAGAAGAGGGGAGGGAGGGAGGACGGGAGAGGGAGTGACGGAGAGGAGGAAAGAAGGAGGGAGGAGAGGAGGAGGGGGTAAGGAGGGAGGAGAAGGAGAGAGGAGGAGGGAGGAGAAGGAGGGAGGAGGGAGGAGGGAGGAAGACAAGGGAATAGGGGAGGAGGGAGGGACAGGGAGGGAGAGGAGGGAGGGAGGGAAGCGGAGAGGGAGGGCAGGGAGGGGAAGGAGGGAGGGAACGGAAGGAGAAGGGAAGCGGAGAGGGGGGGGTGGACGGGGGGGGTAACGGGGGAGGGAGGGAAGGCAAGCAGGGAGAGAAGTGAAGGCGGGAGGGAGGGAGGAGGGAGAAGAGCCTGCTTTGTGACCCCAGGTCTTACTTACGACTATTAATAGGAAGGAGGAGGGAGACAAAAGTGTGACGGTAATCAATGGGATGGGGGGGGGGGGGGGGGGGGTGTACTCATGTTGTGCACGGCCGTAGTCATATGACCATAGACCCTCGCATCCCTACAATGCCGGGACGGAGCGCGTTGGGTTTTCACCAACCAGGCAGACATTGCTTGCACCAAGCGCGAAACGCCATGAGGTATTGGGCGAGTCGCATGGAGAGTGAGCTGCATCCTGCTAAGAACCGCCTCTGAGGCGGACTTGCATATGGACGACAGCTTCAATGAGTTAATTTAATTTCTGGTGTGGCCACTTCCGGAGACAGCAATGGGTTTTACTATGTAACTGCCTCGCGGACGCCTTACCATATTAACACTACGTGATACGACCATTCCCCTTGTGCGGACAAAGGTTCTCCACCCCGCACAAATGATCTACTCGACCGCCAGCTTTGGTGACCGCCAAAAAAAAATAACAAAAAAAAACGGCACCCTGGTTGTCTAGCTCACGCAGCGAGTGGCGTGTTTTACAGCGTCGTTGCCAACCGACGCCAACCCAACCTATAAATATATCATATATTTATAGGGGGAGGGGGGGGGGGGGGGGGGGGGGGGGGGGGGGGGGGGGGGGGGGGGGGATGGGGGGGGGGGGGGAGTCGGAGGGGGGTATCAGGAGGGAAGGAGGGGGGGGTGTAAGGAGGAGAGAGTCTTCAAGAAGGGAACGTGGGATATCTGTTTGTTGATGTGTATTTCAGAGTAAGGATATAAAAAAATGCTTATACATGCCGTACTAGAGGATGTCCAATTATTATTATTATCATATTTGCCATCCGACAATGTGCAGCATGAGCTTCAACGTTGATCACTCATAACATTCCCGAAACAATTCGTGCTGGACTGGACATACAGACAGATGGTCGTAGGGAAAACTTATTATGAGTGTCATGATCCACGTTGAAGCTCATCACATACATGCTATATACCAATATTATCCGAAACATTAGCACCGTTTGGATTGAATATTGATATACAAACGTTTAATATATTTCAGAACAGAGTGGCACACGTTGGTTGCCGGATGGCAAAAGGATACAAATAATCATATTTTTTTGCAGCGTTGCGGTTGAAGGCTCTCAAGGGGTCTACACACGCAGAGCTTTCGCAATATATTAGTAGTACGACGTAGTATATAGTTATTATACTCGTCGTCATGTGTATATATAGTTAGTATACACGTAGTTACCTGTTGAGGCATTATTGAGGCATTAGTAATAGTCCGTTGGACTATCTTGGTAAACTTTACTTTTAACCAAATACCTACCACTACCGAATCTAAGCCTAACCTCCCCCCCTCCCCCTTCAGAACAGCGGGATCCTTGCGCTTCGTACTACTACGGAGGACCATAGTAAATAGAACCAAATAGTGTAAGTAAAAAAAGGTAACTATATAGGTTTTTGTATGTGACGTAGGTCCTATTTACTATGCCCCCCCCGTAATATATGTGTGGGGCCGTACGTGCCTAGTCCGAAGTTCTAAAACAAACTCGGGGGACCCCCCAGGTAGAAGAGAAGAAGAGCGTTTGATGCGTGCTACGATAGGGGTATACCTTTTTTTGGCTGAAATGACTTCTGAATGATCCAAAATCGGCAGACTGCCATTTTTTTTGTTGTTGCAATCTTGTTCCTTGTATGCTTCGGCATGGGATTGTTCACCGGATACAGTAGCACTTTTACGTTCCTCCCTTAATGATCAGTTTGGGGCAAGGTGTAGAGCTCTTCAAGTAACCACCCTTAGAAGGAAAAAACATGGTGCACCTCTGTCGTAGCATGCGTGCGTCGTCTTATCAGGTCCTGGCAGGAGGAAATCCGAGTTTGTTTGTAAAGCGTTTTCATGGTTGCTGTGAGATTCGAACTCACGACCACTACAACAACCCATATACTTCGTATATATACTTGAAGTATGTATATATGTCCTGCCGCCGACGCCATTTGTTAACGCATAATATATACCAGGTATATACGAGTCCGTTGGGCTGCGTGCTGGCAAAAAAAAACTTACCCAATTCGCCACCCGATAAGCTAAGCCTTATACCACCCCTCTCCGTCTCGAAAGGGATGCGTGGTCAATGGTCAAAGAAATGACTAAGGCAAGCAACAAATGAATACGACCCCCCTCCCCCTGGAACGAACCTGACATACGGGTCGACGCATGTATGTGACCAACAAGCGGTTCCGATTCATGGGGATCCAGAAATATGTTCAGATTCTACATGATATATATATATATTTAAAAAATTAAAAAAAACAACAGCTGTGAGCTCGAGGATTTCGTCGAAACTCATCTTTGCTAGCTGAGTGTAATACTTCGATCGCGCGTACTTACGGATTTTATATGTCCTCATGTAGGGTGTACATCCCGTATGAGGGGGACACAATCTGAGGCTGTAGAATTCAGGAAGTGTGCGTCTATTTGTGGGGTATATGAATAAGGAACTTCGCGTTTCTGTACATACAATAAAAAAAGCGTTTTCATGGTGTGGGCGTGAGATTCGATCTCACGAGACCCCATCGCTGCAATTCATCCATGCATATGTCCTGCCGTCGATGTCATTTGTTGAGATTTAGTCCGCTGGGCTACTACTTACTGCTGCTGTGTGTGCTGTGTGCTGTGTGTGGTTGAAGGTTGACCACATAATAACTACTCCCACTCTGTAAGCTAACATATAGCGCCGTATAGCACGATAATAATAACTCCCCCGCCCCCCGCGGAGCAGACATGATGATTTTTTCCGAGACGAATTTTTCGAAAACAAAAGAGAGGCCACACAGCCCAACCAAACGAATCGTGGCTTTGGGCAAAGAACACCCCCGTCGATATATTTGTAGGGCCGCATCACTCTTCTTTGTTGGCACTCTCCTCCCCATTGCCGCAAAAATCAGCCTGGAATTCGTCCAAACGGGGTCTCTCTGTGTTGTCTCAATTAAGTAATATATGCTCTCAATTAAGTATATTATCTCAATTATTGAGTTTTATTAACTCAATTAAGTATATTGTCTCAATGAAGTAAAGTGCTATTATTATAACGGCAGTTCTTTCGTTTTACGAGCTTGATAAGTTATGTATGATAGAGGGGAATATTATATGTATGCGGCGCCCGGTATATATACGTTTCGACAAAATCCTCGAGCTCACAGCTAGCTGTTGTTGTTGTTGTTGTTGTTTTTTTAATATACTGTTCGTGGTGTTGTAATAAGTGAATGGCTTATTATTACAGTGGTGGCGACTGTTCGTCGTTGAGTGGAGATGCCAACTTTATTTGCGGGTAATAATACAAGAGATAACCTCGTATACAGGCAGTACAGACACCTACTACTCGTACCTGGTATTTGATAAGAAACAGGAAATCTGGCCCACAGGCTGGATTTATTTTTATTATTTGAGAAAGGGTGCTTCCTACACTAATTTCTAGAACGACTCTCCCCCGAATTTCTTATTTTCCTCCAGATCTCAGCCTGGCTTTATTGTTTGCCTGTTTCTTTACAAGGTGTCCGGTACAATAATACCGGCCCGCTCATACGCAAGGAACTCACAATAAAAAAGCCAGCCTGAGAAATTGAAAAAAATAAGAAAGCTCTCAGCCAGCCTTTTAATAGTCAGTGCTTTAAGAAATTAACCCCTTCCGGTGGCTGGCCTAAATAAGAAAGTGCAGCATAAGAAAGTAAGTGTGCTTTCGCGCGCGCCCGGATTAAGCAAGTCAGCCTGAGCCCGATTTCAGGTTCCTTGTGAGAGGGCCGGTACTGTACTGCGGCTGTACTACAGAGAAAACGCAGTACACCCGAGGAATCATGTACCATTGATTACGTAGTCATATCATATTGCCTGGTACCACCGCGGTTACCGTATAGAATAAGATGTGTCGGCGTGAACATAATAGAATAAGGTGTAAATAAGGACTTATTGGTTTTCGTACACACGGTCGTTATATGTACGCCCAGATGCCCAGATAGGTATGTACATCATCAACCGCAACAACAGATAGATGGTCATATTCTGTTTGCATCGGATCCAGTCGGATCGTTCGTTGATCGTTGATGATATCAAAAACGCAACTCACGGCTGTTCGCTGTACTCGTACATCACATGATCTTGTTTGTTGCGTTATTCTATTCACGGTTCAACTACACACAAGCAGCAGCTGCAGCAGTAGGTGGCGCAGGCGGGGGGGGGGGGGGGGGCAGATAAATCCGAGGAACCTCGAATGATATGCAGTTGCATGTATCTGTTGGAAACTTGATCGTCGGGCCCACCGAGGTGGAACGTTGCACCCGACGACCCTGGACCCTCCTGCTCGTTCTACGGGTGGAAGATCGAGAAACACACCCGAATAAAAACGCCCTTCAGAATAGTCGGAAACCCCTGGGGTTAAAAAAAGCAAAAAGTTGATCTTGTACGTACAATGAAACGGGCGCAAAAGCGAGCAAAAGTCCGCTTTTTGTGGAGGGTTGGGTGCGCTCTGCTTGCCTGCACTGCGATCTGCCAGGGCAGAGGGGCACTGCTACGCTCTTGAACGCTCCGCTCCTGAAGGGCCGCTGCTGTCGGGACGGCCTTTTGGGCGACAGGGTCCCGCGGAATTAGGAGTTTGCTAGTCGGAGACTTCGAGGTTTCCCCAGCAGAAGCAGGAGCAGCAACAGCAGCGGTGCTGCAAGCAGCAGCAGCAGCTAGTAGGCTGGGCGAGCGAACAAGACGGACTATTTACAGCTAGGGCGTGGCTTTCTGGGAGGAGGGAGGGAGGGAGGGAAGGAGGGAGCGCCGGAAGCAGGAGAGGAGCAAGCGCGATGAGCTTCTTCGCGGATCAGAGCTTGTCGGTTAACCAGCACAGGTACGGCGCGGCACGTACGAGTACCACTTTTTTCTCTATTTTTTTACGTACATACAGACAGTACCAAACGAACTGCCACCCTGCTCATTTATTTTTCGTATTTTTTTGCGTGTTATTTTATTGCCCCTCGACCTCTCGACTGTTTGAGCAAGATGATAACAAAACACACACACAAACAAGAGTCCATCCAACCGTGGACCTTTGTACAAAAAAAAACAATTTCCATCCAAAATTAAAAAGTAAAAATTACATCCATCCGTCCATCCGTAGGAAGCAAGGGCCAAGGCCGCGCCCAACGTTGCTGTGCGGTGATATCACTGCTCTCGACGTGCCCGCCGGGGGACGAGCAGGGCTACGTAGTGTGGGGCAAAGCAAGGCCAGGCACGGTGCGGCACTGCTGCTGCCCTCTCTCGTGTGTGTACGTATCATATAGACGGAGACTTCTCACTTCCTTTTCGGTTCGCTTTCTTTGTTGGCAGTTGGTGTTGTATGGGGGACGCACACAGGTGGAGAAGAAAAAAAAAAACATATGTTTTACACTTGAGTATAATATGGTCGATTCATCACAAGACAACCAAGGTCGGGGAATTGCGATTTTTTCATTCATTTTTTTCCGCGCGCCCTTTGTTTTTTTTGTTGTTTTTCGTCATTTTTTTTTCATACCAGCTACGTACATGGACGGAAATGTAAGGACCGTTTGAAATATTAATACGAAGACCAAACACACCTTACATTTTCGCACAGAACTGTATATTCTGCCGTACCGTACATACGAGTATTTCATACTTCATGTGTCTCTCTACGAGTACATCTCTCTGGTCGGTATGTTGCATGCGCTGCGTACCGCCGTATCAATATACTGCTGCTGCTCCTGCTGCTGCTGCTGCTGCTGCTGTTGTGGAACACTGCTGCTGCTGTTGCTGCTGCTGGTGCTGTACGTGCCACCACGACCGCCACCCCACCGCCGCCACCGCTGCGCTCCCACACCGACCCCGAGCGAGATCATCGCGGTGTTTGTTTTCGAAACATGTCGAGGATTTATTTGGAGTTTGAAAGTGCTTTTCAAATTTATACGTACGTACCATATTGTACGGGTTTGGCATATATATAGCTGGTGGATGCTTTATCCCGGAGAACTTTTCGTTCGAAATACCGCGGGGTGTGTATGATATGCACATACTCGAGAAACGACCCCGCCGCCGCCCCGCTCCACAAAACAGCAGACGGAGCAGGACGGAGACTCAATTCGTACTCGCGTACTCGTGCGTGCGACAGCCAGTATACACATAGCCTCGTAGCAAACAATCAGGCTACTATCGGTATATATCATATGTACCAGGGTAGAACAACAAAACAGATGCTTCTCTAAAAACTATTACGACGACGGTATATATGTGTGCGAAAGACACTTATTTCTTTGTGCGAACTGCTTGCTGTTTTTCATTTCACTTGATAACATACGGCTTCCTTGGCAGCTTTTTCCTTTTGTTCGTATTAGTTTTGTTCTTCTGCTTTCAAGTCACCACACATGTAAGATGTTTTTCCTACGTCGTGCGTCGACCTCGAACGCCGACCGTTTTTTGTTTGTATTGCCCCATTGCCCATGTTGCCCCCTACCCGCCACCACGTCTTCTCGCCTGTTTTTTGTCGAACTTTCGCCAGCCCTTTCGTAGTGTGTCTGTTGTTCCCTTTTTGAACCCCAATACAGCGACCAAACAAAAAATGAGTTGGGTGTTATCATCCGTCTCGTGAGAGCCCACCAGCACGGGTAGAGAGTCATGTCGCGCCTGCGCCGTACGCCTCCTTGCGTTGTAACTATGAAATAGGACACCGATCGAGGTGTACAATCTCCCAATCACGCAGCAAGCAGTGGCCGCTGCTGGCTTGTGATCGTCAATTTGGGTCGTCACATGTTCCTGTCTCTGACGACCCAAGAGCGTTACATCGTCCGTTGTTTCTACCCGTCGTCGACATCCTTTCCAGCGCCAGCACACCAATGTCTGTGCGGAGATTCTTCATTATTAAACCTCGTAGAGAAATACAAGCAGACATAAATGGTGCAGTCACAAAACAACGACACAGCAGCAGAGAGAGATATATATGCACACCCCGGTGGTCTAACTGGTAGCGACGAAGCCTGTAAGGCCGGATGTCGAGGGTTCGATTTTCCCCATGGAGGGTTTTATTCTCAAATGACACCGACTGTCGAGAGCGCATATTATAGCGTGGGTAAGCAAAAATCGACGAAAGTTGACGAGGGAAGAAAGTGCTGAAATCTTCTCGCGATAAAAACCAAGGCAAGAACCGTAGTGGGGGAGGAGGGAGAGGAGCATACTTTGTGACCCCGGATCTGAGTTACGCCTAGGGAGGGAGGAAGACGGAAATGCGACGATAATAAATGGGATGGACAAAAAGAAAATAATAGTTAAAAAAAAAATGCACTAATAAAGTAAGAGCCAATGATCCAATAACGCCGTTGATAGCGTCCTACCGGTATATGATAACCAGCTGATGATAACTACATCACCAGTTAGTGGTTACTGGTATACCACTCTGTCCCGAAATATAAGCACCTTTTATACATTAATATTCAATTACAAAATGTGCTTATATTTCGGGACATAGTGGTATACAGCTGCTGTATACTACTGCTGTCGTACAGCCAAACATGCAAAACCTGCAATCTCACAGCCAGCAGCTGATGGTTTTTTTTTTTCAAATTTCGATGAAACCGACAATTATTTAATTCCTTTTATGTACTCGTCGCTGGGCAAGCCAAAGCGCGAGAGAGCGTGAAAATGAGGGAGGATGCATCCAATATTAGCGAAAATTCGATGAAAAACGTCGAGCAGTGGAATTTTGCTTGAAGGAAGAACCTTACCTACGTACCGTATTCATTCGAGGTACAAGGTTCCCATTCGGGATTGTGGTTGACTGGAAACCCCGGGGTGGCTGTCGCAAGCTGAGGGAAGGGAGAACACAGCAGGCGTTCGTTCCTCGTACCAGGTATGCATGTACTCGTACGTAGCCACCGGGCAAGCACGAAGGACATAAAGCACTCTTGAAAGCTACGAAAAAGAAAAAGAAAAAGAAAAAGAAAAAGAAAAAGAAAAATTACTATTACGGAGAACCATAGTAAGGGCCCATCTTAACGAAGACAGCAGAAAATTCAATTTGGAAAATAAAATCCTATTTGGATGTGATTTCGCAAAAAAAAACTGGTTTGCGTCCTATGGGGAATAGTGAATTGCTTGTTCAAATATTTATGAAATCGAAAAAACGCAGCATGCCTCTCAACGCCCGGGTGAAAAAATCCGACGAGAGTAGACGAGAGCAAAGGCATGCGTCGGCGCGTGCGCGCCGACGCAAGCATACGCTTGCTTTTGGCCGCCCAGGCTAGGAAGCTATCTATCTCAGGGTCTCGTTGGTGGGCGTAGATATCCCTGAAACGCCACGGGCGAGACAGGGACGGCGACGGTGCTATCAAAGCCTTGAACGTATCCTGCTGTTTTGCGTCTATCACTCGCTTTTTGGTCGGGTTGGCACATCGAGCTGGTTGAATAATTGGGATTGCGACCGCCATGATTGGTTTTGAGGCGCCACCGCCGGGGTACGATGTGCTATGGTCTGTAGGCGTGGGCGCGGCTGTTGTCCCGGTGGCCTCGCGTCGTGGTTCACGCGTTGTCGCCTCGGTCGTGGTCATCGATGCGGCCAAGAAATGACCAGATTGTACCGGGGGCGTTTGCCCACCGTGGACATCCCGGTCCAAGTCGTGCCAACTCCTCAATTTGATTTGAATTCTACCCAAAAAAAGGTCCTGGGACCTTCTTGGTTTTTTCGTCCAATTCAAATTGATTATACCCCAAGATTCTAATATGTGGTGCTGGTGCGTGTGTTGACCAATGAAAAGCGAATATATATATATATTTTTCCAAATTGAATTTATTTTATACTCGTTAATATGGGCCCTAAATAGGAGCAGATATTGTTCATATAAATTGGTATATATATATCTGGTAGGTTTTTGTCTTTACCGTACCTAGTAAGTCCCTATTTAGGCCATCTCTTACGGATTATTTCTGAAAACTGAAAAATTGAGGAATTCTCGAGCGTCAAAACCAAACGAGAATTTTTCAGTTCACAACCTTATCATGACCCCAAGAATTGAGAATGGTTGCTGGACAGCAAGTCGTGACAAAAAGTGTACAACAGCAGCACGAGGAAGACGATACTCGTATATACTCGTACGCGAAAGCGCCTCCGAGATATTTCGCTGCCGCCCTGGACTACGGGTGGTCGAGGTGTTGGTCGCACCGGAGCACGCAGTGCAGAAGCATTGTGCCCGACGGTGGCCGGGGCAACGCAAAACACGACGGAGGGGTGTCGTTAGAAGTTGTGCTTTCCTCCTCGCTGTCTGTGTTCCTCGTTCGTCAGCAAACACACCTCTCTCCCGGAGGTCGGCTGCCCTCTCGACGAGACAAGTTGTGGTGGTGCTTGGGGGGGGGGAGGGGAGTTGTGCTTGTGCTTGGAGAATGCCGCAGTCGAGTTGAAAGGCTTTCGTGGCCGACACCAACAAAAGTCTTCCCTACTGCTGCAGATCCAGCGAAACTTGTTCAAAGTTAGGCCTGCTGCCTGTAATGCTGAGAACATTCGCTCAACCCTCAAGTTGTGGGCACGCGCGGGTGGTGAGCGTGGCACAGCAAGCAGCAGCAGTACCCCTGTGTTGTTGCTTGCTTGGCAGACAGACGCGGGTTGTACTCGTACTCCAACTGCTGTTTCCGGTACGTTTGAAGGCGTGTTGTCTCCAACGACGTGTGGAAACCCGTCACGATTCCAAATGCAATCGCAGCTTCAATCGTGATCTCGATCGGAAATGGAGCTCCATTTCCTAGTGGAGGCCGACTTGAAAGTGATACTCGTAATTGCAAAAAAAACATCGGAAATGGACCCACTTTCAAGCCCGTAAAGGTTGACGATCGGTTTTGAAAACTGAAAACGTTCATTTTCAGTTTTCAGAAATCATCCGTAAGAAATTGCCTTACTCAGGTCCCCCGTAGTAGCCACCGGGCAAGTAAACCCGGCAAGTATCACCGACCAGCCCAAACGACTTTATAGTTACTTCTATATATTTTAAATATCCAAGGCTATCTCCCCCACCGCGCCTGATCCTCTCAGGAATCAGACCGGGTCAGCATGGTCACGCGCCCCGAGGCATCACACGAACGTAGAATACACACTTCTACGTACCCCCGCCCCCTATATGTACGACGACACGTGCTTCAAATTGCTCACGTATACATCGCGAGAAAGTGGTGTTGACCACGTTGTTGTTATTTATTTCCTCATCGGCCTGTCTGTGTGTCGAATTGGGATTACAGAGTAGGAGTACGCACACTGGGATCTTTTTTCTACATACGTACGTTGATATTTTTCGGAAGAAAACCCCCCATGGCGGCATGGTTGACAACCCAACTAACGGAACGCCTTATAGTATCTACAGCAGTACGGTTTTAATTCTAAATTCTGCACCGCTGCGGATGATTCAGCTGTAGTATACAGTATACAGGAGTATATATATAGATTTCAAATAAAAAAACGACAGCAGCTGTGATATCGAGGGTTTCGTCGAAACTCGTCTTAAGCAAGCTGCGTGGGGTGCGTCGATCGCAGCGAAAACTATATACCACTATGTCCCTAAATATAAGAAACATTTGAGTTGAATACTTGAATAAATTCGTTTCTTACATCTTCGGACATAGTGGTGCAGGCTTTGAGGGGGACAAAATCGCACAGCTGCTGTGGGCTGTGGAAACACGAAAGCGGCAGGTTGTTCGGCTGCTGTTGCGACGGGAGCGACGCACGTAAAAAAAATATTCCAATGTGAAAAGTGGAAGTGTGACCCCCCCTTTTATTGCTGCACTGCACAGCAGTAAGATATATCTCAGTCTAATTCCAAGTAATTTATCCCCAAATCGGGAATGCAGCCCCACTTTAAGGGGAAAGTTCCCTAATAAGGGCATACATCTCACTCTAATTCCAAGTAATTTGTACTCAAAACAGGAGAGTGCAGTCCCAGTTTAGGGGATTACGTCTCTAATAAGGGCATATATCTCACTTTGATTCCAAGTAATATGTCCCCAAAAGAGGAGAGTGCAGCCCCACTTTAAAGGATTAAGTCTCTAATAAGGGCATATATATCACTTTCATTCCAAGTAAGTTGTCCTCAAAACAGGAGAGTGCAGTCCCAGTTTAGGGGATTAAGTCCCTAATAAGGGCATTTATATTACTCTAATTCCAAGTAATTTGTCCCCAAAAGAGGAGTGTGCATTCCTACTTCATATGTGTTTTGCAATCCACCGGAGGGTACGTATATACAAAAGAGGCATGTACCGGAGGGTGTACTCGATATTCATGCATGTCCGTAGTCGTATGACCATAGACCCTCGCACTGCAGCGTAGTGTCCCTGTGTCGTAGTTTTGTGGCTACAGAACTGGTATCTCTCTAGGATGAACAATCGGCACAGACACTGGGTGTGCGGGATGTCGACGGGTAGAAAGGACGGTTTAATTTGAAGAACACACACACAGACCCTCGCATCCCTACAATGCCGGGACGGAGCACGTCGGGTTTTCACCGGCCAGGCAAGTTTTGCTATCGCGAAGCGCCGTGAGGTGTTGGGCGAGTCCCATGAAGGGTGTGAGCTGCATCCTACTACGAACCGCTTGTGCGGCGGACTTGCATGTGGATGTCAGCTTCAATGAGTTGATTTAATTTCCGGTGTGCGTATGTGTGTGTGTTTTCCATCCCATTTATTATCTTCGCCCTCCTTTTCTCTCTCCCTTTTTAGTCGTAACTCAGATCCGGGGTCACTAACTAGGTTCTTCTCCTTTATTTTGACCCATCCGCCGGAGGATAAAAAAAAAAAAAAAAAAAATCTTCTCCTCCTTCCTCAATACGGTTCTTGCCTTGCATTTTTATCGCGAGAAGTACTTTCTTCCCTCGTCGACTCTCGTCAAATTGTGCCCACCCACGCTATACTAGGCGCTCTGGAGAGTCAGTTAGTTGGTGTCATTTGAGAAAAAAAAACTCCATACGGAGACTTCAACCCCTAACTTCAACCTCAGCATTTTTCGTGGTTAACTGCTAGACCACCGGGGCGACCGGCGTAGCCATTTCCAGAGACAGCAACGAGAGTACTACGTAACTGCCTCGTGGGTGCCTTACCATAAGCACTACGTACGTGATTCGATCATTCCCCTTGTTGTACAGAGTAACGGTTCTCCACCCCGAACAAATGATCTAACTCGACCGCCACCAGCTGCTGTGATCGACCGCCAAAAATAAAAACAGAAATAAAAACGGCACCCTGGTGGTTCAGCTCATGTAGTGAGCGGCATGTTTTACACTTTTACACAGCAGTGTCGTTGCCAACCGACGCCAACCCCTCCTATTTAATAGATAATAAAGGGGGGGGGGGGTGCTTCATTTTCATGCATGACGAGGGGAGGGGGTGTACTTGTTCATTTTCATGGGGGGGGGGAAGACAGACAACCTCTGATTACGGCGGAGACCCGCTTGTATTGTCTCAGACGGTAGACGCGCGTATAGCAACTCCTCTACATTACGATCGTAGCGACTTGCGAGTTGAGCTGGAACTTCAGACATGATGAAATAAACGAAATCTCAATTTGTCCACACGTAGGGATTTTAGGTGTACCTCTTCGGACTTGTGTATCCTTTCCCTCCTAAGTGTGCGTGTTCTTTAGGATTCTCTGATGGCTCTAGCACTTTTGTGACCCCGGGCCGTGATCTTGCTATTATAGATCAGACTATAGGGATTAGCAACTGAAACGAGTTTAATGTGAAGAAAACAACAACAACGGGTATATTGAAAAATTAGAAAAAAAAAAAAAAAACACAGCTGTGAGATCGAGGATTTTATCGAAATTCATCTTTGTAAGCTGAGTGGGATACTTCGATCGCATATACTTTATTTTATTTTATTTTATTTTATTTTATTTTATTTTTTTTCATCCCATTTATTATCTTCGCCCTCCTTTTCTCTCTCCCTCTTTAGTCGTGACTCAGATCCGAGGTCACTTAACCCTTTTAGAACTGCAGTCCCGTTTTGGGGACAAACCAGTCTAATTCTAAGTGATTTGTCCCCAAAACGGGACTCCAGTCCTATAAGGGTTAAGTAGGCTCTCCTCCTCCCTACCCACTCCCCACTACGGTATGATATTATACGTGCCTTGCCTTTTTATCGCGATATTACTTTAGCACTTTCTTCCCTCGGCGACTCTCATCTATTAATAATTGTTGTTACCCACGCTATAATAGGCGAAGTATTACACTCAGCTAGCAAAGATGAGCTTCGACGAAATTCTCGAGCTCACAGCTGTTGTTTTTTTAATTTTTTAAATAGGCGCTCTCGAGAAGTAGTTGGTGTTATTTCAGAATAAAAATCTCCATTCGGAGACTCGGAGCCCTGACTTCAACCTTAGCACTCTTCGTGGTTAACCGTTAGACCGCCGGGGCGACCGGCTATGCAGATGATCTAAACTGCTGTTCAAACATCCATACCTTGTTTTTTTTTACGAATGATTGAAGCGTGACATCAGCCGTCGACGTAAAAAATCAACTATTTTAATATTACGTGAAAAATGACAACATTTCTTTTCCGGATTGTCCGCAATAAAAATTATAAGGTGGTTGTATTTTACCGGTACGAGTAGTATTTTAATCGTATTCGTATTTTTATGTATACCATACCATATAAGTGGGATGGACCGCATGTAATGTTGCTGTATCCGTACATGTTTTTTTTTTTTTTTCTCTCCAACCTGTTTATTATCTTCGCCCTTCATTGTTTCTCTCCCTCTTTACTAATAGTCGTAATTCAGATCCGGGGTCACTAAGTAGGCTCTTCTCCCTCCTCCCCACTACAGCACGTGCCTTGCGTTTTTATGGCGAGGAGATTTAAGCACTTTCTTCCCTCGTTGACTTGCGTCGGATTCCGCCTACCCACGCCACGAAGGCGCTCTCAGCAATTGGTTCCTTTTTTATTTTTGCAAATAAAAGTCAAAATCTCACCACGGTGGGAGTTGAACTCGGGTACCAATCAATGCTATTAATAGTAGCATTTGAAGCTGATCACCAGACTACCGGGGTGACCGGTTTATACACACCGCTAACCCGTACGACGTACGAACGTGTTTTATGCCTTCTGTCGAAATACAGCTGTATACCACAGGTATCATACACCTGGTACAACAGTATGATACTATAACACAGGTTCCCCCTCCCCCTGCACAATAGGGTCGTAGAAAATTCCTCCTCTAGGCAGGGATGCACCTTTTTTGCGCATTGCCGTGCATTTCTCCTTGGGCCGCGGGTCTGTCCTCGCGCTTTCAGCTGCGGGGCACGCAGGGGGGTCACGTGTACAGCACGGCCGCGTAATTGTAGGTCCTGACGGAGCTCCGTCGCGGTTGCTCCGGTCGTTTCAAAGCCGCAAGTATTCACGGGATCGCTTTCCGCCGAGCCAAGAGCGAAGCAGGTCGATGGAAAGAAACCATAAACAGTTTTCTACCTATAGCAGGGAGAAGGGATGCTGTAACTTTGCACCTAGCCCTGCAAATGCTGCTGTACACGTCACACCAAGCATGACTATAGCACAAGTATTAATAGCACCGGACACATATATAGCCTGGTCAGAGCCATATCGCACCGGGCACGCACGTAGCCTGGCATTAGCCGTGCTCCCTACCTCTGTCTGCCTCGCTGCGCTCTCAGCTCTTCGCACCCGTTGGTGGGTGTATTTAATCACGGGATCGCTTTCCGCCGAGCCACAGCCAAACAGGCCCATGGAACCCCCAGAACGTACCCCCCCCCCCCATAGTCGAGTTAGATCATTTGTGAGGGGTGGAGAACCTTTGCTCCGCACATTGGGAATGATCGTATCACGTAGTGTGCATATGGTATGGCACCCACGAGGCAGTTACATAGTGCTCCCATTGCTGTCTCAGGAAGTGGCCACACCAGAAATTAAATCAATTCATTGAAGCTGTCATCCATATGCAAGTCCGCCTCACAAGCGGTTCTTAGTAGGATGCAGCTCACCCTTCATGCGACTCGCCCAACACCTCACGGCGCTTCGCGCTTGGTGCTAGCAATGTCTGCCTGGTCGCTGAAAACCCGACATGCTCCGTCCCGGCATTGTAGGGATGCGAGGGTCTATGGTCATACGACTACGGCCATGCATGAAAATGAAGTACACCCCTGCCCATACTTTTTTGCCCTTGTTTCATTCACTTTGCTGCTGTTTCGGGAGTACCACAGCAGCAGCCCTCAAAGGCTAGACAGCCACACGGTTCAACAGCAGTTCGTTTTGCGCTTCCAAGTGTTTCGCTTTGTGACAGCAGCGAGCGGTGCTGCTGCTGCGTGTGTGTGCGTGCGTGTATGCGCCATTACTACTCTAGGAGCCTACATCAGCGCTGTTTCTTCTGAAGTATAGTGCCACAGCAGCAGCCTTCGAAGGCCATCCATCCATGTGCTGCAACAGCAACCGCGCTTCAAGATTTTCTAGGGCTGGGCACTGACACAGTATGTACTTGCAGTAGCAATTTTCTACTTGCAGTAATACCGTACCTACTGGTTGACCTGGCCAGTGTATTCGCCAGTAGTCTTTATATCAACATACGCCCAAGAAACACGCCATACTAAAGTACGGAAACCCAATAAATGCGTTTGGGGAGAAAGTAGAGGGGAGAGACAGTATACTGCTGCAATCCAGCACACTGATTGGTTTTGACGACAGCATATTCGCTACTGACTGAGTCAGCCAGTGCCCAGCCCGAATTGAAAACCCTTTGTTTCTTGCCGACGTAACCAACTGCTATTATATGTGTACCATAATGGTGTGGAAAAAGCTTTGTTTTTTGTCCGACGTCCCGGACAACAACACACCGCCGTGTAATATGTATATAGCATTGCGCACTGCTGCAGTGACACACACGTCGACAGGTTCCGTGATTGGCACACACAAACCTACAGCAGTAGTATTACGGGGTGGGCTAATGTAGTAAATAGGACCTACGGTACACACAAAAACCTATATATTTCCCAATTTTTACTAATACTATTTGGTCCTATTAGGGCCCGTTTTAACGAGTATGAAATAAATTCTATTTGGAAAAAATAAAATTCAAATACGCTTTTCATTGGTCAACACACGCACCAGCACCAACTATTATGCCCCAAGATCCTAATCTTTGGTGCTGGTGCGTGTGTTGACCAATGATGAGCGAATTTGAATTTTATTTTTTTCCAAATTGAATTTATTTCATACTCGTTAATTCGGGCCCTTAACTAGGGACCTTCGGTAGACACAAAAACCTACATATTTCCCTATTTTTACTATTAATACGTAACAATATTTGGTCCTGTTTTACTATGGTCTCCCGTAATATTAATACTGGCGCCGGTGGTTGGGGGCTTAAGACACAACCAATATTACGGGGTGGGCTGATGTAGTAAATAGGACCTACGATACACACAAAAACCTAGTATAATTTGCTTATTTTTACTAACACTATGTGGTCCTATTTACTATATATAGGTCCTCCGTACTAGGAGATGTCGGCCTTGTCTTGGCCTTGGAAGGGCTGTTGGATGCTTTCGGCCAAAGCCTTTGGGGGCGAGCTGTTCTGTGTCTCGTTATGTATGGTGGCGTAGCTGTTCGCATTTTGGGAGAAAATGGTTGACGCACACTGAAAACTGCTGTTGTTGTGTGCAAGACGGATATAACTAACAACCCTGACCCTGTGCCTGAGCCAATCAGACCAGACCCGATCAACCATTAGTTGTTGGCGTTGTTGTTTGTTGTTACAATCCCTAACAACCCTGTGCCTGAGCCAATCAGACCAGACCCAATCGACCATTAGTTGTTGGCATTCGTGTTGCAATACGCTACATAACAACCCTGTGCCTAAGCCAATCAGATCAGACCCAATCAACCAAGGTTGTTGGCATTATTGTTGAAATCCTGTTTGTCTCGTTCACGGTGTACCCCAACCATTGTCCCTTTCTTGGATATGTGGTATGCTCTGCTGGAGGGAGGGAGGGCGGGAGGGAGGGACCTCCCTCCGGCCCAGCCAGCTATGGGAGATTTTACACCTCGGATAGATCTTGCCCACTTGATGATCTATAAGCAGTAGACCTTTCAAGGCAGATATATTCCAGGGGCGGAGAGGCGGAAGGAGGGAGGGAGGGAGGGAGGGGCCTCCCTCCGGTCCAGCTAGCTATGGGAGATTTTACACCTCGGATAGATCTTGCCCACTTGATGATCTATAAGCAGTAGACCTTTCAAGGCAGATATATTCCCATCTTGTATAATACGATCTACCGTACAGCAGCAGTAGCTCTTGTTGCCTGGTGGGACCCGTACCATAATCTGCATGATCTCGTATCATAGCACCTGTTTCCTGCGCTGGGTCTGAGCTCGTATGTATGCAGATTCTGCACAACCTATGTACCACGGCTACCTGCAGGTGCGGAGCTAGATGATCTACGGTAGATAGATAGATAGATAAATAAATAGATAAGACAGATAGATAGATAGATAGATCATGATCTGCCCGAGGGGTGTAATGGTATTGGTGGGAGCTTACTTCCGGCGTGCGCTATGTGCAGAAGCACCCTGCAAAAAGTTTTTGGCAGGCTGTGTGTGGTCAATGTATACCTCGCCCGTCGACCCAGACCAAGCCAACCCCAGACATACCCCTAACCCTAACCCTAACCCTAACCCTAACCCTAAGCCTTTGGGGGGCACGAGGTCGGTAGGGGCAGCCACGCGGCTCCGCCGCGTGTTTTGATGGCGTGTTTCCAAAAAAAACATGCGGCCCGAAAGGCCAGCCTCGCGCATCTAAACCGTCACCCTGCACAAAACTTTTTGCAGGATGCTCCTGCACATATTATATATAGGACGCGTCGTCGCTTCCGCTTCCGGGTTGGTCGTTCGGGGGGTTGTTTTTATTCTCGAACGTCAACCATTAGTAAGATCCATAATTGATGGGGAATATCATGAGACCGCACGGTGGCTGACGCATCTTCATAGTTGGCGTATGATATTCATGTATACGACGAAATCCTACGTCAGACGTAGATCTCACAGCTAGCTGTTGTTTTATTTTATTTTTATATACGTACGTACAATGTGAGCCGGGGTTGTTTATATGCACGTGATTATATGTATGTGCGTACCCTGCTCGACACAGCAGCAGTATTATTGTATAAACTGACAGCTGTACCGGTAATATCGGTATTGATACTACAGCCAGTAGTTTCTTTAGTATGGTACTATTGAAGGAACAGAATCTCCCGACCCTCGGATATCGCGAGAGTTCGAAATAATAAAATAACGAGCCTCCTTATACAATGCGTTAGCTCGGATCTTCCTAGGGGCGGGCTGTTCACTTCTCGCATTGCTTTGCGAGCTAGGAAGCACTTCCTGGTGGGATCAAGGCACGGGCGTAGACCCAACCCAACCCCCAACCCTAACCCTAACCCTAACCCTAACCCAAACCGGACCCAAAACGGACCAGAAACGGGCGAGAAACGCGACTGCGCCGCTTTTGCATCTAGCGAGAAAATTGCGAGAATATTCCTAGCGCGGACCACAATTACGATATGCGGACCACAGGTACACCATTTTCAAGACAAAATCATGCCTTGAAGATCCGAGCTAACGGATTGTATGATGTACTCGGAGAACTATTCACACATCGTCCGGTAAGATCTTCCAGGGGTCGGGCTGTTCGTTGTTTGCGTTTGCGTTTGCGGGCTAGGAAGCACTTCCTAGTGGGATCAAGGTACGCGCGTAGACCCAACCCAACCCCCAACCCTAACCCTAACCCTAACCCTGACCCCAAACCGGACCCAAAACGGGCCCGAAACGGGCGAGAAACGCGGCTGCACCGCTTTCGACGTTTTTTTTGTTGTTCCGAACCTGCGGACCACGATATACCTCCATACATCATTAGTGACTGTAAAATTCCCGGAAATATCCTGCCGGATGAAAAGTAAATATTACTGTGTACTCGAGCTTGAAATAATGCTGGAGAATGACAAAACTCAAAATTCAGAATTTGAAAAAAAAGTGCTGCATCAACCCAAGGAAAAAATCGCGAGAGCTCGAGAGCCCGAGGTACCCATATACCTGGTAGAGAATTTGAAAAATGGAAGTTTCTCAGGCTGCTGGTACTGTTTGAACTCAGATTTTGGACGAGAACGCCGAGCACTACTGCTGTAGTAGACGAACCTACTGCTGTACAGCTATCATACATGGGCCTCTCGTTCAAACCTTCCGTAGCGTCCTACGCGGTCGCAGCAGTATAGTGTTGATACCAAACAGGAGCTCCGGAATGATCGAAATTCTTGCTGCTTGAGTACTTTTGTTTCGGGATGCAAACACAGCAATGTCTGTCCTTGCAGATCCAAGGGGCCCAGCACCTCTTAGAGACCACAACGGACAAGCTATACGTTGGTCGCGAGTTTTATGGTGCTATCTCACTCACCGGGGACGCATGACTTCGAACAAATTTCTCGGCGCAGTCCAACCATGTTTTTCTCTGTCTGCTACGAGTCTTACGGGGGGGGGCTTAGTAAATAGGACCAAATGTTGCTGGTAAAAATAGGCGAATACATATATAGGTGTTTGTGTATACCGTGGGTCCTGTTTACTTTTTTTTTTTTTTTTTTCATCCCATTTATTATCTTCGCCCTTCCTTTCTCTCTCCTCCCTATTAATAGTCGTAACTCGGATCCGGGGTCACAAAGTAGGCTCCTCTCCCTCCTCCCCCACTAGGGTTCTTCTTGCCTTGCATTTTTATCGCGAGAAGACTTCCGCCTTTTCTTCCCTCGTCGACTCGCATCGAATTGTGCCTACCTATGAACCCCCGTAAAGCGTACAGCAGTAGTAGGTATGTCATACTACAGCAGCAAAACACGTGTATGATATGTGCTGTGCTGTGCTGTGCTGTGTTGTGTCGTATTCTAGGAGAGTCATATCGATACCAGTACGCACGTAGAAACCGGTATATACCGCAGTAGTTGCTCACTCGAGAAGGCCAAACAAAGAAAAAGGTGATATCCCTCCCTACCCTTGGAAGAGTCGAACGCAAAGCGCAGACATATCATACTACAGCAGCAGTACATATAATACAATTTCTTCGCGCAGCACAATTCGATGCGAGTCGACGAGGGAAGAAAAAGCTGAAGTCTTCTTGCGATAAAAATGCAAGGCACGAACCGTAGTGGGGGGGGAGGAAAGAGGAGCCTACTTTGTGGCCCCAGATCTGAGTTACGACTAATAGGTAAGGAGAGAGAAAGGAAGGGCGAAGATAATAAATGGGATGGAAAAAAAAGAAGAAAAAAAAAAACAAAAACGGACAAATCGCCGATACCCATGTTGAATGATCTAGATCTTTCAGCGCAGACTTGCTCCTGATCTATATGATCTATATGATCTTCTATTTAATTTAGGTCATGTTGCCGGGTGGGAGTCTTCTAATCTCCTCTTCAATGTGATAGCACATGCTTGAATTAGATTTATCTGTACTCCACAGATCCTGAAGAACATGTCCTATTGCTGTGGACCGAAGCTCCATGAGTAGGGTGAGACGTTCACTGTCACAAGCTGAAGAGATTTGATTTTAATGGTTTAGGGGGTTGGAGCCTCTCATGAGCTGACCGGACGAGAGATTGCCGGGTTCAACGTTGAGTAGGCGTTGATGTATTGCTGTCTACCCCCCTATGCAGAAACCACAGCAGTCGTATGGGAAAGCTAGCCGGATGAAGATCGAGAGATCGTCGTGAACGCGCGTCTGAAGGGGCAAGGGTTTTCATTAATACCTGCCTATAAGGATGGGGACAGAGATTTGCCAAGCGTTTTTCGGCCGCAAGAAGAAGAAGAAGAACATGTCGTAAGATTCCGGCAGGTTAGGGTCTAGATTGTGTAGATGGTATACAGTAGTAGATCGGGATCTGTTTGATCTGTGTACACTCGACGCTTATGAAACGGGCTATGGTCTTACTATTGACTCCGAATATCCAAATGACGACTATTCATACCACCACCACAATTAATAGTGTTACGACGGGAGTTGTCGTGACCTGTAGCTTTACGGTCAGAAACAACGGTTTCACGCAGTAGAGTTCACCAGTTATTTGGACACTATTGTAGGTACAATGGTTGATTGGGTCTGATTGACTCAGGGCTACGGTCAATTACGCCTGTCTTGTACACAGCTTACAATAGTAGTGGCCCTCAACCATATACATCTATAAACATGGTGTCAATAATTATTGGTGGTGAACTCGTACAAACTCGCCTCATTCACAATGTGCAGAACGAACACACACAGCAGCTTGAGACTTGAGACTCTTCGATAAGCGTGCCGGGCAGGCAGGATGGAAACATGGTAAACGCCCCTCGTTTATGGTGCAGAACGCGCCTACCTATGGGCTATGACCCTCCTTTATGGGATATGACCCTCCTTTTTGGAGGGTTATAGCCCATAGGAACGCACACCCACACATTAGCGTTAGACCACATTATTTGTCTTTTCAACCAACGCACTGACCGCCCATATACGACCTTTAACCCTAACCCCTAACCCTTTTCGGACTGGAGTCCCGTTTTGGGGACAAAGTACTTAGAATTAGAGTGGTTTGTCCCCAAAACGGGACTGCAGTCTGTCCCCAAAACGGGACTGCAGTCCTAAAAGGGTTAGGCTATCCCTAGTATAACGCGATGGTTGGTGCTAAGATGGTACTTCCCACGGGATGCCCACGGGCGGGCATTCCTCAAAAAGTAATAGAATGTCAATCGTCGTAGACTTGAGACCATTACGGAGGACCATAGTAAATATAACCAAATATTGTTATAGTAAGAATAGGTACATATATTGGCTTTTGTGTGTATGTACCGTAGGTCCTATTTACTAGTGTTTACTATGGCCCCCCGTGATAGGATAATCGTACGGGGCTGGCAGGATGGAACCATGGTAGACTCCCTTCATGTAATTTGCGGAAAGCACATACATGCATAGCTCAAGACTTGAGACAATGAAAAGAAAAGCGAAAGACTTACCTGGTGCATAGCCCCTTCAGAACTGGTTCCACGCATTTGGGGACACACTACTTGGAATCAGTGTGACATGGGGTTAAAACTAGAGACAGTAGTGAAAAGCGCACCAGGGCAGGCAGGATGGGACAACGACAACTTCTCCTCGTTTAACGCGCATGAGCGCACGTACGCAGCTTTAAACTCGAGACTATCATAAGCGTACAGGGCAGAAGGGATTGATGGAACAACGGTCAAAACTCCCCTCGTTTTGTGGCCTCAAATCAAGCCTCAAGCTGTGTAGTGCGTGTGTGCGTTCTGCAGGTTACAGGTTACATGCGTAGTACCAGTTATTAATAGTCGACACTGCTCCTATGGTTGGGGATCACTGAAAAAAAATGTGTGGACCCCTTTTTGCCTAAGGCTATTATTGTGATTTTTGGGCTCCTTCTCGGTAATTTCGCCGTACGAAGGCGAAAACTATGTTGGGTCCGTTTTGCGTCGTTTTCGTTTTGTTTGTTTGTTCGTTTGTTTTATAGCCTTCGTACCGTTATATTATTGTGTGTTTTTTTTACGCTATAAACGGAACCTGATTAACTACGAGAGGATAAAAGGAGCGTGAAATACGCACATTTTGAGTATCTGTTCGTACGCGTTGATTGCTAACGCCTACGATAGTGCCCAATTTGTACCTGTGGTGCGCTTTCGCGTGTGCTCGTGAGCGTGTGTGATATGTACGCGGCCGTCACACGAAACAACGAAGAAAAGAAAGGGGTTTCAACAAAGATACAACGGCTTTATTTACCCGGGAAAAGGGGAAAACAGTGTCTCGTGTATACGTCAATATTTATATTTCCAACTACAGGCAGTATTACGTATCCTGGAATCAGTTACGCGAAATTTCCCGTAACGCAGTAGTTTGCCATGCCTGGTGAACACGTGAACACCAAAGATGTCGGTTGACGGTCAAGCGTCAAGGTTGTCTGTCAAGGCCTTCGGCGTTGTTAAGCCAAAATGTCCCCTATCCCCGGTATAATAATTCCTCCATAACTCATGTGGAAACCCCTCGTGTTTCTAGAAGAAAGTCAGAAAGACCTGCCGTGCTGTCGTGCTGTGTACTAAAAATTAAAAATAAAGAAAACATTGCAGTTTTCAGTGATTTTGTAAGGCGTTATTGAAAACCGGGGATTTTTTTTTATGTCCCCTGCTTTTTCTTGTCAAGGCTGTCTGCCAAGGTGTTTGGTCGATTGTTGTCTGTCAAGGGGTTCAAAGTCTGTCATTCGACATCTTTGGGTGAACACTGGCTGTGCTGTGTGCCTCAACCATTTGATCGTGGTATATACGTACGCTCTGCCTGTACGCAGCCTTGGTCCGTTTCGTTGTGGGCTTTTCGTTGTGGAGCGCGAATCGAGAACCATGGGAATTTTCCCGTTCTTGCCTTCGGGCTTCTCCTCTTGAGGACTTTTGTATTTTGTATTTTTGTATTTTACCCAATATCTGGTACTGCTCTACCGGTATCTATTTTTATATATATGTATCTGTGGTACGTATCATATATATGTACGTACTTGAAGTTTTTTTTAAGGGCATTAGCCAAAAATAGGTATATGTACGCACTTTGAGCCATTTATAGGTACAGTGCGTAATGTACACCGGAAACGGCTTCCGGGCCCGCTTGATATTGGGCCTGCGCTCCATTGTACCTACAAATGGCTCCAAGTGCGCAGGTACACCTATTATCGGCTACTCAATGTGCGTACGAGCACCTATTTTTGGCTTCAGCTGTACCTATAAATGTCTCGAACGATCACTTTTTTGCAACTGAAATATAGACAGACGGCCACATCAGATGCCGGGACTGTCAACCAGCCGACCGTACCAGTACAACCACTGACACTGCGGAGTTCTCACGCATTACCTGCAAGCGAGAAATCATATCGCGATCAATGCATACGTATTCAGTACGACACCCCTCCTACGCACACACATATATACGATGCGGAGAAACAACAATGACGAGTGTTTCCATGCCGTTATGCTGAAAGTACAATATACACTGTAGTGCAGTATATAGTAGGAGAAACTTTGGTATATGTATACGTGTACAGAGCAATACCATACGGTTACGAGGGGGTCTAAATTACACAGCCGTTGGCGCGGTCCGGAACACCATGGCAAATTTTTAACGTCACGGGACAGCTCGCGGGGACTTTAATTACGCGGGCGAAGCCCGCGCAATACTCATGAAACTCCTGTTCTGGCAGGTTCTGGAGACAGTTTTTTTATGAGAATCCTCGGTAGACATCGATCGACAAACCCAACGACCCTGTCATGAACTCTGAACGGATCACGCTGGTTAGAACATCCCATACGTACGTAGCAAACGTGGGTGAATGTGTGGTCGTCTGTCTATATTTCAGTTGCCAAAAAGTGATCGTTCGAGCCATTTATAGGTGCAGTTGAAGCCAAAAATAGTTGATACGCACATAGCCGATAATAGGTATACCTGCGCACTTTGAGCCATTTGTAGGTACAATGGAGCGCAGGCCCAATATCAGGCGGGCCCGGAAGCCGTTTCCGGTGTGTGTGTGTGTGTGTTCTTCACATTAAACCTTCCTTTCTACCCGTCGACATCCAGCACACCCAGTGTCCGTGCCGATTCTTCATCCTAAAAAGGTACCAGTTCTGTGGTCACAAAACTACGACACAGAGATACTACACTCAGTGCAGTAAGCAGAGCAGACAATGCAACGCCATATACGACAGGCAAGACCTACCCTGCTAGCAATCCAGGTGCATGCAAGAGAAAAAAAGAGAAAAAAGAAAAAAGCGAAAAGAAAAAATAATAAAAAGTAAATATACTGAAGCAAATCAATAATCAAGCAACCAAATAAAAAGCATGACAAAAAAAGAAAGAAAGTGTCGTGCTTCTCCCAGAGGAGATGCGACCTCCAATAAAAAACCAAATGAAATGTACGTCACGCAGTGTACCTATAAATGGCTCGAAGTGCGTACTCGTAGGTATACCTATTTTTGGCGAATGCCCTTGTATTTTTATATTTTACCCAATATCTGGTACTGCTCTACCAGTGTCTATTTTTATATATATGTATCTGTGATACGTATCATATATAGTAGCATATATAGTGGTAGTTCGCGCGATGGAAGTATCCCACTCAGCTTGCAAAGATGAGTTTCGATCAAATCCTCGATCTCACAGCTGTGTTTTTTTTTTTTTTTTTTAAATAGTACGTACGATACTTGAAGTTTTTTTTAACGTCTTTTCGCACTTTGTACGTTTGTGACCACCTAAAGAACTGGTATCTCTTAAAGTAGGCTGAAGAATCGGCACAGACACTGGGTGTGCTGGATGTTGACGGATAGAAAGGACGGTTTAATGTGAAGAACACACACACGTCCTACGACTCTGTCCCTAAATATAAGCACATTTTACATATGAATATTCAATAAAACGGGGCTTATATTTCGGGACAGCGTGGTAGGTGGTAACTCAATTTTTGGGGCTGTCTTGTAGCAGTGACCACGTACTTTTTTAGTACAGCCAGTATATACTTGGAAGTATAGAACAGCGTGAACGACAAAACCCGCCAGCAACAACCACAAGGACCACGACAACAGCTATCAGAGCTGCTGCGAACTGCTGTGCGATATGGCACAGGCTAGTGAGAGGTAATTGGGTAATTGTTACCGCGCACTGTAGGAGGAGGGGGGGGAGAAGGAGGAGGAGGAGTAGTAATAGTAGTGTAGGCAGTGGTAGTGGTGGTGGTGGTAGTAGTAATAGTAGTAGTAGTAATAGTAGTAGTATTTAGTGGTAGCAGCATCATCAGTAGTACCAGGTAGTGTTTAGTAGTATTACGGGGGACCATAGTAGATAGGACAAAATATTGTTACTAAAAATAGTAACATGTATAGGTTTTTATGTGTACCGTAGGTGCTATTTACTACATTAGCCCACCCCGTAATAGTAGTAGTAGTAGTAGTAGTGGCAGTATTGGTAGTAGTAGTAGTAGTAGTAGTAGTAGTAGTAGTAGTAGTAGTAGTAGTAGTATTAATAGTAGTAGTAGTAGTAGTAGTAGTAGTAGTAGTAGCAGCAGCAGCAGTAGTAGTAGTAGTAGTAGTAGTAGTAGTAGTAGTAGCAGCAGCAGCAGTAGTAGTAGTAGTAGTAGTAGTAGTAGTAGTAGTAGTAGCAGCAGCAGCAGCAGTAGTAGTAGTAGTAGTAGTAGTAGTAGTAGTAGTAGCAGCAGCAGCAGTAGTACCGGTACCAGGTATCAAATAGTGTCGCGAATTTGTGTTGCGTGGCATAAATACATGTGGGATACTACCTCAGGGTACCTCTCTCTCTCTTTTGCCCTCTTTTTTTTGTGACCCCTTTTATTCTCCAGCTTAAAAAACTCGTGAGAGCTTTTCTTGTCGAAAACAGACAGATGTCATACCCGGGTACCCCAGAGTACACACCCTACCCTAAGCATGCCCTTAAAATGGTCTGCACACGTCGCGTCGGGCAGATCATCTACAGATAGATCATCTACACATATATCATCTACAGATAGATCATCTACAGAGAGATCATCTACAGATAGATCATCTACAGATAGATCATCTACAGATGATACATACCCTAACCTGCCGTTATGAGCTGTTCTGCAGGATCTGTATAGTACAGATCCAAACCAGGAAACCTGTCCTAATTCGTGCAGATTGTACAGCCCCCCCCCCCCCCGGCATAGGCAAGTCCGCCTCACAAGCGGTTCTTATTAATAGTAGGATGCAGCTCGCCCTTCATGCGATTTGCCAAACACCTCACGGCGCTTCGCGCTTGGTGCTAGCAATGTCTGCGTGGTCGGTGTAAACCCGACGTGCTCCGTCCCGGCATTGTAGGCATGCGAGGGTCTATGGTCATACGACTGCGGCCATGCATGAATATCGAGTACACTCCCCCCCCCCGGCAGCAGCATGAGCTAGATCAGCATACAGATCAGGAATTGATGCTGCCCCGAATGATCTAGATCATCAAGTCGGAATGATCCGTAGATGATCTGTCAGTCCGAGGTGTGAAAAAATCTCTTTTCCCAGCGGTTCTAAGAGGAGTACCTTTCTGGACGGAAATATAAAGAACGTTTGTACAGTAATATGAATACCAACCGGTCCTTATGTTTCCGTCTAGACCGGTATACGAGTAACGGTACGAGTACCGGTACTGACACCGCATCTGACGCGGCATCGCAACTAAAAATACGTAAGAGTCACCCGTCTGAGCGAGGCACTTCGCGTTAGTGGAACTCCCCGATGGGTCACCCCGTCTCACCCTTTACCCCCCCCTTCGACGACGGCCATGCGCGACATGAGCACACACCCCCCCTCACCCCCCCTGCTTCGACGCTGTCACCCATATGCAAGCCCTCCTCACAAGCGGTTCTTTGTATATAGGATGCAGTTCACCCTTCATACGACTCGCCCAGCACCTCACGGCGCTTCGCGCTTGGTGCAGGCAATGTCTGCCGGATCGATGAAAACCCGACATGCTCCGTCCCGGCATTGTTGGGATGCGAGGGTCTATGGCCATACGACCACGGCCATGCGTGTCATGAGTACCCACCCCCACCCTCCGCCACTGCTCCATCTCGAAAGGGATGCCTACGTAGTCAACGGTCAAATGACTTAAGGCAAGCAACAAATGAGTACGCCCCCCCCCCCGACGAACGCCATCATCACGAGGTAGATATAGTTGATGCATTGTGGCATGAATCGAGAGGCCAAAATGATAGAACGGGCACCATTACCGAAGCTATACTACCGACAGTATAGTATAGCCGGGATGACGGGTTCGAGAAGTACTCGGATGCATGGTACATCCTCTTGTTGTGGAGCTGGAGCAACTGCGATCCCTACCTTGTTGTGTAATTTGCTGTGCGGGCCGTAGATAGACCTGCTCAACGTACATTCTTAAAATCTAACTTCGTGGTCCTTTCTTTGCCAAGGTGTTACCGCGGGGTTCATTGATATTTGCAGACTAGAAACACAAAATTAACCCTGAGATTTCCTGGGATAATAATATTTTCGGGAGCGGCTAAAATACCGTAACAGCTGTAGTGCGGACTGGAACACACCCATTCTCATTTAAGGGCCTACCGTAGCTTTGGCCAGTATCCGAGCCTCATGATAGGATGCCGGTACTTCCAGTAGTGTTTGTCCGTTTTCGAAACGGAAGATATGGTTGGCGGTGATTCTATGTACGTAACAAGCTGGAAGCACGAGAAAAGTACAATAATAACTAGCACTGCTTTCCTACGAGTATGACCCAGAAACACCTACAATTACTACCTTTAACTTGTCCGTTTTCGTCTTTGTTTAAACGGAGTTAGTGTACGTACGTAGTTGTAGGCAACACACTCGTTTGAAGGGATTCACCCGAAACATGTGTCACTCGAAACAATGTCTACAAACCGCGCCTGTATTATGTTTCGTGTTCACTTTGGTTCACGATAGGATCACCCCCACTAATTTGGAAGTATTTATATCTCGGTCCTGGCACACCCCCCGACGTCAGCGTCCTCTCCACATACCAACTTACAAGCACCGTGCGCCATCGCGAAGTTTTAACTCCTTAGGCGCTTCCCATGTCTGCTCATGTGGTTAACTCTGCAGCCAGCCGTCTGCCCTAAGCAGCAGTACCGCTAGACTTCCATTGAGCTCAGTCTCGAAAAGGATGCGTGGTCAATGATTACTCTACGAAGGCAACTAATACAGGGTACGCCTCCACCCCCTCCCTCCCTCCCTCGTATTGTACTAATTAAATAATTACACACCACCAAGTCGAGTACTACTCGTACATATTCCCCGCACACCATCATCAGATCACCTGGGGGACAATAAGAAGACCAACACCAGCAACCGACCACAACAACAACCGCAACCGTATCCGCAACCGCAATACATGTCCGTCTTTCCCACGTACGCATCGCTTACGGTTCACAGGAGCATCATCTTTACAACTTTCAGGTGCATCATGTTTATTGGTGATCGCCCTCCGCTGGTTTCTGATGGCATCATCAAGCAGTTTGGTCGCTGCTGGACATGTTCGATCGGACTCAATACAGCTGGCTGATATACACAAAAGTTTTGGAACCCCAAGAGAACTCCAAACCCCGGCTGGCATCCAGCCGGTTTGGTTCGAGGCTTGGTGAGAAACGTCTTGAGAGCCGAGGCTTACAGTTCCCAAGATTTGATTAAATTTGAAGGTCGTGGAGAGTGCCGGCTATCCGATTGAGTGCAGCCGCTAGTAAAACTCGGGTTGTTTCCATCGTAGAATTGTTGTGGATGCTCCTATTAATGTGATGTTTGTCAAATAAATGCATAGTTAGAAAAGCCAATTGAACAGAGGGCACCATATGCGAAAACGTTACTATTTTAGCAAACTAAACTCAGAAAGCCCANCCGCCGCCACCCCCCTTTCCCCTAAACCCTCTGCCCCATTGCTGTCACCGCGCTGTCCGCTCCCGTCCCTCGACGATGCACCGACGCCTCCTGATCTGTGGTAACACCGCACCAGGCGGCTTGAAGCTGAGCTTGGAAGCGATGCTGCCCACGTTTTTTACGTTCGTTCACACCCGTGCGAATGGGCAGCACATGTTCGGGTACTGCCTCTGCCTGTACGAGGTGAGGCACCACTTATTTTTGGTCCTTTTTGCCAAAACAAATGCAGAAATTTCTGTGACTTTTTCCGCCCCCCCGGGCCGCGTGATTCAGCGGCATCATGTGCATGTGCGTGGCCGCATAGTAAATTGGCACTTCAGAATGCGACACTGCTTCAAGAATCTCTTGGTTTGGGGACAGACTCAAATCATGATGTTTCCTGCACTAATTTCAGTATATAAGGACACCCACACCCCAAATGGGCAACACATGTTAGGATACTGCCTATTATGTTGCTGTACGAGGTGAGCCGATTTTTCCTCGCCAACAATAATTTTCTAGGAATTTTCCGACCCGTTTTAGGACCGCGCTCCCGATTCGGGGGACAAATTACCTGGAATTAGAGTGGTATTGATGTTTATGTACAGCGCAGTAGTATAAGGGTTACGCAATTGGGAGCAATTATTAATAGTAAACATCTAAAGAAATTCTTGTTTTTTTTCGCTATATAGGCTAAAACCCCCCCGGCTCTTCTGAAAAAGCATTCGTACCAGTACCAATCTGTGGTGGGGAGCACGTTGTAACGTTTTATGAAATCTCTTGTTTTTTTCAGCCAGGCCGAAAAACCCAGCTGCTTTGGAAAAACATGTCATTCATTTTACCAGTCTTGGTGGGGAGCACGTTGTAAGATCTAAGAAAACTCTTGTTTTTTTAGCCAGGCTCAAAAACACAGCTCTTAAAAAAAAACACATACGTACCGGTCTTTTCCCCCCCACCAAGTATAGTGTTTCTCGTGTATTCTCGCGATAGAAAGTAGCTACTAATATCTACAGGTACGATAGTCTACGTACTGTGCGACGCAAGAGGACGCTGTTTTTGCAGTTCTAGAGGCGGCGAATTACAAGCCAGGGACGACGTACCCCCGCCTCCGGATCGGTTTCCGCTCCTTGCCGTCATATCATGCTACACCAGCTGATGGAGAAAAGGCATACCAGGCGATAACTACAAGAGATAGTGGAACTGATGGAGAAAAGGCATAGGCGATATCTACAAGAGATAGTGGAACTGATGGAGAAAAGGCATAGCCGATAACTACAAGAGATAGTGGAGTTGATGGAGAAAAGACATAGGCGATAACTACAAGAGATAGTGATAGTGGAACTGATGGAGAAAAGGCATAGGCGATAACTACAAGATATAGTGAGACTGATGGAGAACAGGCATAGGCGATAACTACAAGAGATAGTGGAACTGATCGAGAAAAGGCATACCTGATAGACGATATCTACAAGAGATACCTGGTAGTGGATATGCCCGCAACACCATGACGTCACTGCAGCAGTAGAGCATGCGGTAGTGAGGGCGCTGCTGCAGAAGGGCGTGCAGTAGCTTGTAGCGCTGAGTATGAGTTCGGGGGGAGTAAAAAACAGAGCGAGTCCATTCATATATCTCACAGAAACCGGGCGTGGAAGCTGCCTGTACTGGCGGTTTCGTGTCCAAACAAACCGCCATACAATTACGGTACAAAATCCAAAATACTTTGTGTTGGGTTGTTTTCTTGCACTACAAATATCCTGGCAACACCTTGCCCCCCTCCCCCCCCCCCGACTCGCTCTCCCTCCTTGCCATCATACAAAACCAGCTCTCGGGGGGAAAGGCATAGATAGAGAAGAACTAGAAGAGATGGTGGATGCCCATAACGCCTAACCCTCGCCCCCACCGTCACCCCTGTCCCCCCCCCGCCCCCGAATTGGTCATACCCCCTCCTTGTCATCATGCAAAACCAGCTGTTGGGGAAAAGACATAGGGAAGAATTGCAGGTGATGGTGGATGCCCACAACGCATCCATGCGTGACCAGGATGGGGGCACCGCCTCCAACTTTTGGGGTGCTGGTAGAGATATGGACGCGTGGGTCCGGGGAGGGATGGGGGGCGAGCAGCCCCAGGCGGCGGGATCCGGTGGCTCCGAGAAGGTGATGATGGTGATGCTTGTGACGATGGTGGGGGTGGTAGGGGTGGCATGGTGGTGTGATGTTTCACTGCAAACGTTTACGTTTATTGTTTTAGGCTTGTTTCTACACCTGCCCCCCCGTCTTTGGAATATGGAGGCGTGGGTCCGGCGGGGGGGGGGGGGGGGGGGGGAAGCCCCTGAAGGGGGGGCCCCCACTTGTGGAAGGGGTGGTGTTGGTGTGTGGTGTGTGGCGGTGGTGGTGGCGGTACTCTGCAGCGAAAGTTTTTTATTATTGTTTGTACCCTTTTTTTCACGCCTGCATTCCTATGTTGGGTACAAATTACTTGGGATTAGAGTGGGACAATGCTTACCTGGTAGGGTGTAAAATTGTTTGGTTCGGTTCGGTTCGGTTCGGTCCGGTTTATTTTGTTTGTTACCTAGTTTGTTTATGTTTGTTTTCTTTAGCTTTGTGTCCGTTTCTGTTCGCTTTTTTTTGTTGTGTTGTGTTGGGTTGTGGGTTTTCTAATGTTTCGTGTCGGTTTTTACCTTTTTTTCTCTTTTATTTTGCTCGTTCGTGTTTCTCGTACGATTATAGTTTATTTTTCGGGCGAGAAATGGAGATATTGAAAATGGTGCCACGCTCTCGCATTCTCGCGCGAGCAGTGCGAAAACAAAAATAAAAAACAGGTATATACACGTATACCATCTCGCCCGGTTCTCTCTTTTTGACGAGAATGACAAAAGAATGACAGGCCAGCCTTTCCGCGAGCCACTACGCGTAATTATCATCCTGTGCCGCTCCGCGTCTGGGTGCCATCGCGGTCCATTTGTGTGTGGAGGTTGGTGGTGGTGGTGGTGGTGGTGGTGGTGTTGGTATGTTGGCGGTGTTGGGGTTGGCGTGGGGGTGGTTTTGATAATGCGTTTTCGTTGTTGATAATGCGTAAGATTATGTTGTTGCTGTTAGTGCTGATGTTGCTTCCATATTTACTACGGTAGTAAGCTCTTCGTTAATGAGCACGTATTTTCGTCTTGGTTCTCTGTTGTGTCTCGTCAGTCTCTTTGGTCTCTTTGATGTCCATTTTGTTTTTTTCGAACGAACCATGCCCACCTCGGAACCGCCCTTTTTTATTTTGCCGGCGTTCTACCGTTTCCGCGTGTATTTACAGCCTCTTCCTCTCTTCCTTCCTATCTCCCCCCAATGTATTCGTCACTGCCATCCATTTGCAAGCAAGTCCGTCTCACAAGCGGTTCTTGTTAGGATCCAGCTCACCCTTCAGGCGACTCGCCCAACACCTCACGGCACTTCGCTCTTGGTGCAAACAATGTCTGCCTGGTCGGTGAAAACCCTATGTGCCCCGTCCCGGCATTGTAGGCATGCGAGGGTCTATGGCAATATTATACGACTACGGCCATGCATGACATGCGGCTAATGAGTACCCCCCCCACACACAAACACCTACCACACACTCACCCCTCACCCCCCACCGCTCGCC
>MEHQ01003036.1:74232-240253 GCA_008828725.1 Saccharina japonica | reverse complement strand
GGGGGGGGGGGGGGGAGGGGGGGCTTGACGAGTCGAGGTGGGAGAGGGTGTTGTGTTTTGATGTTGTTGGTGGGGTGTTCTCATGTCTTGCATGGCCGTAGTCGTATGACCGGGGAGCGGGGTCTTTTGAGGGGTCTGCGGGGGCCCCGAGTTTTTCGGGCATTCGAAACAGCCACAGCAGCAGCAGCATACCACTCGGGCCCGGAATATAAAGACAGTTTGTATATTGACATGTAATTGAAATGGTGCTTATATTTCGATTCAGAGGGGTATACTATTCCGGGGTGGGCCAATGTAGTAAGAAGTGTTTTCAGAACCCACGATGGAACCTAAAACAACAAATCCCCCTATGTTTTAATAACCATATTCGGTTCTGATTATCATGTTCCCTCGTTAATGTCCATGTATATGTAGTGGTGTTTGGTGCTTCAGTTTATATTTTTATTCAGTGATGCCTACCAGGTAGTAATTACTGTAGTAATACTTCGTATATACTGCGGCTACGTTGAGCAGAAGCGGCTCGCCCCGAACAGTTTTGTCTCTTATGTCTCGCGCTCCTCGCCTCACCCGCTTCTCGCTACGTGTTATCCCATCGCCTGTACAACAGCAGCAGCAGCAGTGCGCGCATACTTCGTTTTTTTCCGTCTATTCTGTACGGGCGCGTTCCGTGCGATAACCCGTTTGAGACAGCAGGCCCGTTGTGGAGACAAATTAACTGTAATTAGAGTCAAACTTAGGTTAAGCCCGCCTCCCCGTCATAAAAAAGTTTATGTACGTATAATATACCAGGTATGGAAACAGGGTAATGAACTCACAACTGTTGGAGGCGTCTCTATTAGGAGTAGGAACGGTGCCCCGTCTCGAAAGGGATGCGTGGCCAATGGTCAAATGACTGAGGCAAGCAACAAATGAGTACCCCCCCCCTAGTTCTTAGTGGGATGAAACTCACTCTTTATGCGATTCGCCCAACGCCTCACGGCGCTTCGCGCTTGGTGCAAGCAATGTCTTCCTGGTTCCTGAAAACTCAACGTGCTCTGTCCCGGCATTGTAGGGATGCGAGGGTCTATGGTCATACGACTACGGCCATGCACGACATGAGTACACCCCACCCCCCCGCCTCCCTCCCCCTGCACAGGTGGACCTTGACAACGATGTGGTGGAGATGGGGCCAAACTCGCCGCCGCCAGAACTTGCGCCGAAGCGTCGAGCGAAGCTGCTGGCCAAGCTGGGGGAGCACGCGAACCTTAGCCACTGCCGAACGCCTGGTGAGTGTAGAGGGCGGTATTGTGACCGTATTTGGTATAATGGGGGGGAGGGGGCGTGTGAATCGCGGCCCATTACCCACCTAAGACATGTAGCCGTCAAGACCCCGTCACCCGACTAACAACTAGCCGTCAATAGCTCGTCACCCGACTATTGCCCAGCCGTCAAGTTCTCGCCACCAAACTGGTAACTAGCTGTCAAGTCCTCGCTCCCCAACTACTGTTGTACGAAGTATCTACGTAGCCGTCAAGACCTCGTCACACAAGTAATAGCTACGTAGCCTTGACGTAGCCGTCAAATCTTTCGATTCGATCGCACGATTCAATCGCATTCACATCCGATTCAGTACTCGTAGCACAATGTACTAGAATATGTACACTTGAGATTCAATCGCACGATTTAGTCGAATACACTCAGCAATGCCAACAACTATCGTAGTGAATAACAACTGTCGTCTCCTTTTCAGTCACCAGTAGTTAGTTCAGTTGTGTGCAGGAATCGCAAAATGGTAGCGATTGCTTTGTGGCTTAGTAATAACGTATTTTACCGGCTAGGATTGGTTCCCTCACTAGCCGGGAGGGGAGGCGGATGTATGACATGACATTTCAGGGATGCGAGGGTCTATGGTCATACGAGTACGGCCATAGATGACATGAGTACACCCCCCCCCCCACGACTACGGCCATGTATGAGTATGAATTACACCTCCCGTCACCCCCTTATGCTCACGCCACGATGTACATTGTGCTCAGAATATCGGCGGGAGGTGATGCAGAAGAGCGACCTAGCATTCTCCATGGCTGTTCGACCCTGCGACTTCGACGAGGACGAGGCGGAATCGCGGCAGCCCGACTGGGACGCCGTCCGGTGCGGTTACCCCCGCTTTAAGAGCGCGTAGCGTTGCACGCGCGCGACCGCCGATGGTGCAATCCCTGCCCTCTAGGATGAAGAATCAGCGCACGGGCACCTGGATGTTTGTTGAATATCGATAGCCAGAAACGACGGTTTCATGATGTGAAGAACACACACGCACGCAAAAACACTTCACTCCCTCAGCGGGCGTTTCCGCTGGTTTTCTTGCGCGGGTTTCACGGAGGCTTTCTTGATGTTTTTCGTGGCGTTGCCGTCGGATAGTACGTAGTAAAAAACGACACGAACTCACAACCCTTCCCCCCCCTTTCCCCTCTCCTTGCACGCCCTCGATTTGGGTTTCCGTGTGTATTTCTAGGGCGTTTTGAGGTAGGCATTCTGAAGTTTTTTTCGTGGCGTTGTTGTCGGGACAATAGTCAGAATCGAAACGAAGCGAACTGATACCCTTCCCCCTCTCCCTTCACGCCCTCGATTCGGGTTTCCGTGTATTTTCTGCTTCGTTTTCAGGAGGGAGACTTTTTTTTTTTTTTTAATTTCCGTGACGTTGCCGTCGGGCAGTCGTCATAAATAAATCGAGCTCATACCCTCCCCACCTATCCCCCTCTCCCTTCACGCCATCTATTCGGGTTTCGGCGTAATTTCTGCGGGGTTTTCCAGGGAGGCTTTCTTGAGGTTTTTCGTAGCGTTGTTGTCGGGGTACCGGCGCTTCCTGGTGTTCCCCACAAAAGCCAACCCTAACCCGGCGAGGCTGTTCAACGTGGAGGACTACCTGGACAAGCTCGAACGAGATTCCAGGCCGTTCGCCGAGTTGCTCTGCGGTTCTCAGGTGAGCCTGTGTTGGGTTTATGCTATACACACAGGTCCTGAACAACGTATCGTAACGGCAGGGTAAGATCTTGGTGATCCACGTACGTAGATCGTGAATCTAGATTATCTACGTAGATCGTGAGTCTAGATGATGTACGTATTTACGTAGATCGTGAATCTAGATGATCTACGTAGATCGTGAGTCTAGATGATCTACGTATTTACGTAGATCGTGAATCTAGATGATCTACGTAGATCGTGAGTCTAGATGATCTACGTAGATCGTGAATGTAGATGATCTACGTATATCGTGAATGTAGATGATCTACGTATATCGTGAATGTAGATGATCTACGTATATCGTGAATGTAGATGATCTACGTAGATTGTGAATATAGGTTATCTACGTAGATCGTGAATCTAGATTATCTACGTAGATCGTGAATCTACATGATCTATTACGGGGGACCATAGTAAATAGGGGACCAAATTTTGTTTGAAAAAATGGAAACATACTGGTTTTTGTGTATATCGTAGGTCCTGTTTACCATGGTCCCCACTGTAGATGGTGATACATACATGCGACGTGTTAACCCCTTGAGAACTGGTCCCACGCATTTGGGGACAAACTACTTGGAATTAGTGTGGGATTTTTTTTTCAGTTCTGAGTGTTTTATTTTCTCAATCCCTATGTCTTTTTCACGTATTTTTTTTGTTGGTGGCCTTTTGTTTGCGTTCAAACTCTTTTATTAATGTCCCGGTCCCTGGTCCACAATAAAATCAAACAGGCCTTCCAGAACTTTGTTGACGCTCGGCTCCAGCCGGAGTCCGACGACCTCGACATCGTCTTCTTCGACGCGTCCATCACCGCCAAGCGGAACCGAAGCATGCGCTCCTTCATCAAGAAGGACGCCAACTTCTTGCGGTACGTATGTAGGCTTCCGTGCTTCCGCTCGCCCGCCCACCCACCCACCTACCCCATCACGCCTGATGTACGTATATAGGCTCCCGCGCTTCATATCAAGAACCTATCTGCCCTGAAAACTCTAGACCATGAACTGGAAATCGATGATCTGCCGGAGGTGTGTAACACTCGTACCAAGGTTTATTTCTATTGAGCAACCTGTCCCCTGTCCCCTGCCTATCGCCCTACAGACCCGAGGCGTTCGTCAAGGCGAAGACGGTTTACGCGCTGACCCCGGATACTTCTGGGATTGACATGTCCGCGCCGCCGACAACTCACGACAGGTTTGGTTGAACGCTATTTTGAGGAAGGCCCGCGTTGGCTTCTCTTGGGAATTTCTATAGTCGTGATGATGGTAGTGGTGTTGGTGATGGTGGTGGTGGTGGTGGCAGTGGTGGTGATGTTGGTGTTGATGGGTGGTGCGTTCGTGGTGTTGGTTGTGGTGGTGGTGGTTGTGGTGATGATGATGATGATCATCATCATCATCATCATGGTGTTGGTGGTGATTGCGGTAATGAGGATGATTATGGTGATGGTGGTGGTGGTGACGTTCGTGATGTTGATGTTGGTGGTGATGATGACGACGATCGTGATGATGCTACTGACTGTGATTTTGGTAGTGGTGATTCTGATCGTGATGATGGGAAGACGGCGACTATGGTAAAATGAGCATGACGATGATCGTGATGGCGGTGGTGCTGGCAATGGCGATTTTGGTGTATTGATGACGATGGTGATGACGATGGTTATCGTGGTAATTTTGGTGATGGCGATAGAATTGACGAGGATGGGGGTGCACGGCAGCTGCGGGGAGATAGAGGTGGGAAGCACAACGGGGATTTTGAAACAATAACATCACCGTGATTCGTTCCGGCCCTCCGGTCATGAACCGGGAGCATCGCTCTCGCTCTCAAAGTCATTACGTCTTCAAAAGACAAATCATCGGGAGTATAGCCCCTACCCCCTTTTGCCGCTGCGCCTACTTTGTTTGAACGCTTTACTTGGAACTAATGTAGAAGGGAATTAAGACACGACAGCAACGTAACATAGCAACAAGGCACAGACAGAGTCGGGCAGACACAAGCCTTCCACGCCTCTGCTAAAATCGTCTTACCACGCCGCTGACACCTAAACGGGCATTTGGCGATGTCGGTAGTGCAAGCAACACTAGGCTAGGACGAGGAGGAGGTGTGCCCCCTGCACAAGGACGAAGTTTCGTTCAAACACGAAATTGTTTCAAAGCTTTCGTGTCCTCGGTTTTCGTGCACCTGCGTCTTGCTGCTTGTCTCGGTGTTACCGTACGGTGCTGCGGCGCGCTTTCCGTGACCGTTTGCCGAGCTGAGAGGGGGAGAGCTTCCGTACACCCACGATTTATATATATATATATTTTCTACAATTATTGGGCTCTGTTTGTCGTGACCCCCCCCCCCCCCCCATCCCCACCCCCCTGCTTCGCGCTTGGTGCTAGCAATTCCTGCCTGGCCGGTGAAAACCCGACATGCTCCGTCCCGGCATTGTAGGGATGCGAGGGTCTATGGTCATACGACTACGGCCATGCACGAAATGAAGTACCCCCCCCCCCATCCCCCTGCCGCCCCCCCTTCCCCACCAGGTTTCCAAACCTATCCGCGGCGTTATACCCCGCACCACGAGATATCCCTTCCCTGACGAACCCTACCCATCGACATCACGACCCCGGGATATCAAAGGGCGGGGGTGGGAGCCGGGGCGGAAGCGGCGGTGGCGGCGGCCGTGATAGCGGTGGGGGTGGCGGGGGCGGGGGCGGGGTTGGGAGCGGAGGTGGGGGAGGAAGCAGTGGGTTCAACTTTAACTTTACGTTCAAGCACTTTGGGCACACGGGGGGCGGGGGGCGGAAGGGGGAAGACGGTGGTGGCGGTGGTGGTGCAGAGAACGGGGGGGGCGGGGGGCACGGACGGAAAAAGTCGATGGGGTCGCTGTCCAGCGGACTGAGGGGTGTCCGGATGGGCTCTTGGAACGGAGAGGATGAGGGGGCACCTCTGTCGGCGGAGGTGGGGGAATAAAAAAGAAGGGAGGCGTTTCTTTCGTTTTGTGTTTTTTTTTGTGGCGGGCTTCGGATTTGCTGTCGTTTCGAGTTCATGGCCGCATGCCTCGAACCGGGGGGGGAGGTATACGTGCGCAGTGTTGGGCGAGTTGCCGGAGAATGGTGATGGTTGTGGTGGTGGGGGGGGGGGGCGGGGGGGGGGGGGGGGGGGTGGTGTGTTCATACTAGTTATAATGTTTCCGTACTTTGTGTCTTTAACGGTCCACGTGCCCGTCTCGTCGTCAGATGTCGTCTTCTCGTCCACCACTCCGTCTATTTTGTTTTCTTCATGTTTTCGTCCCTCGCTTTTCAGTGTTATTTTTGTTTTGTTTCGTGTTTTGCTCTGGGCTGTTCCGTTGTTTTCTCGGTGTCTCCCGAGGTAATGGGAGCACCTGTGAATTTTGAAAAGCTATAAACGCCAGTCACATGCTCCCAGAACCTGGGAGGAATGACGTGAGAGTCGTTAAAATGATGCAAAGATGCTCCTAACGTACTTCACACTCCGAGTATACTCCGAGTATCGAGTACAATTCGTACTCCGAGTACTTAGAGTAATAGAGTACTGGCGGCCTGAATACTCGGAGTACTTGGAGTATGAGCAGTACTGAAGCCCCAAATACTCGGAATACAAGGAGTACCCGCAGTATCGGACCCCGAAATACTCCGAGTACAAGCAGTATCGAGAGTGTTCATACCCAAAATACTCCGAGTACGAGCAGTATCCCGGAGTATCGAACCCCGAAAGACTCCGAGTACACGAAGTACCTGGAGTATTTTATCTCCAATTCTCCTTACCTTACTCCAAGGTACTCGGAGCATCTGTGAAATGTTTTAAATGCATATTTATCAAATATACGCTTATTTCGGTACCGTAAATACGAATACCATGTGCTCTCTGTCTGTATGTATTTGTATACGAAGTATGTATTTTTCTGTTGTTTCCTGCCGTCGTACGTCAATGGGTACACCTGCCACCGCAGATGTTCTTCAACAGTACTTACCGCCAATATTAGTATTACTATACCATACGACGTATATGGCAACTGGTGGTAATGAGGCGTGACCTCAGTACTTGCAGTAGTCAAATATGCGATACAACATGCTGGGCGAATCCTGACTGTGCTGAGCCAATACGAACGAACATCTACGTAAGTATACGTGCAGTATGGGTTATTTTTTTTTTATGAAAAACATATTGCCAGCAGACCGCACCACCACAGCAGCAGCAGCAGCAGCAGCCGTGGCGGCGGCATCAACAACAGCAGCAGAACAGTAGTAACAGCAGAAGCAGTAGGACACACGAGGCCATTTACAAGGAAATAAAAAATTCGGGAGCCGTTGTATTGAAGTTAGTGTAGAACGTACCCTCTCCTCTCAAATAGATTAGAAACCTAGTCTGGGTCAGAACGAGTGATTTTCATTAGGCGTCCTGTACTGTACATCCCTTGGCAGTACAGTCGCTTTTGTGCGCTCCAAGCTTACCTATTATTCAACCTCTACTCTTCGCCGTTACGGGCATTGCGCGAAGCCGGAGGCGGGCGTCAGCCCGCCTCGGCGAAGCCCCCCTTGTAATACTCATGATCTCACCGGATACATCCCATTACAGATTCCATCAGCCAGAAACATATGGTACGGCGAAAGAAAGGGGACGCGTTCAATGGGATTGAGGAGGGGGGGGAGGGGGAGGAGGAGGAGGAGGAGCAGGAGCAGGAGGAGGAGGAGGGGACATAGGCTGGTCGTCTTCATCATCTTGGGAAAGTGGTGAGCATGTTTTCACGCTTAAAATACCGTGGAAGGTCCCGTGGTGGCTTGTTCCCGTCCCAAACAAAACGGGTGCTCTCTATACATGTCTCGTGTGCTGGAAAAAACAAACTAGTGAGGATTTCCCATTCTACAATACCGTGGAGTCCCATCGTGGCTTGTTCCCGTCCAAGCAAAACCGTGCTTTCTATGTCCCGTGTGTAAACAATACCGCGAAGTCCCGTGGTAGGTTCCACACAAAACAGTTTTTTCCACATCCCGTGTACGAAATGTACCGCGGTGTTTCGTGATGTCTTATTCCCGTCCTATTAGAAGTGTATTTTTGTGTGTGTGTCGTGCAAAAATACCGTGAAGCCCCATACGGTGGATTTTGTTTCTTGTGTGCCGTACAAACAGACCGTGAAGTCTCGTGGTGGATGTTGTTCCCGTTAAAACAAAGCGGGTTTCGCCATGTCCCGTGCGACAAATACCGCAAAGTACGGGGGTGTAACCGATTTTTTCGCGGGAAAAGAAGTCCAAACTTCTAAAACCGTGACAGAGAAAAAAGCCTACTATTTTTACATGAACCCCCCTGTTACCCCCACACGGGGCAAATGCCACGTCACGCAGGGGGTCATGCCTTGCCTCACGCAACTATTAATATTACGGAGGACCGTAGTACATACGTAGGACTAAACATTGTTATTACGGAGGACCATAGTAAATAGGACCGAATTGTGTTCGTAAAAATACGTAGATATGTAGGTTTTTGTGTGCACGGAAGGTCCTATTTACTACGTATGGTCCTCCGTAATAGTAGAAAGAGGTACATCTATGTAGGTTTTTTATGTGTACCGTGGAGGTATAAAGCACGTTTTTGGCTGTTTTTTTTCCGAATGACGGGGGGCTTCTTAACCCAAAATCGTCGAAATATCATTTTTTTTTCTTGCAGGCCGTTTCCTTTGATGCCTTCGTATAGTACTGGAGTCCCGTTTTGGGGACAAATTACTCAGAATTAGAGTGGTTTGTCCCCAAAACAGGACTGCAGTCCTCTTAGGGCATGGGATTTTTCCTCGGGTATGTATGTACGAGCACTTTTATTTCCCTCCAAAGTCTGTTTTTTGGGTGAGTTATAGAGCTCCTCAAGTGACCACCCTTATAAGCCAAAAACATGGTGCGCCTCTACCATAGCATGCGTCCATGACAACTTGTACAAACTAGCCACCTAATAAACTAGTCGGTGGATTCCAGTCATCCACCTCATACAGTCTATTCGTAGCGACCTGCGACTGATGCTTTTGTTGATCGGCCCCTGGGGACACTACCACCCCGACCCTTGCCCCGGCGAGACACGTAGCGAACATCACAACCGCACCTAAAAATTTACCCTTTTGTCCGCCACTGCTGACACCGTTCGACGCCGCCGGTACGTACACCTTTTGCCTGACCGACCCCCTCTCGCTCGAAAAGGACCTGCCAAAATCCCGACCCCAGCAGCCGCGGGAAGCGGGCTAGGCACTACTCAGGCGGCAGCGGCGGCGGCGGCGACGGTGGGGGCGGTGGGCCTCAACGCGGCGCCTGCTGTCGCCAAGCCCAAACGGAAAAACCCCCCTCCTTCGCCATCCTTGGCATCCCCGTCGCACCACGCCGACACCCCGCCTCCGGAGTATGACAGCGACGCCGGCCGCCCCTCGCCGGTGGGGTCGGCGGGTGCGACGGCAGCGGCGGTGGCGACGGCGGCGGCGACAGCGGTGGTGGCCGAGGCGTTCAGTATTGCTGTGGTTGGGATCGCCGGTACCAACACCGCCCCTGGCACAGAGGCGCTGCCGTCTGCTTCTCCTGCTGCTGCTGCTACTGCTGGTACTGGTGTTGCTGGTGCCGCAGGCGCGCCTCCGGATGTCTCTACAGCGGCGACCTCTGGGGCAAGGTCGGCGCCGGCGGCGGCAGCGGCGGCGGAGGCGGGATTCGCCGCGGGTAGCTCACCGACCGGCGATGGTGTTTCGTCGTCGTCGGAGGGAGGGTCGGTGGTAACAGTACGGCACGGCTTCAGCGGTGGTGGTAGTGGTGGTGGTAGCGATGGTATCGAGGGGTCTGCTAGTTTCGTGAGCTGGGACGACACTGTCGCGGAGCGAGCGGCGACGGCGGCGGCGTCAGCGGACCCGCCAGGCCCGGCTTCTGGCGTTGTGTATAAGAAGAGAGTATTCGGGCCGGGCACGAAGGTCGGCGCGGCACGCGATAACGGGCGTAAAGAGGAGTTAGAGGAGGAGGAGGAGGAAGAGGAGGTCGGCGGAAGCACCAGTCCGCCTTCTGTCGAGTCCGCTTCGCAGCTGGCTCTACCGGCGATCACGGTCAGTACGAAGCGGGTTGTTCACGGTGCGGCTTCACCATCGGGAGGGAATGGCGGCGTTGGCGAGAGAAATACCGACTCGGAGGCTCGGGAAGAGGCGGCGGGGGACACCGAGGACGGGTTGAGCTCGAGCGGGAAGTTGAGGAAGGCGTCGCGTCTGGCGTTCAGCGAGCTCAAGCACGACGTGCGGGAGGAGAGGTTGTACAAGGCCAACGCAGGTGCGCGCTTGGTGTTTTTGTTCACGGTTTGCCTCGCGTTTTCGTCTGGTGTTCAATTTGGTCCCCTTCAATTGATTACAGATGTTCTTAAAAATGATAGTATACCTTGTAGGACATGCATGGTCTACACGTATTTCCCACAAATCACTGGTCTGTACGATCTATTAATAGGTCAGGCAGATCATGACCGGCCCGATGTGTGCATACCTTAAAATAAGTAACTCCCAAACATTTTGTTTTTTTCCCCACCCCGCCCCTGCAGCTCTTGTGGTCGCCTTCGAGGCGCTGGAGGTGATGCGCGAGAGGGCGCCGGCGGGGGAAGAGGCCGTGTATCGAAGTCTGATCTCCGCCTGCGGACGGTGTGGGAACTCCGAGAAGGCCATGGCGGTTGTCGAGGTGAAAAACAAAACAAGTTTTTGTTGTTGAACAAACGTATAATATTACTTCGTGTATCATTAGCCGTTGCCGACAATGCTTCAGTTGATTGAAGGTTTGTATGTCCTTTGCCCTATGCATACATGGTATATAGCAAGGCCCTTATCCGTTTTTTAGGAAACCCGGAGGTTTACCCAGGATGCGCCCTGACTACCACCATGCCGTCGTCGATAACGTGTCAGTTATTGAAGATGTGTACGGTATGTCTTTTGCCGTAGCATGATCCTTATCCACAAAATAGGAAACCCGGGGATGTACCCAGGATGTCCCCTGACGACCACAGCCCGTGAGAAAATGAACCGCCAAACAGGGAAGCTTGCTACGGTACGTACGCACGCGATACCGCTTCAAATACTAGTTTGTGTTGGGCCTGGCTCAAGTTCTCGTTCGTAAAGTACGTGAGGCGAGGTGTGCCCTATACACTGATTTACGGAGTACAAATTATTTTTCTTGTTCTTCGTGCAAACGTCACGGCAAGTTTTACCACAACTGTTCTCGGGTCAAGTCATGGCCCGACTCGCGGGTCGGCTCGGGTCGGGTCGGGTCGGGTCGGGTCGGGTCGGGTCAGGAGGTCTTCAAAATCTCGCGGTTCGGGTCGGGGTCGGGTTATAGGTGACCCGACCCGACCGACCGGACCCGACCCGCGAGTTTTGACGCGACCTGCGAACAGCCCTTTGTTTTTCTTGTCTCGCTAGTTCTTAAGTACTGTTGCGGATGGTTTTAGCAGCTTTCTCCGAAAATATTCCAGAGTCCAAGAGGAGTAACATACTCTCTGTGATGACGAAGCAAGCGCTTTCATTGATCGGAAAGACGCCCAATGTCGCCCCGCAGTCTCTGTGCAACAGCCTCCTCGTACTTACGAGGGTTGTTCGTCCATCGCTTTCGCTTGGATTGTTGTGGTTTTAGGCTATTAATAGGCCTTTGCGTCGTCCGTATGTGTGGACAGGTTTCGTTGTGGCAATGCCGGCATACCGCAGTGGTGGGTAGCAGTGGCAGAAATGACAGCACCCGTCTGCGTACATACCCGTACCCGTTTGGTTTTTTTTTAGGTTTTGGCTGGATGGATCAAAACTGTAGTGGAGCTTGGTGACTTCTTGTTGTTGTTGTTGTTGTTGTTGTTGTTGTTGTTGTTGTTGTTGTTGTTGTTGCTGGTTCTTGTTGTTGTTGCTGGTTCTTGTTGTTTTGATATTTGTTTTATCGAGTGGGTTGTGATGGTGTGTGTGTGAGGCAGCCAGAGACCGACCAGGGCGCACACTGTTATACTCTTGCACTTCCGTGGAAAGCTGTTACGGGAGAGCATGGTTGTCAGGACCCTAATGTGGTGTTTAACCATAGGCGGATACATGCTTTTTGGGTTTATGGTAGGTTTCGATTACGACACACTGGCCCCGGGTAATAGATGGTCTCGACTCGTCGGTCTTGGAGATTAGGTAGCTATGACATACTCAAAGATTCATTAAAATTCCCTTTTTCTCTTCATAAGCAAACGGTCCGATAAATTCCGCTGGGGCTAACCCCCACCCCACCCTTTCGATCGTACGACTACGGCCATGCATGGCATGAGTACACCCCCCCCGCCCCCCCCCCCCCCCTCCCTCTACTAGCATTGTAGGGATGCGAGGGTCTATGGTCATACGACTACAACCGTGCACGACATGAGTACACCCCCCCCCGCTTACCCCACCTTGCCTTCCTCAACCACGCCCCCCCCCTACCCCTACCCCACCTTACCTTCCCCAACCACGCCCCCCCCTACCCCTATGCCATCCCACCTTCCGCAACCAATGATCGCTTTGTTTTCGTGCGGCCTCGTTGGAGAAGATGATGATGTCGACCGGCATCGTGCCCGACGCCATGGTGTCGCGTTGTCTGGTTGATGCATTCGCCATGGACGACAGCTTTACCGAAGGTGGTGCTCACCCCCTCTCCCTCCTGGACTGGTCCAAGTTCCAGCCGAAGCAGCGCGACGGACGGTACGCCATCGCGCCATGTTTTTAGACAATCACGTGCATACATATATACTACCATTCTTGACCCTAAATATAAGGAACCATTTCGATTCCATTTTTTTTTTTTTTTTTGTCTATCTCATTCATTATCTTCGCCCTTCTTTTCTCTCTCCCTTCCTAGTCGTAACTCAGATCCGGGGTCACAAAGTAGGCTCTTCTCCCTCCTCCCCCACTACGGTTCTTGCCTTGCATTTTTATCGCGGGAAGATTTCAGCACTTTCTTCCCTCGTCAACTTTCGTCGAATTGTGCTTAGGTCATGTTAATGTAGAAAAGGTCTTTATATTCCCGGTCAGAGTGGTACACCGTACGGGAGCGGGTTATATCGCACAGGGGTGCATGTTGATCGTCTTTGTTTTTTTTTGCAGCGAACGTTTTTTTTTTTTTTCCAGAACGAGAGGGTCGCGCCTAAAAAATACCGAACCAAGGCGCTTTTTCGGAAAATTCCTGGTCGGGAGCCATCCGAAAAAAATATTAGTGTCTTGACATTATTTTTACGAGCACCCTTACCTTTGTTGTCAAGAAAACGAGCGCTGCTGAAAAACGATCGCAACCTTGTGCGATGACCCGTATCCTGTACCTGGTACAGTGCAGTAGTGAAAGGGTTATAACTGCGGTTTTGCTGTAACCAGGGGTGTTTCGGGTGCAAAAAAACTCGATCACTCAATCAGGAGGAATCGCTCACTCAATCAACACAAAAGCGTGTGTTTCTGTAAATCGCGCGGGCAAGTCATTGGTACCATTGACATCCCGCCCCCCCCCCCCCTACAAGAACACTCGATCTCCCCCCACGAAAGCACCCAGCCCTGCTGGTAGAATATGTGTACGTGCGACTGTGGACCGATCCGCGGCTGCTCAGCTGGCCGCCATGCTGGTTGCCAAGCTGGCTGCAAGGTTGGTTGTCAAACTGGCTGACAAACTGGCTGCCAAGCTGGTTGCTTACGGCACTCCCGTGTACCGCTTGTCATCTAAGCCGCCATTGTGTGCTGCACCGTGTCCCCGCCAATCCCCCCCCCCCTCCGTCCCGGCATTGTAGGAATGCAAGGGTTTATGGTCATACGACTTCGGCCGTGCACGACATGAGTACACCCCCCACCCCCCCACCCGCGACCCGCCTCGCATCGCTTGTCTTGTCTTTGCCTGCTGCGTGTACCAGGAAGTCGCACGAGCCGAGCGGTTCCCGAACGGAATCAACCTTCAGCTTCAAGAAGTGAGTGCCTCCTGCTACATACGTTAGACGCATATTTTGGTGCCTCGCTCACGGCGGCGGGTCTGTCTTGCGCAAGGCAAAGTAGGACAGGACGCTAAGTAAAAGGGGCGATAAGGGATAACGCACGTGGCATGCACTAGACGCGTGCTACGGTAGAGGTAGCACTTTTTGGCTGGATTTTTTTCTGAACGATCGGGCTCCTTAACCCAAATTCGTCGGACTTTCATATGTGTGACGAATAATGTTTCAGAGTATACTTCGGTCATGAGATTTCTCATCCGGCAGCACTTTTATTTCCCTCCAAAATCGTTTTTTTCGGGTGAGGTATGACGCCTCTTAAGTGAGGAGCTCAGAAAACACATGGTGCACCTCTATCGTAGCATGCGTCACTAGAAATACCACTACTGTTGTTTTACACGACAATGGCCACTCCTTGTCGCCGTTGTCACGCACTGCTGTCCTGTCTCAACCGACCAGGATGATGAAGCGCTTTGAGAGGTCGGAGTTGTCGCCGGGACGTTCATCCGTCGTGACCGCCGCCCCGCTCGTGAGGACGACGACCCCGGCAACGATGACAACGCTTCCGCCTTTGCTGACGCCTCCGCGACCTCCAACCTACGCTTCCTTGATGGGGTTGTCCATCTCCGCGCCGAACACCTGGGAATCGGAGGTATGCTTTTTTGTCTTAAGACACGCCTCGCAAAGTCCGACAAACCTCCCACGAAGTCGGAAACGATGCATGCTGCGATCGGGGGGGGGTCTATTCTATGTCACCCAAAACCTGGCGCTAAGAAAACATGCCTTGTGAGTGAGCCCCTAGATGATATACCGCTCTGTCCCGAAATATAAGCACCGTTTTTATTTAATATGAATGTATAAAGTTACTTATATTTCGGTACAGAGTGGTCTATAGGGTATTGCACTCCTCCCCGTTGTAGGGACAAAAACACTTGGAATTAGAGTCAGATTTTGGTTTATCTTGGGATTAGAGTGCGGTGCTAAAAAGGGTTAGTATCCGATCAGCTATCCCCCCCACGGCCTAGTTTTGGAACGAAAACGAATAAGGCGTATGCCTTTTGAGGCATGCCCTTCGAAGGTATCCACTCTGACCCGGAATATAAGGATCGTTCGTGTATTAAATTTTAATCGAAGTGATCCTTGTATTTCGGGCCAGAGTGGTATGCCTGATAAGGCACACGCCTTATTGGGTAGTTCCTCAGTTGAGAAGCCCCATCGGCCAGAAATAGTTTGGCTAAAAAATGTCACTGGGACCATTTTCGCTGAACGCGTCGAATGCCTTCCTTGGGTGTTGAAAACTGTGCTCCCTTGGGTCGCGCGACGGCTCTCGCCGGGGGTGGGTGGGGGGGGGGAGGGCTGCCTGGCTATAACGATATAATATAGTCAGATGCTTGCCGTCTGACCGTCCACCCATACCCATTAAATTCACCCGCCCACCCCCCCCCAAAAAAAAAACAGCAAAAGCATCTCACTCGCTATCATCGTCGTGAGCTTCAACGTCGAAAAATCCATGACACGTCACACACGTCTTGCGCCACATAAAGTTTTTTTGCTACATGTGAAATGTATATATCGCGCACCCGCACTGTCTGTTGATTGCGCCCTAGCAAGGTTTCGAAGAGCAAAAACAAAACGCGGCATTATATAACATCACCCAGGGGGTTCACCGATTTACAGTACGTATACCTTAACGATATCATACACCCGCCCGTACGAGCACGCACGGTCAAAGCTTCACCGAAAAATTCGATTTCACAACTCATTACGTGTACGTACAGGTCGTTGTTTTTTTCGTGAAAACCGTGCCCCTATTATTTGGGCAGTTTTTTTGTTAACTATTGTAAAAACCGTGCCCCGAAACGCTTTTGCGCGCCTCTCTCTTATTGTCTTCCGACTCCCTCTCCCTCTCCCTCTCCCTCTCCCTCTCCCTCTCCCTCTCCCTCTCTGCGTTTTTTTCTTGCCCTGCGATGCGACCAAGGGATCCCGGCGGGTGACCGGCAGCAACGACAAAAGTGGGGGCGAGGACATCAACTCCAACGCCCACGATTCCTTCCAGTGTCCGAAGTCTAGGCGCGCCTCAAGGATCATCATCGACGGGGAGACGCTGGCGGAATCGAGGCGGCTGCTCAACTTACGCAAGAAACTGGAGCTGGCCACCTTGCCCTACTCTGCGAGAGGAGCGTCTAATGTCTCGCCCTTGCTGTGAGTACCTTGTTGTTGTTCGTAAGGTGTAACGCCCAGGGGCTGTCGTGTGAGGTGTCCTGTACTGTATTATTGTAGTTTGTTACTGAACCTTCACAGGCCTTCTAGATCAATACCATAGCACTTTTCTTCGTGTCTTTGCGGGGGGGGGGGAGGGGGTGTACTCATGTTGTGCACGGCCGTAGTCATATGACCATAGACCCTCGCATCCCTACAATGCCGGGACGGAGCACGTTGGGTTTTCACCAACCAGGCAGACATTGCTTGCACCAAGCGCGAAACGCCGTGAGGTATTGGGCGGTGGCGGGGGCACCCCGAGTAGACCCCCGGATCTCTCATGTATGTTGATATTAATACTGCGGGTGTAACGCGATGTTGCTGTTTTTTTGCTGGTGTAGACCATCGCACAAAGGAGCTTGCCACCTTGACGTACTCTGCTAGAGGGAGAAGGAGCATGCCCCTGGTGAGGAGGCCTGTGGTCTGCTGCGTACATCCCCGGGTTTCCTATGACGTGCGCTACGATCGGGGTATGCGTAGCAGTTCTTGACCAAGAGTGTCTCTGAATAACTATTACTGACTATTAGTATGCTCCTTAGCTGAAGAACGGGGCACCCGATATCGTTCGAACACCATTAGTGTTGCCATATTCGCATACAGTACAGGACACGTAGTAAGAAACATGCTAATATGAAGACCAGGCTGAGATTTAGAGGGAATTGAGAGATTCTGGAGTCGTTATCTTGAAATTGGCCTAGAAAGTACCCTCTCTCAAACAAGAATTCCAGCCTGGACCAGATTTCCTGTTTCCTATGAGGTGTCCTGTACTGTATAGGATTGATTATCAAGTTGCGCTTTTGTGTGTGTGTTTTTTTTCTGTAATCCAGTTTTTTTTTTTCAGACAGCGATACGTATCGAAGGAGGTTACGAAAGTGAGCGCACGGGGCTTCTGTTGTGTTCTTCTAAACAACAGTTATGAGAGTGTCTACCCTCCCTCGAGCCTCTCAAAGCATATTTCGTTTTTTTCCGGGGAAGATTCTTGACACCAGTCGGAGGCTAACGGGGTTGTGGAGCTCGTCGTTATTTTACTTTGATCGTACATACCGTTGGTTTTGTAATTTTGATTTTTCAGAGAGGATCACGGCATGCTGCTAGTGATGTCGTTGGCGCTATTGCGCTATTTTATGTGTGCTGAGCCCCCCCCCCCCTTCCGCCCCATTGTCCCGTATATTTGTTTCAGTCAATGCAGGAACAGGTCTTGCTGGGAGAGAGGATGCTAGAACACCTGTTCCCAGATCTGAAGGTAAGAAAGGGGGCGCTCTCGCGGTAGCAGAGCAGTTGACCCATATACGTATAAGCGTGATGTGGTACGGGTATGCCACACGTTGTATATACGAGCCATGGCGTAGCGAGCTAGCGAGTAAGGTTGTCGTCTGGGCTGTGGTTCTGTGGCAGTCAGGTGGTCCCCCACCCTAGACCTACCTTAGCTCGAACTGCGAGTCTCCGTCGCACAGCTTGATCCCGAGCTGAACCTTTGACACTCACCGGGCGGGGGTTGTAGACCCGACCGCCTTCGGCCAGCGGCGCAGAATTAACCGCGCGCATACAGCAGTAGTAGGGTAAAGGGACGGTGGGCTAGCGCTGCTTTTGGGAGTGTAGATTCTACCGAGCCCCTCAGTCCAATCCGATTCCTCAACCGCGTGTTGACAAGACAACCAATCCAGAGGGTACAACGTTTCATACGTCGAACGGACCACGATCTAGAGGATTTTGATCCTTAACCTGCCGTTATGAGATTTTGTTCAGGATCTGTATAGTAAATATCCAACCCCCAGGAAATGTGTCCCAGATCGTGCAGGATATACGGCTCCCACCCGGCAACATGAGCTAGATGATACAACTTCAGGAATGTATTTGTCTCGAAAGGTCTACTGCTTATAGATAATGAAGTAGAAGTCAACCATCTGTCCGAGGTGTGGACACTAGGTCGGTCACCTGCAGCCAGGCTGAACCTCTTCCCCTCTTGTCTCGACGGCATAGTATTTTGTTCGGCCACCCTCAGTCTGGCGGAATGCACCGTATCATACCCCGCTTGAGCCGTTTCCCGCTGCGTTTCTCTCGCCGCTTTTTTGCCCCCCCCCCCGCTGCCGCCGCCGCCTCCTCCTCCGACCACCTCCGCCGATATCGTCTCCAAAAAGAAAAATAATTTCTTAAATCACACTACTCGTGGCTCAAGTCATAAATTAAATATTAATTTTTCACCTTCCCTCATATCCGTTAAGGTCTAAGGAGCGTGTTTGGAATAAATGTACGTCATAATAAGTGCTACGAGTACTCGTAGGTTAAATTCAAATATTCACGCAAAGTATGCGTACCCCCCCCCCCCTCCCCCAACAAAATCGACTTAATTAAATAACACTATAAATAACTATCAAGACGTTTTTTTTTTTTACGGCCTTTCCTTTCCCTTCCGCCGACTTCAACGCTTCCCCTCGCCAACCAGATCGACAACGGCAGCGAGACGTGTCCGTCTTGCCAGAGCGAGCTGTCGAGCGAGCAAGTGCGCGACGGCTGGTCTGGGACCACAACGACTACACCACCGAATGTCGCGCTGTGATCGCCCTCGACCGCGTCGCCAATGAGACGGCGGCGGCCGAGGCCGCCGGGGTAACCGGGGTCGGGTGGGAAGATGCGACCTCGCTTCCCGCCTCAGGGGGAGGAAGCGAGGCTGACGGGGCTGCTGGGGGGGAGGGGGGCGTGAAGCGCGGCTTGCCGGAAGGCACGTCGGTGTCCGCCTCGACCAAGACGTTCGTCTGTGGCGGACGGCGGTTGTGGTACGAAGATCTTCGTGTGCTAGCACAGCGGCGGGATGGCGCGGCAAGCCACGGGAGCGAGTGAGTGGAGAGAAACGAGAGGAGCAGGGGCGGGGGGGGGGCAGAGAGAGAATGAGGGGGGGGGGGGGGTAGCTCATTTGTTTGTTTGCCCTTAGACCTGGTTGACCATTGGACGCACGCATCCCTTTCGAGACGGAGCAGTGAAGGGGGGGGCAGAGAGAGATGGGGGGGGGGGGGGGTACTCATTTGTTGCTTGCCTTAGTCATTTGACCATTGACCAGGGGCGGGGGGTACTTCATTTTCTTGCATGGCCGTAGTCGTATGACCATAGACCCTCGCATCCCTACAGTGTCGGGACGGAGCATGTTGGGGTTTTCACCGACCAGGCAGACATTGGAGGTACTTTTATTTGGGGGGCGCGTACTCATTTGGTGCTTGACTCAGTATTTTGGCCATTAACCACGCATCCCTTTCGAGACGGAGCACCGTCCCTACTCCTAATAGAGACACTTCCAACATTCGGGCACTCGTTGCGTTTTTTCCATATATGTGGAGGCGGGGGGTGGGGGGGAGAGGGGACGGCAGGGGGCTGTACTGACCGGCTCACGTCATGCATAGCCGTAGTCGTATGACCATAGACCCTCGCATCCCTACAACTTGTTGTGCGGGCGCAACGTAGTTCCACGCTTTTGTCTGGCGCAGAAAATGTGGAACCCTTTCACCAGATTGGCACCTTCTCATTTTTGGTCTGTCTCGGTATCTCGCTGACCGTACGGCTGAACTCGTGAAACGGCCGACCCTTGCCAGGGTACCAAGGTCATACACAAGTGGTACCGAATTTGAGCGTTTCGTGAAGCAGTCAGCTGGAGGGTTAGTCAAGGTTCAAGGGCGGTATGTTTACGAAGGACGCGCAACATCCAGCCGCGGAAGTAAAGCAAAACTAACTGAAGTTGTTTTTAATCCTACAGTCCCGGATCGCCTGCAATAAAAACGGCACACTCCTATTTTGTACTATTCCAGGGAACGTAACCGGGTGCCTCCCTCCCTCGCTTGTCAGCTGCCCCCCCCCCTCCGTATGCTCGCCGCCCAAGCATTGTAGGGATGCGAGGGTCTATGGTCATACAACTACGGCCATGCATCAATACGAAGTACACCCCCCCCCTCCCTGATCGGTGAAACCTGACGTGTTCCGACCAAGCATTGTAGGGATACAAGGGTCTATGGTCATACGACTACGGCCATGCATAACCTGAGTGCACCCCGCCGCCTTCCTTCTCGCCCTCTCCATCAACCTCTCTCCTTGTCGTTCAACCGCCGCCCTCTGCCCAAACCGCCCCCCCCGCGCCCCCTCACCTGTAATGCTCTCGCCCAAGCATTGTAGGGATGCGAGGTCTATGGTCATACAACTATCACTGGCCATGCATCAATATGAAGTACACCCCCCCCCTCCTGATCGGTGAAAAACTGACGTTGTTCGCGCACGCAAGCATTGTAGGGATACAAGGGTCTATGTCATACGACTGACGGCCCATGCATAACCTGAGTGCATACCGCCGACTCCTTCTCCCCTCCTCGCATCACCTCTCTCCTTGTCGTTCAAGCCGCATCCCCACCGCCCGTCGCCCGAAGCCCACCCCCCCCCCTCCCCCTCCCCCGACCTCCCTCCTTGTCGTCACTCGCGGCGGCAGGGTACACCGCTCTGGTGCGAGTACCTGTCCCCTTGGGTGCTCCGCAAGGAGTTCCACAACGTTTTGTCGGCGTACGGGGTGCACTACGTGTGCTCCGAGCGGTTTCGCGAGGGCTTGGGGCCGGCCGAAGAGGACGACCGCCCCGAAGAAGGGAGGTTTTCCAGCGGGGGAGGCGGCATCGACGGGGGGAACGGGGCCAGAGCGGTAGACCAAACCGTGTTTTGGAACCTTGTCGTGCACTTCCGGGAGCAGTGCTTGCCGATCACGTTCCTTCTCGCGGAGGCCGCTCAAGGTGAGGGAGAGCGGGGATGATTGAGACGGGGGGAATCTTGTCGCGTTTTACTCGGGTTTTTGTCTTCGCCCGCGACCTAGGATAAGCGTTCTTTTCGCACAGGGACCACGCGAACTCTCTGCACACTATTAGTACCAACTGGCCGAAAATTTAAGCTTTTTTTCTTCATGTTAGTGTGTAAACGATCCTTATAATTTCACCCCAGAGTGGTATTAGGTAGGGCTGTCAAGTTGGCCGACTGCAAGTCGCTGCCGACTGTAGTTGTTGGTCTAGACTAGTCGACTACCTTTCGTGGGTATTTGCAGTTAGTTGCGTGCGGTTCTGTGCGAAGTTTTCCCGTGTGTGTCTTTGCGTATGACTGGCCGCGTTCTGTGACTCGACATGTGTTTTATTTTACCAATACTATCATAAGTCCCTCAGTTGGCTTACTTCACCACATAACTATAAATATATATAACCAATTATTGATAATAAGTAGCCGTCAAGTCTTGCCAGGGAATGCCTTACTCACAGATCTATATACCGTTTTGGAGAAAAAGCGTGCGGGGGAGCTGTGGAGTGCTCGCGTGGTATACAGCGACCAAAAACGCAGATACCTTTGCTGTTACCACCCGTGTATGTATACGGGCAGTGTGAGCGCCCATCAGTACGGGTAGGGTCATGTTGGGCTCCGTGCCGTGCGCGACTCCTTGCATTATAACCCAGGAGACCAAATTTGTGTCACCCCCCGCCCCCAATCACGCAGTGGCCGCTGCTGTAGCCGTCCTTTTTTCTGTCCAGCTTTCCCCTCTCTTAAGTCCTTTTACTAGTGCACTGTGCAGAAACCTAAATCTGACTCTATTTCCGAGTGTTTTGTCCCCACATAAGGAGGTACGGTCCCACCTTAAGGGGTTGAGGAACCCCCCTTAGTTAGAACAGTTTGGGCCGAACCCCCCCCCCCCTCATTGAAGCTGCCGTCCATGTGCAAGTCCGCCTCACAAGCGGTTCTTAGAAGGATGCAGCTCGCCCTTCATGCGACTCGCCAAACACCTCACGGCTCTTCGAGCTTGGTGCTAGCAATGTCTGCCTGCCTGGTCGGTGAAAACCCGACATGCTCCGCCCCGGCATTGTAGGGATGCGAGGGTCTATGGTCATACGACTACGGCCTTTCATGACATGCGGCTAATAAGTGCCCCCCCCCCCCCCCCCCCCCCCTGCCCCCCACCTCCCCCCTCCCGCTCCCCGCTCTCTCGCGTCCGTTCTCCTGTTCTTACGTGCGCAATGTTTACGCCTGATGGAACCTGCCCCTGCCGCGTGACGTATCGACGTTTTTATCCTGACTGGATTGGCACCGAACCGTACCGCCATCGTCGCCGAATGGCCCGCCTCGCCTCTCTCTATCCTTGTATGCGGCGTGTTTGCCGTCGTTTGGTGGTGCGGTTTTCAATGTTGGCTTTTTGTTGTTGTTGTCGATTTTCGACATATTGTTCTTGGCGACAGGCGGCTCAGCCGCGCCGACCTGCAGCCAAAGTAGAAGCTAGAAAGTCGCATTCCGGCCAGGCTGTGCTGCGTGTAGGTTCAACTATCTGAGTGCCTTACCGGTACGATGGGCTGGCTGGCGGCAGAGGTGTTTTTTTTTTTGCGTTGCGTCAAATTATTAGGGAAGTGTGGTTTACCCCTGCGCCTTTTTTTCATGGTCGCCTTAGCTTGTATCGTCGTATTTGTAGTACAGTAACTGCTTCTGGCTTTTAGCTTTTGGCCTTGCTTCTTTTTTGTTTCCGTAACGCTGCTATTTGCCCCCAATACATTTTTGAGTTCACCACCAAAGAGCTTTGCTTTTTTGCGCTGTAGTGTGGTCTGGGGTTGTCGCCGTGGGTTCGATCCTGCGTGTACGTACGCACGTCTTGGACGGCGCTTTCTGGTGTCTTGTAAGTATTATAAGCGGTGCCTAGGAGTTTGTTTGTTAGTGTTGTTCTTGGTTCTAGCCCGCTTTTTGTGCTGAATAAAGGATTTGAGTGTGCTTCGTGGGAAATGCATAACTTCGTTGTACGATTTCACAAAATGTTTTTTGTTACGTGTGTTATTCCGATTGGTCCTCCCCCGCTGGGGAGGGGCGGTTAGCATCAGGGTTGCCCTGGGGCGACTGTACACGGTAAAGTTGCGGGTCGCTTGAGGTATTTATGCTCCTTTCGATGGGTGCATAGTTCTCCATATCTTGGTGACCGTATTAATAGATTATAGCTAAGACCTTCGTGCGTAGAGAGAGTTCCGCGGGGAAAATGTACTTGTTTCTTGGTTCTTGCGCAGGCAAGACGGCAGCGAGCGCTTCCGCGTACACTGTTTGTTGCTGCTGTTGCCGTTGGTGGGTGCCCCGCTTTTTTTTCTGTTGTTGGATAGAGAGAGAGATTCGATGTGGCTTTTAGCCCCTCAAAAGCAGCCCACAAGGACTGAAACATTACTTGTAAGTGTGTTCAGTATACTCTGGGGTACTCGGGTACAAAATCTGGCTGTTTGGGTCATACTCGGGTAGGTATCCGGGTACAACCCCAGTAACTCGGGCACGAAATGTCTTTCTCTCTACCCTGGTACCCAACTCGGATAGGTACCCGGGTGCCCAACTCGGGTAGATACCCGAGCACCCAACCCGGGTAGATACCGGGGTACCCAGCTCGGGTAGGTACCCGTAGGTACCCGGGTGCCCAACTCGGGTAGATACTGGTGTACCCAACTCGGGTAGATACTGGGGCACCTAACTCGGGTAGATACCGGGGTACCTAGCTCGGGTAGGTACCCGTAGGTACCCGGGTGCCCAACTCGGGTATACCCCCAGAGTAAACCTCGCCTGTTGGCATGTTCGTGCAGCCTGGCGCCCATTCAGGATGCGCCGAAATTATCTTTGAAGTGGAGAGGTCGGCATACCCGGGGGCTCCTTCCTGCCTTGCAGTACGGGGTTTGCTCGAGAGGAGGATATCTAGGGCCGCGTGTGATTTTCACGTGTATGGAAAGTCGTGGTCGCCGTGGCGAGCGCGGTGTGTATCCCTGGTTAATTGTGTGAGGTTTTGTTGCGTGCTATCTAGAGCCTTGCGTTAGTTGCGGCGAACGCCATTCTTTTAATTCTACGTACATTATATAGCTTGTACTACAGTAGTAGAAGCCTCAGGAGGGTGAAAATTACTCGCCGTTTTTGTTTGGAGGCCCCCGATGGAAGCAAGCCAAGTTGTCGGCCTTGAATGTGTTTTACGGGCTTCATTTTCTGGGCAGCGATACCCCCCCATGAGGCGACGTCGTGGGAGGACATACATATTTGGATGGCGTGTTTGGAAGGCGTGGAGCGCACGCATGTGGGCATAATTCATGATTGATGGCTGTATAACTGAGGGCTGCATAGACCTTGGTCCAGCTTCGGCAAATGGTTAAAATATGCCCTCGGGGTACTTGATTTCGTTTTAAGACCCTAAAACTCAATCGCCTAGGAAAGTTATCGGAATGAAATATGTAATGTAATGAGAGGAGTTAAGTGTGTGGGATGTCAATCAGATTGTCCGAGCTGGACCGAGTCGTAAATTTACGTACGTACTGGTGTAACCGTCTCAGCAAGCCCCCCCCGCACCCATCTTTGTGTGGCGAGAAGTGGATACGAATGGACGGTCATGCCACGAACTCGATACTTTCCAGGGCTTTTGACGGGTCATAACCGGACCCGCGGGTCGGGCCAGGAATTTTTCGAAGTATCACGGGTCGGGTTGGGTTGGGTTGGGCTGGGTTGGGTCGGGTCGAGTCGGCTCGGGTCGGTCGGGTGTTGTCGGGTCAGGAGCTTTTTAAATTATCGCGTATCGCGTCCGGTTACCGTTGACCGGCCCGACCCGACCCGACCTGACCCGCAAGGGTTGACCCGGCCCGTAAAGAGCATAATTTCGGCCTGGTGCGGCACTATTGTGGCGTACGTACGTAAAGGGAATTTCTTCTCAGCAGGTTGAATGGTGCCCGCGAAACCAATAAGTTCACACATCCAACACATCAGATAATGTATAGATCCCCATTTCAGGATCTGTATGCTTCAGGGCAGACACATCCCTGATTTACATGATCTGTACCATCTAGATAATGTTTGCTGGGTAGGATATGTATGACCTGTATGGCACAGCTCTTACGCACAGGTTTGCCGGGTGGGATTTGTATGATCTGTATGATCTGTATGACACGGCTCTTGCGCAAATGTTTGCCGGATAGGATCTGTATGATCTGTACGACACGCCTCTTGCACAACATCTCATCACGATGCCAACTACAGGATCTATTAATAGACGATCTGCAGTACAAATATGTCGTGATCCGTCCGAGCGGCAGGCTGCATCGCGTTCATATCGTGTTGACGGCGACTCGCCGTGCACGACATCACTTTTAGCCTGGACGTCTGCTAATATACGAAAACGCATTATAAATTCCATGAAAAATAGTATCACTGCTACTGCATTAGCTGTAGCAATCCCCATGGTCACACTATTTGGCGGGGCGGGGGGGGCGGCGTACGTGCTTGAGGGTGCACAACTCGGTATGCGAACGGGTAGTTAACCCCTATGGTGGACTTTTTTTCTCTCGTTTAATTGATTATATTCGCCCTTCTTTCCTTTCTTCCTCCTACAGTAGTAGTAGTCGTAACTCAGATTCGGAGTCACACAGCAGGCTCTCCCCCCCCCTCCCCACTGCGGTTAATGCCTTGCATTTTTATCGCTAGGAGGCTCCAGCCCTTTCTTCCCTCGTCCCGTCCCGGCATTGTACGGATACGAGAGTCTCTGGCCATACGACTACGGCCATGCATGATAATGAAATGCCCCCGTCCCTGTCTCGAAAGGGGTGCGTGGCCAATGGTCACATGACTAAGGCAAACAACGAATGAGTACGCCCCCCCCCTTCCCACTGCGGTTCGTGCCTTGTCTTTTTTTATCGCGATAAGGCTTCAGCCCGTTCTTCCTGTGTCGGCGACTCGCGCCGACTTGCGCCTACACCCACGCTATGCGCTCGAAGGGGGGAAAGTGTCGAAAGCGAGTAGTGTCGGCGGCTATAGCATCGACAGCAGGAAACATCCCGGGCTGATGCAAGTACATTACAGTATGGGCCCGCCAACAAGGAACACCAAATCTGAGCCAGCCTAATTCTCATAACCTCTCGTACTGTGATACAAACCATCCTTAAACAACTTTTTACCCATAGATTGGAAATTATGTACTGGTAGGATTTAGTGCAGTACTCACCGCCGAGCACGATTTAGCAACCCAACTTTCTTACGTAGCGTTCCCCAGAAAGTGAGCCTGATATTAATACTGGCCTTAGAAGGTTATTTATTATTCGTGGGCCTACACCGTTAACGGCGATCTCCAGCACACGCGCAGCACGATGACTCGGGTTGTACTGCTGCGCGCTCCACCTATTATTCAGGGGGACCTTGAGTATATACCGATAGGACCTACGGTAGACACAAAAACCTATATACCAGGTATGTTCCTATTTTTTCCAACAATATTTGGTCCCATTTGCTGTGGTCCTCCGTAAAGAATAAACGGTCGGTAAAGATCGCACCCCGATCGTTTTTTTTCTGTCGCTACATCTCCGCTGGGTCCCAACTAGAGGGCCGTATACCGGTCGCATGTATGTGCGGGTTCGAATAGCAGCGTCCGACGAGAGGGGACAGAGGAGGGGTACGTACATAGATCCACGCGCCCCTCCCCCGCCCTGTCTCCTTTTTATGCCGCCGCTCCAGCCAGCGAGAGTTGTTGCGCGGGGGGGCTCGCGGAAGTAGGCTCGCCACTGGACAAGGCTCAATCGAAGACTGAATCGCCACACATGATGCTTTCCTGGGCACATGTCGCTCGTTTTAACCCCCGATTAATAGTTGTTGGTGTTAACTTGCTGTAGGGGCTTCTTCATGCACGTACTATGGATATCCAACTGTGTCCGTTTCCAAAAGCTGCAATACCCGGCACCGCTGTATAAAAAGCACGATCAACCTTACCTAGTGTTTGCGATTTGGACACGGCAGTGCCGTACTCGTATGTATGTGAGGGTGCACGAGTATTCTACCTGAGCCCAGACACAAAAAATAGTGCCAGGCGTACGTACGTACGTACATAGGCCGGCGAGTAAAATCAAGTCCGTACAACAGCCCCAACGGCGTGTCAGGTAAAAATCTTCCATGGTTCGGGCTGTTACCCATCATTGCACGATTTTTTTTCGGGCAAGGAAGCCAGAAAGCCCTTCCCATTAATAATGGAATTTACAGTAGACCCAAGACCCAACCCGATCCATCCAATAACCGGTAAACCCCAACTCTACGTACAGCACGAACCATGACCCGAGAATAAAGAAAAAATATCATCTCGAGTGTCTCAAGTCATACCAATCTCTCCATACTGCTGTACCATCAAGTAAGTAAAAACGAGCAACGCAAGCTCGCAAAAAGAGTCGACCACGCACGACGTTATACCCACCACAAGCGAGAAGGGGATTGTACGAGCCGTCGGACCCGTGCACGCCGCGAGCCACAACCAACTCACAATTAACCAGAGTGCGGACATCTACATATATCATACGTAGGGTACAACACAGATCTGGAAAAGATCAAAGATCTCTATGCCACATTTTCACATCATCTTGGGTTATGATGCCCCCCCCCCCTACGTCAAGCGGATGGTCACAACTCATGATCGTGTCACCTCATGTCTCCCACTGCTTCGATGCACTCCCGAGGATGCCACATAGTCGAGAGGCGCAGGTGCCTCGTGCAAAGGAAGCACTTTACCAGCTGGCATTGGCGGATGATAATGTGCAACGGCAGGAGTGCTACCAGTAACACCGAAAGGGTCGTTATTACTTCGAAGGCCTTACTAATCTGGGCCCCTCTTTTTATTTTTTCAGCCAATGGGAACGCGCTGCGAAAAAAAAAATCTCGAACTTCAAGAGTCGTTTCGAAGGCTGCTAGTATGTCGGCTTGCGCTTGACCGTGAAGCCGCCGCTCGCCGCCGCTCACGAGCTCAAGAGGGCATCTCCCGTCAAAAACGCCTCTAATCTTGAGCTCTTGTCGGTACTGGGCGGCGCCCCTCTGCTCTGCGAATTGCAGCTCTCCTAGCTCTCGAACATTCCGGTCGAAAAGTAGGGTCGCGGTGGAATCGTGCTGAAAGCTGTGAAAGGCTACTATATACCGGTATCGAGGATCCTTTCGCTACGACACGAACTACGAGTACGACCTGGTCAAACGCTCCCTCGACTGGTCTTGCTAGACATAGGCAGGCAAGGGGATTTCTTGTTGGGATTTAGAGCGAGCGAGCAAGCGATGGATGGAGGAGGTAGCTCGGGTGGTGGAAACCAGGGAGATGGAGGAGATGCGAGTATGCCGTGGGCCAGCTTGGGCGGGGACGCGCCACTGCCTCCGGTGTTTGGAAACGCAAACGCCCAAGCAGCAGGCGGAGACATGGATTTTAAGGTAGGTCGGGCCGCGCCACCTATACTAATATGCAGATTAGATACCAGGTACACTCGTACACAAGAGATGGACCAATGCCATCAATCTTGCACCTTGTCATAACGAGGATTGTTGTTGCAGATTAGTTGCGGTTGGTACGGGGGAGCAGTACCCGTAGCTTGGGTGCTCGCGTGCTCGCTGTGCTTCGCTTGACAGTATTTTGAGCTGTGTTCGTGTGGCAGGTAGTCTTCACTGCTGGTGGTGTGTGGGTTGCAGAGTGGAGAATTGATCGAAGCACGTGGGGGGGCGGATGGGGTATGGGGGGGGGGCTATCGGCGTGCGGTGCAGCAGGAAGCAGACAACAGCACAACAGAGAAAAATGAAAATACATGTGATGCGGTTGCGAGTGCAGCAGCAGTATGTTACCATACGAGCAGGTGTACGCGAGCATTTCCGCATTTGTGTTAACGGTGTCAAGCAGAGAGAAGGAGCTAGCCGGCTGGCCCTGCCCTACATACATACTCATAGTGCGAGACTACCACCGGGTGTGATAACTGATAACCTGTACTACAGTATGTGAAGACAACAACAACAACAACAACAACAACAACAACAACAACTACAGGTAACCTGGGTAACCTGTTACGGGAGACAAGCAGGGGGAATCGGTGGGGGAGGGTTGAGACAAAAGTGGTTGTTCGTACAGCAGTACGATCGTATATACCTGGTGTATACCTGGTAGGCCTCATGCAAGGGTTCAGGATACCTATACTACCAGACACTCCTGGAATGCTCGAGAGACGAGAGCCGCCTGCTTGATTCGCCTGCGAAAATGGCATCTGTTTTCGCACGATACGAAGCAGGCACAGGTATCCATGTGACGTATATATCAATTAATGTGCAACTTCTAAACCTATCACATTTTATGTAGCGCCCTGCTCAACGTCTTCCTACTCATGTAACAATACGGGAAATACGCCCTTTCCCCGGCGTATCATACGCGTAGCACGAGCTCTACGTACAAACGATACGACTCAGCTTGTACTGCTGCCTGTTACGTCGTACGTAAATGGTCATGATACGAATCCTAATGCTTCACTACCGTATGATATAACACGGAAGAAAGCACACCCCCATTAGATACCACCCCCCCTTACATGAGCACACCCCGTGATGTATTTTTTGGGCTGTTTTTTTCAGTTTATTTTATCGTCGGTTTATCACCGGGGGTACGTTGAATACCACACCCCCTTTACGGAGGTGCGTCTGAAAACAGCATCAAACGCCAAAATTATAAAATTATCACACCGCCTGGTGGATACCATTCATCGACAACACTTGATACTACTCCTCCTACTGCTGTGTGCCCTACGCCCCAACAACCGGCGTCGGGTTATTAACAGTACGTAGGATGGATATATCTCGTGATAATTGCTAACGGTAGTGGTATTGAGGGGGTCTATTTATAGTACCGCTCCTTACGCAATTATCACTTACCGTTAACACCCCCCCTCAATACCACATCCCCTCAATACCACACCCCCTCGTCACCACACCCCCCTAGCTGTGGGGTTACCGTGCGTGGTGATTATCTCCGGGGATACGCTAGATACCACACCCCCCTACAACAGTAGCACACCCGGTGATGTTATTTTTAAACGTCAAACTGTTATCACCGGGGCGTGCTTTCTTCCATGTTGTATGGTATTACTTGCCGGTATACCTGGTATCATATTAATAGTAATACCAGGCATAGTCGTAGTAGGGCCTGTATAAGGCAGCACAACAACAAGAAGGCAGCACAGATAAGGCGGCCGGTCGACATAAGGCGGCCAAAATCGGTTGTCACACACAAAGGAACCTGCCACAGATGCTCCGAGTATACTCGATACTCCGAGTATGCTCGGAGTGCTCGGAGTATCGAGTATTTTTCGTACTCCGAGTACTGAGAGTATTAGAGTACTGGTGGTCTACATACTCGGAGTACTTGGAGTATGAGCAGTACTGAAGGCCCAAATACTCAGAGTACTGGGAGCATGAGCAGTACTTATACTCGAGTACAATAAGTACTCGGAGTAAAAACATCTAAACTCGGAGTACTCCCGAGTATCGAGAGTATTGGACACCGAAATACTCCGTTGACACAAAGTACCTGAAGTATTTTTGTCTCGAAAATACTCTAATTGTACTCCCGAGGTAGTGGGAGCATTTGTAAATTTTGAAATGCTATAAACGCCATTCGCATGCTCCCAGAACCTGGGAGGAATGACGGCCGAGTCTTTGAAATGATGCAAAGATGCTCCTAACGTACTTCACACTCCGAGTATACTCCGAGTATCGAGTACATTTCGTACTCCGAGTACTTGAAGTATTAGAGTACTGGCGGCCTGAATACTCGGAGTACTTGGAGTATGAGCAGTACTGAGGCCCCAAATACTCGGAGTACAAGGAGTACCCGCAGTATCGGACCCCGAAATACTCCGAGTACAAGGAGTATCGAGAGTGTTCATACCCGAAATACTCCGAGTACGAGCAGTATCCCGGAGTATCGAACCCCGAAATACTCCGAGTACACGAAGTACCTGAAGTATGTTATCTCCAATACTCCTTACTTTACTCCAAGGTACTCGAAGCATCTGTGGAACCTGCGAATAGCAGATAGAGCGGTTTCCCCTTATCCAGGTCGGATGCCGCCCTATTCCCGACCCACTCTCGCCTCCACATCAGCCGAAAACACCTGGTTTTTTAGCGATAGGGCGGCCAACAGCCCTATCCGCCTTACATCCACCCTGTGTTGTTTTTTTAGCGATAGGGCGGCCAACCGCCTTATCCGCCTTACATCCACCCTGTTTCAAATAGGGCGCCCAAAATCCAAAATATAAATATCGGTCCACTACACGCTGTACCTCGTATACATACTGCCATGAATATGTAACGTCATGCCTGACACCTTGTACATCAGTAGTCTCGCACCCAGCAGAACCATATTATTGTGTGTGTGTGTTCTTCACATTAAACCTTCCTTTCTACCCGTCGACATCCAGCACACCCAGTGTCCGTGCCGATTCTTCATCCTAAAAAGGTACCAGTTATGTGGTCACAAAACTACGACACAGAGATACATAGTTGCGGATCCGTATTTAGAAGCAGATGTTGTTCGTTGTTCATTTCAAAGCAGATGTTATAGGGATGTTGACCAAGATTGAAGGATAGTGTTGAGATTTCGCACTTTTTTGCAGGGGCAGGCGTTTGTTTTCTGCGTATACACGCATGATACGACGTATTCGTATATATTCGTACGTATTTATTTTTCACCCGTATACGTGTATTGTAAAGCTTTCTGTTTTTTTGCTTCATTTCTCTCCATTAAAAGTAAGCATGTAAAGCCGCCAGCGATTTGACTCCCCGCGCATACATTTTTCACGTTTGGTGTATATACGTGTATGATACGGCATTACAACAGGACGCCAGCACGACCAACACAACATATTTTACCAACATACGGTATCTACAATATGATACAATACGATACATGCGAACATCCGGTGTTTCAAACTTGCAACGGCGTAAAATTGGGGTGTCTCTGAATACAACACCCACCACGAGGGTGGTCGAAAACCTGCCCACCATGCAAATACACTCATTAACACCTTTTTGCAAATTTCCACCTTGCACGTCGGCCCAGACCCGCCCCTAGCCCTAACCCAAACTCCAATTGCTTTGCTCTAGGTTGAGAAATCACAGGTCAGAGGTCCTGGTTTTCATTTTGTCCCCGTTTTTTCTGAGACCGTTGCCGCTTATTTGTAGTGGAAACCCTCGATTTTGGTGGATCCGGTCGATGTGTCGGCGTGGAGTGTCAGGGTAGTAAGGGGGCCCTCCCTTCGGCCAAGTAGACTATATACATGCCCAGCGGACAACCCTAACTCTAATCCATTGGGGGGCTTGAGATCGAAAAATCACTGTCCAGACGCTATATGATATATACACCCTGGTAATGTTTTTTTTTTGTGTTCCTCCCATTTTTTTCTGGCCTTTTGATTGGAAACCCTTGATTTTTGTGTTTGGTTGGCCTGTCGGCGTGGAATCAGGGTGGTATGTGATGGGCGAGCCCTGCCGACGGCCCATTATATATTCAGCAGTCCTACGAATGCTAATGTACTTAAAATAGTCTAATAATGGGGTCACGCCGAGCATTGCTTTACGTATATTCGTGAATGATGCAGACTATGGGCATACTCCCCGCGCATACCAGTGCGAGCACATGTTTTTCAATTACGTGTATTAACGGAACCGCTATGGACTACCGGTATATTAGTAAGAGGGTTGGCAGGTTTATTTATGTGTGCGCATTCGGGTGGGGATAAAGTAAGATCGGCTACCCCCCCCATATGGTATTTTCGATGGAGAGAGCCTTGACGCGGCGGTGGTGCCAGCGGCAGGGGCGATGCCACGCTGCTGCTCGTGCTGCTGCTCGTTCTCCTTTTGTTGTTGTTGTTGTTGTTGCTGTTATCGTTGTGGTCGTTGTTGTTATATTCGTCGTTCTCGTTGGTGCTTGTGTCGTTGCATTTGTTGGTGAAATTAGAGTATTTTAGAGAACAAAACACTCCAGGTACTTTGTGTACTTGCAGTATTTCGGTGTTCAATACTCTCGATACTCGGAGTACTCCCAGAAATTTAGATGTGTGTACTCGGAGTACTGCTTGTACTCGAGTATAAGTACCGTTCATACTCCCAGTACTCGGAGTATTTGGGCCTTCAGTACTGCTCATACTCCAAGTACTCCGAGTATTTAGGCCACCAGTACTCTAATACTCTCAGTACTCGGAGTACGAAAAATACTCGATACTCCCGAGTATACTCGGAGTATCGAGTATACTCGGAGCATCTGTGCAGCAGTTATACCAGGTGGACTACAAGGTAGGGAAACAAACTGGGGGGGGAGGGGGGGAATCGGTCGAGATCCCAGAATGACAAGCAAGTTCCACGACCAATGGCACGATACAGTCGGCAGCGTGTGTTCTTCACATTAAACCGGTCTTTTTACCCGTCGACATCCAGTACACCCAGTGTCTGCCGATTCTTCATCCTAGAGAGATACCAGTTATGTGGCCACAAAACTACGACACAGAGACACTACGCTGCAATGCAGTGAGCAGACAATGCAATGCCATATATACGACATGCACGACCTACCCTGCTAGCAATCCAGCTGCGTGAAAGAGAAAAAAAAAAAAAGGAAAAAATCCAAAATATAGAATAAATAATAAATAATATAAAAATAAATACAATAAAATAGATGAACAAACAAAAACGAGAACAAAATACTTGCGCAACCTATAATACGTATTGCACAAACGTGAGTGCGTGAGCATTCGTGTCGCTCGAAGTATATGCATAGTCCCTCTACACTCTACAGCATGTACCAGGTATGCATAGGATTGTAGCACGCAAGACACTCACCCGTCCATGGCGCGTTGGGCGTGGGGCGTTGAATTAACGTTGGATGTCGTTGAACGCTGTCGCAATGGTCCAGTGGCTCGCGTTGCTACTCGCAGGAGGCTGTGGTTTGACCACGTGGCTGGCCGCTCGCCACCCTTGAGACTATCGGGGGGGCATAGTAATCAAAACCCGCCTTGGACCCAAAAACCATACATCCCCCCATGTTTACATGCCAATTTTGCTTCTGATTACAGCAGTTGTAGTCAAAGATGTCAGGAGACGGCACTTTCGCCCCTTGACTGACGGCAATTTTCCTTTTTTAAATCCTTGACTGGCGCCAAACTACTAGGTTTTAGTGTGGAACACTCGGATCCACACCCTTGACCGATGCTCGTTTTCCCTTGACTGACCGTCTCCTGACATCTTTGGTTGTAGTGGTCCCTCTATAGTGCCGGTTGAATAGCGCCGGTTGCCCGCTATAGCGCCGGTGAAATCGCTTGGCACAGTTTAGTTTTCCGTGTCCATACTAACACCTATATATTTCCCAATCCGGAGTAGCGCCGGTTGCCACAGCTGTAGTGCCGGTTTTTTTCCCGCTGGCGCATACCGGCGCTACGTATAGAGGGACCACTACTTCTGTACCATGTTCTCCCCCGTATTACTGTAGTAGTACAATGTCAGAAGTTGTTGTATTTAGGCTATACAATACAGCAGTACAGGACACCTAATAAGAAACAGGCCAATAAGAAAGCCAGGCTGAGATTCAGAGGGAAACTAAGAAAGTCGAGAGTCGTTATCTTGAATTTAGTGTAGAAAGCACCCTCTCTCAAATAAGAAATCCAGCCTGGACCATATTTCCTGTTTCTTATTAGGTGTCCTGTACTACTATTAAATAATAGCTGTAGGCCTTAACGCGCAAAAAATGACCGCGTTCTCCTACCGTCTTTGTTCCGGGTCGACGAGGCTCAATTTTCAGGGGACTACTATTAATACTGTCGCCGTTCGCTCCCGTGTGGTATATACGTTTCGGCGTGGCGACTAGACTGTCCGAAAAATGGACATTTGGGTGTTCATAATGGTGTGGTGGTTGGGACAGGATAATCGCCATCAAGGCAAATGAAGCACTTGATTCCGAGACAAGTGTTTGAAATGTTCCACTACGTACAAGAACTCCAAGTAGTTTGTCCCCAGAATCTCAGAATGCGAAAGAGTGCATGAGCCTTAAAACGTGGCGTTATCTCTGATTATTTGGCCTTTTTAGTACTGCGATAAACGCCATCTGAGGGCCTACTCTTTACACCTATCTTATCATAGCATGTTAACCCTTATAGAACTGGAGTCCCGTTTTGGGGACAAATTACTTAGACTTAGAGTCGTTTGTCCCCAAAACGGGACTGCAGTCCTAAGAGGGTTAATGTGGGTGGGGACGGGTTGTAATTTATTCATTTTGCGGAAGCGAGACGCAATGGGAGAGGGGTGGACAGACCTCGATAGTAGATATTTTTACGGGGGTTTTGTGCTTGACGGCTAAAGCCGACCCTCCGACCCGAATCCTAACCTTAACCCGAACCCTATGCCAGTGGTCAGTACTGGGATGCTGTGCTTGGTAAGACTCTACGTTGACTCGGCCGGCGTGGATGGTGAGCTTGGAAAGGCTCTTGGTTTGCTCGGGATGCTGTGGCTGGGAAAGACTCCAAGTTTATTGCGCCGCGTAAAACATACCCTTGGCCAACCAGAGTGCCCAAATAGCTACCTTAGGAAGATCTACTATCATGCTTTGTCCACTACTGCAATGGGAATACCCAAGCGGTCGTTGCATTTCCGGACAGAGTGGTTCGAATGTTCAACAAACTATAAACTGCTGTACCCGTAACTTTGAACCCTGTTTAGTCCCATATTCCCAGATCATATATCCTTTCATACATCTACAACTCCAGCATGCTGGAGACGGTGCCTGTGTTTACAACCTATGGACTATATGGTAGAACTTGAGTGCAGTCCACACTCTATATATTATGAGTGATAAAGTGTTGTAGGGGTGAAACGGGTTGCCCAATAGACTACACCTCCATTTTGATTAGTCAACCCCTCTACCCCGATCCCACCCGGACCTGGTATAATTTGGCACCCTGCTTCCACATATAATAGTAGGTGCACAAGTGTAGGGTTGGGGTTAGGGTTAGCGGAATAACGTGTGGACTGCAGTTAAGAGCTGCAGTCCATGGACTGTAAATAATTGCTGCCCCCTTTTTGGGCCTTGTGAGGTAAAACGCGACCAAGACAAGGTGTGATGGGAGCAGGCCGGTACATGGCTTTACGCGCAGGCGCGCACTTGAAGGAGTACTCAAAGGGAGGAAGGATATACTCCGGAGTATACTGTTAATCGGAGGAGTGTATTGCAGTGAAGTGATAACACCTGCCCGAGGCATATTCATGCCTAAGGGAGAAACATCGCGTGTTGTCTCTGGTTTTAGATATTCTCCGGACCGTTTCACAACCGTGTCGTACGCCAAGTCCAATCGATACGTTTCAGACTACCAAGTACGTCCTCTATACGGGTATATATATCAATCCGTCCTTTACATAATTATCGATCCGCCCATCCCTGTTCCTTGCGTCCGTCTGTATGCCCTCCACCTTAGTCCGCCCATGCTCCGTCCGCCCGTCCACCCGTGCTTAAACTCACCCGTCCGTCCTTATTATATTCGTTGGTTGCTCCGCCGGTCCTTCCTTATTGCCGTCGGTATTCGTCCATTCCGCTTGTTCACAATTCGTATACCGTATATCTGGTACCCGGTATGTGGCAAGGTATAAACCTCCGCCCATCCTTACTTTTCGTCTGTCGGTCCTTAATTCCCTCCATCCGTCCTTATTCCAGTCCGTCTGTCCTGGTTCCCTCCATCCGTCCTCGCTTCCTCCGCCCGCCCTTATCCCACCCTTCGGTTGTTCCGTCGGTCCGTCCTTACTTCCGTCGGTACCTGGTGCGTATTGCCTGGCAGGGTATAAACCTAGACGATGTCTTCTCCGGGGTGTTCTTCTCCCCGGACGGCGACCTCCTCGACTTCCCTTCTGACGACGAGGACGCTGCCCTTAACCTCACGCTCTCGTCGACCTCCATCAGCGAGGGGCGGGGCCACCCACAGTTCGCGCAGTTCGCCGTCCTCGGCGACGGGAGCCAGGATCGTCGGCAGGGACGGCAACTCTCGTCCTCCTCCAACTCTTCGAGCTTGATAACCCAGGGGTTGATGAACCCACAAGGCTTGTTAGGAAGTAAAGTTTTAGGCAGCAGCGACAGCCAGCAGCAGCAGCAGCAGCCGCAGGACCTCTTGTTGCCGCTGGTGAAGACCGAGACGGGGGAAGAGAAACATTCGTCCGGCGAAGGCGGTGTGAGCGCGGGGGTGGGGTGGGGGGCGGCGGCGGGGGGGGCGGTAGCGGCGGCGGCAGAGGCGGCACCGGCGGCAGCGCCGTTGTCGTTGTTGCAGGCAGGTCCGGCTCCCACAAGCTTTCCGCCACAGCCGGAACTGTCGACGGGGTCTGTAGCCGTTTCGGGAGGCCTCGTAACGCGGGGGGCTGCGGCAGCAGCAGCAGCGGCGGCAGCGGCAGCTGCAGCGGCGGGGGGGGGGGGGGGGGGGGGCGGGCGGAGCGGGAGGGGCTGGGGCGGGGGAGATTAAGTCGGGGCTTTTGGCGGGAGGGGGGGCGCGGGGGGGTCAGGAAGCAGCCGCAGCGGCCGCGGCGGGGGGGGCGGCGGCGGCGGCGGGGGGGGCGGCGGCGGCGGCGGGGGGGGCGGCGGCGGCGGCGGGGGGGGCGGCGGCGGCGGCGGGGGGGGCGGCGGCGGCGGCGGGGGGGGCGGCGGCGGCGGCGGGGGGGGCGGCGGCGGCGGCGGGGGGGGCGGCGGCGGCGGCGGGGGGGGCGGCGGCGGCGGCGGGGGGGGCGGCGGCGGCGGCGGGGGGGGCGGCGGCGGCGGCGGGGGGGGCGGCGGCGGCGGCGGGGGGGGCGGCGGCGGCGGCGGGGGGGGCGGCGGCGGCGGCGGGGGGGGCGGCGGCGGCGGCGGGGGGGGCGGCGGCGGCGGCGGGGGGGGCGGGGGGGGGGGGGGGTGGGGCGGGTGAGATTAAGTCGGAGCTTTTGGCGGGAGGGGGGGCGCAGGGGGGTCAGGAAGCTGCCGCAGCGGCCGCGGCGGGGGCGGCGTCGGAAGCGGCGGCAAAGGAGGCTCAAGCCGCGCAGGAGATGGCGGTGTCGAAGGCGGCGGCGGCAGTGAAGGCCGCCGCGGCGCACGCGCAGGTTCGTCGGTACTATGTACGGAGAGCGCGGGTTCGTCGAGACCGCAAATTTGTCTGTATTGTCTAGAGAGCGCGGACTCGTCGGTATTGTATAGGGAGCCCGGGCTCGTCGGTATTGTATAGAGAGCCCGGGCTCGTCGACATTGTATGGGGAGCGCGGGCTCGTCGGTGTTGTATAGAACGCGCGGGTTCGTCGGTATTGTATAGAAAACGCGGGTTCGTCGGTAACACATTATTGCCGGCAGGACGCGGGTGTGTTAGTGGTGCCTTTTCGTCGGTTCCGCGGGTTCGTCGGTAGCACGGGCCCGTCGAAATATTCGCGGCTAAGATCATGGCCGGTGGTCTGGGTCATCTATGTGCGGAACGCTTTGGTCCTAGTGAGAGCGTGATGGTTGTGACCGGAATACCTCTCGCGGCGACCATGTTTCGGCGCTTGCTGGTACCCACCCTAGTGTCGCGTAGCCCAACTTTAGCGGGGTGGTCTTGCGTGCTCTTGATTCTTACAAGCCTGGATGGGACGAAGGGAGGAGGATAATTACGGCGATTGACAGGCGAAATGAAGCCAAGCGAAAATAACGCGGGAGCGAAGTGAGAGATGAGCGAATGCGACGCGAATGCGACGCGGTAAAGCGAGGTGGTAAAGCGAGGTGGTAAAGCGAGGCGCGCAGGTGGCCGGGACCCCCCCCCCCCCCCCCCCCCCCCCCCCCCCCCCCGCATAATGCGGGCGTGAAAAAAAACCTTGTGGAGACATTAAACATTGTAGTACACCATTGGGCGTGTACCGAACTGAGAGGTTATCGACACCTTGTGGGGTTTTGTTGCTTTGTTCAATTTGTCCACATTTGTTTGTACGCCCATACCAAGGACGGGGTCCCGGCCACCTGTGCGATAGGGGTGGTACAGCTCGCGGGTAGGAGAGAAGGACCAGCGTCTCTCCCGCGAGCAGAGGAGAGCGGGAGATTAGGGTTCGTTATCCGGGGCGGTTACGGTTGTGGTCGTCGTCGAGGTCGTCATCATCATCTCGTGTGTGGGGCGTGTTTGTCTTGTATCACCTCTTCTCTTTCGCTGCTTTCTATCCCAAACACTTACTTCCAAGTTGTTGCTTTGGTTTGTTTTGTGTTTTGTGTTTTCTAGTTCGGTTTCATTTTTCTTGTTTTTTTTTTACGCACGCCTCGTACACAGCTGTGTGTGTGTGTTTTTTTTTTAATTTTTCAATATATACCTCGTACTTGAATATATTTACATGTTATTGTACGAATACATACCATTGGTAATTTTAATGCCGATTTCCCCCCTCCTTTTTTGTCCTTCTGTTGTTGTTTTGGGTGACGCCACGCTCATTGCAACCAATGCAAGCAGGCCCAGGCGCGCATGCAGCTTGGGGTGGGCGCCGGCGCACCAAGCGCGGCGGAAAAGGCGCACCCATCCGCTCTCCTCAGCCCAGGCGTAGCCATGGCAGGCCTCCCGACGGGCGGTATATCTGGCCCCCTCGCACCGCATGGGATGCCGATAAACCCGCCGGGGCAACAACAACAGCAAGCGTCCCCCTTGGGAGCCCCCGGGGGGGGTTCCGCGGGCGGTGCTTCAGCATCTTGGGGGAGGGGAGCGTTTGCGCGGGCGGGGATGGTTGGGGCGGGGGCGGCGCCGCGGCGGCAGAGACATAAGGTGTCCAGCAAAGACCTGACGGAGGAGCAACGGATCGAGAGGAGGTTGGTGCCGGCTTTTGCGATATTTTTTTTTTCACTTGGCCGATTTTGCTTGGGAGACGAGGGGGTTAGAAGGCGTTTTGTTTTTGTTTTTTTCCCTTCAAGGGGTTGGGAAGGGAGACTCGGGAAGTAAGTGGAAATCGATTGTGTGTCCGTCGTGTGTATGGCCTGCTTTTGAGGTGCGGTCCGTACTATATACGCGCATCCCTGAACAAGGGGGCTGCACGAACGCGCTTAAAGCACGAGACCGAGCTGGTGCCGTGTGTTGGCTCGATGCTCCTGGTATTATATATGTGGGTGACAAAAATCCCCAAATGTCGTACGCTTGAGGAGAAAAACGCGACCATGGAGGCATGTGTGCGTGCTTGCTTGCGGTCCAGCTAAGGTAGGGTGAGCCAGGCCTGCCCCCCTAGCAGCGAGAATGTTGGGATTTATCGCCGTAGTGCGGTCCTTGCTATGTGCGCTAAATTGAACAGGCCCAAAGCGGGGCTTGGTATATATTTTCTAGCCGCTTCTGCTCCCCGCCACCCCGACTCGAAATCACAATTATCAATTTCATAATATTTTAGCCCTCACGTGGAATATATAACACGCGCGGCCGGCGGGCGGGCGGGCAGGCGGGCGGGCGGGCGGTTGTATCACGCAGCTTTTTCGAAGCTGGGTACCAACCACTCAATCGGTCGAACTCACAGCTGATATTATACCATTCCTTCCCGAAATATATAAACCTTTACGTACGCGTAATTACTTGACTTTTCGTCGACGGCTGTCGTTTTACCCAACCACTCAATCGGTCGGACTCACAGCTGATATTATACCATTCCTTCCCGAAGTATATCAAAACTGAAACCTTTACGTACGCGTAATTACTTGACTTTTTGTCGACGGCTGTCGTTTTACCCTTGTTTCTATAATGTCTCTACGTATAATATAGATAGTTTGTGCACGTATTATGCTTGCTGATAACTGATCCAATGGGTACGTCTTTTTCGGAGCAGAGTGGTATATTTGTATATTTTTATAAAAATGAAAAAGCAACAGCTGTGAGCTGTGAGATCGAAGGTTTCGTCGAAACTCATACCCTGGTACGTATTTGCAAGCTGAGTGTGATACTTCGATTGCGCGTACTTGTACTTGCACAATACGAATCATTCAGACCGTTATGTTTGTATACAGCAGTGGCGGTATGTATATAGCCCATTTCGAGGGACCTCGCGTTTTGAGAGAAAGCAGTATACAAGGGAACTCAAATATTCTGGGCACCGTTTCAGCCCACTAATTAATATAAGGGGCCGGTACCAACTCTGATACGGGACGTCGGTATATAAGGGGCCTCCAACCAACGAACGCACTACTGCTGTGTATGAGTTCGTGGCGAATCATTTTACATTGTTTATAGGATTAATCCCCGCCAAGCTCGGGAGAAAAAACACCCCGCTACCTGGTTTGAAAGAATGCCCCGCTTTTTTTTTGGGGGGGGGTAACACCCCGCTACCTCCAAGGAAAAACTCCCCGCTACGAGTACGTTGCGACAAATATCTCCCCGCCTTCTCGATTAGAAACCCCCCGTTGCTTCGGCGGAAAAACTCGCCGCTGCCTCGAGGAAAAAATATCCCGCCATATAGGGGGAACTGTGGGGCACTCAACGAAGCAGTCACCCACACGCCATACCTATACCCCTGAACTCAGCAGGGGCCCGGGGCCAGCATCGCTGCACGCCCAGCTAGATAGGTGGACTCGCAGGAGCACACACATGCAGCAAAAGACAGCAGTCGTGATATTATGTGGTGAAACCCCAGCAAGGCATCCATGTTGCATGCATGCCTACACATCCATAAGAACCCACTATTAATAGGATGTCCTGTTAATTAGACGGTCCCTGAGATGCCACATATACACCTAAATTCCCCGCCACATCGGATGAAGTAACTCCCCGCCGTCCGCCACCCTGTGCAAACTTATCTCTGCTCTAAACTCGGACGAGAGCGTCGATGACGCCTTCAACCCTGTCATAACTGCAAAACTTATCCCACACTAATTCTAAGTAGTTAGTCCCCCAAAACGGGGGACTGGTTCTCAAGGTTAACCCCTTGAATTGGGACTGCAATCCCGTTGTGGGGACAAAACACTTGTAATTAGAGTCATATTTTGGTTTATCTTCGAATTAGAGTGCAGTTCTAATAATAAAAGGGTTTAGCGAAGATGGTATTTTGGAGGAGAACGGGTGGTTCTGGGCTTCGTGGATTCGATAATGATTATCGCGACGACTCGCATTGTTGGTCTCCAGGGCTTTCCCCCCTCTCGCCACGGGCTATGCTGGGAAGCCCAGGACACTGCGATGCCTTTTCATCTCAGGATAGTTGGTGTGGCGATGTAAGGTTAAGGGTCGTCCTGCCGTCGACGCCACTTGTTTGGGACACCAGAGTATCCCTTGCCACGTTTGCCTATTGAACAGGTACTCGTTGGTATGATACTCGCGTGTTTAGTTTGCTTAAAGATAGAAGGAGAGCATAGTTATTCCTTTGCAAGACTGAAAGACTGAAGGCTCGAGTTGCCTCGCCTTGGAAACCCCTGGTTTTCATTTAAGATACGCCTTCCAAGTACTACCAATACGATCCCAATACCTGTTACCACAGATGTTTATCGGCCTTTCCACATCATCCCAGCAATACCATACCCGGTAACAAACAGTAGTGATGCAAGGGATCGAACCCACACACCTCATGCTTAAAAGAAGACGATATAGTCTTTAAAGCCGAGATGTTTTTCACCCTAGGAGACAAGGCGAAGGCGGGAATCGAACCCACACACCACATGCTCAGAAGCAGGCGAGTGACTACATCGTTCGCTTGTGGGTGTGCGGTGCGTAGGTTCGATTCCCGGCATCGCCGCTGTTATCCTAGGGTGGAAAATTCTCCAAAGTTAACGGGTATAGCTTGTGTTTTCTGAGTAGGCGGTGCGTGGATTCGATTCCCGGCGTCGCCGCTTCTCGTAGCGTGAAAATGGCTGGAAAGTTAATGACTGCTCGTATAACGCCTGCTTCTGAGTATATATGCGGTGCGTAGGTTCGATTCCCGGCATCGCCACTTGTCCTATATGGGTGAACTACTGTAGGCTCGGAAATTTCTTGGCTTCGATACGTCGTGGTTCTCGTTACTCGTGACATTGGTCTTTAGGGGGCTCTATCCGCGCCACGGTCCACAAAGCATCAGCCCTATTGCAAGGAAGCAGACCTTAAGAAATCTAGCCCAGATCATGATGCAAGAACTTTTATGACAGATGTATTCCCGATTATGTATTGTTTAGCTTTACGTGACCGAATGGGACCCGTATAATCCGCACGGTCCACTCGCACGTAGCGCGTGTTTCGTGGGTAGAGGTAGGATCTGTACTATATACAGATCCTGCACATCCTCTCACAGCGGTAGTTGAGGATGAGGAACTAGATGATCTACTGTAGATAGATAGATCATGATCTGTAGATGATCTGTCCGAGGTGTGGAAATGTTATCGGACCCACCAAGTATATATTCGGGCTTTTACCTCTTCTTGGGACCCAGAGATGGGGGACCAACCGACTCATACGTTTCGTCGTATACCGTATATGACACTACTGTATACCACACCCCCTCGGACGAATTTCGACGCTGATTTGCTCGACGACCGGTGGAGCGCTAACCCCGAGCGACCCGTCTATGGGAAGATCTCGACGAGATGCTCCGAAAGCCGCCTTTTTCGTTGTCTGTGCCCCCCTGGTTATGGAGAAAATTGGCTTTGAAGTTCACCCCAGGGGGTGTGATATACACTGTCATATACGGTATGTACCAACCCGTCAACCAGTACCGTATATCACACCTTTCCGTCCCGACATCTAAGGACCGCTTGGATTTCAAGTTAATTTGCAAGCGGCACGAGGGTGGTCGAAAAATTATTTTTCGACACCTCTGTGGATACCAGGTCTTTACGCTGTTGACGAGACTGTTAGTCGATAAATGGTAATTATGTGTGGTGTTAATGTTAATGTTGCACATCTAGGAAGTTAACCTAAAAGTCGTCCTGTTACCCCAAGTCGACACCTTTTTATTTTAAGACGCGCAGTTGCACGTCTCAAAAAAAAAGAGGGGGTGATGTGGATACCAGGTCCCCTTCCCCTAGATAGTACCGCCTCATTACACACAAGTTCAAGGTCAACCAGAGGTTGCCCACTCCGTTCCGTGAAGACCCGAGACACCAACCCACCTCGGTGTGTCCTCCACACCACAACCACATAAGAGAGAACCTGCCAGGGGCTCCGCCCCACACCTCAAAGATTTTTTTTTGTTCGTTAGGGGGGGGGGGGGTGTTACTAAAACCAAGTGAAAAAAAATGAAAATAAGGATATTTTTTTTTCCCATTTTCTTATTTCATCATGTGATCACAACGGTTGCAACGGTTTTCTATTCCGACCTCTGGGGGTGTGGTGTGTCGTTTTCTCTTTTTTTTTTACGCCCTTGAAGCGGCACGTATTTTTTTGGGGACGAAAATGGTAACACGCAAGATGACACGAAAAGCTCGGGCGAATATCCAAGCGGGTTTTCTCGACGACAAGGAGGACGCAAACGCCTACGTACGGCAGTAGCGATGCATGCATGCATGTGCCTACAGAAACGCCTCGACGGGAACTCCCCGATGCCACCAGTTTCGGTGTGTGTGTGCCACCCCCCGCCCCCCCTCTCGTCTTGTGGAGAAAATCGGCTCGCATAATCTTCCCGGGGGGGAGAGGCGCCTTTACCCCGCTCTTGACCCACAAATCGTACCAGATAAAGTACCAAATATATTGTGATTTCTTGCTGGTTTTGCGTGTTTTTGGGTGTTTTTTTCAAATGAAATCAAATTACGAGATGCCGTCGACCCAACCCCACCCTACCCCTAACCCTAACCCCAACCCTAGTCCAGGCTAAGGCTCGACCCGTGCGCGGCTTCGCCGCGCGTTTTGGAAAACCTGAAAAAAATGTGCGGACCACCACAAATACCGTAATATATTTGGTACTGTATTTGGTACGATTTGTGGGTCAAGAGCACTGGCAAAGGCTACTGGAGGGGGGGGGGGAGGGTGTTATCCTCGCGTGTTGACCACTTTGGGCGAGAATGTAAGGACCGTTTGATCTTGGTAATTATAGCCAAATGATCCTTACATTTCCGCCCAGGGTGGTACACGGGTAGGTATGGGCGCGCAGCAGTACGAATACAGTAGCAGTGGTCCCTCTGTAGTGCCGGTGTATGCGCCAGCCAAACAAACACCGGCACTACTCCGCACACGATATATATATATATACCACACTGGTGATTCCCTTCTGTGCGAAGTGATTCCACAGGCACTATAGCCGCCAACCGGCACTATAAAGGGGCCACTACTACTCTGTGTACAGGATCATGCTGCCCCTCCGTGTCGTACGACTCCTTTCGTCGCGATTCGGATGCCAAATGTGTCATCCCTCAACTCAGCAATTATGCCGATGTTGTATTCGGCCCTTTTTTTCGGTTTGAACGTTTCCACACCTCGCACAGATCATGATCTGTCTATCTACAGATAGATCATCTACTTGTAGTTCCTTATCTGCCGCTGTGAGAGGTTGTGCACGAGCGTGCATAGTTCAGACCCAACCCAGGGAACGTTTGCTGTTGATAAGACCACGCAGGTTGTCCGGCTCCCACCCGGCAGCATGAGCTAGATCATACAGATCATACAGATCATAAATATATCTCTACCGTGCAATATCTAAAACATGAAGTGGTAATGATCTGTAGATGATCTGTCTGTCGAGCTGTGAATACTGCCCCCCCCTCAAGTGCCGAAAGGGTTACACCTACGTATGTGTCGAATGGATGCTCCTTTTGTCCCACAATCTCGGACGTGGTGATGTCGTGCCCCGACACCCTGCTCGGCTTGAGAGCAGTGCGTGCGTGCGTGGTGCGTGACGCGGGGCTCTTACTGTGTATGGACGGCGTGTTGGAGGTGGGGGGGCTGTGTTTTGATCACCCCTGGCGAACACGCCTGCGAGCTTTGGTTGGTGGTGGTAATCGTGGTGGCGGTAGCGGTTGTGACGATAGTGTTGTTGTTGGTGGTGGTGGCGGTGGTGGCGGTGGTGGCGGTTGTGATGGTGGGGGTGTTAGTAGTGGTGGTTTTGGTGGGGAGGGTAGGCGGTGTTGGTAGTGGTGGTTTTGGTGCGGAGGGTAGGTGGTGTTCCCTGTGGTGTTGATAGTGTTGGTGGTGGGGGGTGTTGCCGTTGCTCCTGTTGTTGGCATTGTTGTTGGTTGTTGTTGTCCTTGTAGTCATCGCTGTTGCTATTATCGTTGTTGTGCTCCCAGTGTCTTTTTCTCGGGTTTTTCGTGTTTCATTTCCCCCCTGTCCCATGCATGTCTCGGTCCGCCGCGCAGAGAGCGCAACCGGGAGCACGCGAAGAGGAGCCGCGTGAGAAAGAAGTTTCTGCTGGACTCCCTCCAGCGGAGCGTGGACGCTCTCCAGGTAAAAAAAGGAGGGGGGGTAAAGTGGCAGATAAGAGGGGGGGGGAGTACTCATGTCGTGCAAGACCGTAGTCGTATGACCATAGACCCTCGCATCCCTACAACGCCGGGACGGAGCACGTTGGGTTTTTACCGGATAGTTTACTCATGTCATGCATGGCCATAGTCGTATGACCGTTGATCCTCGCATCCCTATCCCTACAATGCCGAGACGGAGCACGTCCGGGTTTCGCTGACTAGGCAAACAGTGGTTGCTTGCACCAAGCGCGAAGGTCCGTGGAGTGTTCGGCGAGTCACATGAAGGGTGGGCTGCCTCCTGCTAAGAACCGCTTGTGAGGCGGACTTTTTTGCATGTGGATGGCAGCATCGAAGGAATGTATTTTTGTTTTTTGGTGCGGCTACCTACGTCCAGAGACAGGGGGGGGAGAGATGCATTTGCACGCTTTTCCTTTTTCCCACCGCAAGTTTTTCCCAATACAAGTTCCATGTAGTTCGTGCCAAAAAATGTGGGTAGGGGGGGGGGGGGGCCATGGGGGGGTTGGGGGGGGGGGGAAAAAGGCCCTTTCACACTGAAAACCTTTTTCGACACTCGAAAATCGATTCTCGGTTTGTCCTTTTATGTACCGCTGCTAAGAACAGAGAACGGGACGACGAACGGTCGGTCTGAACGGACGGGGGGGGGGGGGGGGGGGGGGTGATAGGTTCGGTAACCCCCCCCTATGTCAAGCCACCGAATTATATGGAAACCCTCTGCGTTTCGTTACGTAGCACGAACCGAACTGGCTTTTTTTTATCGAACCGAACGTTTGACTGCACAGGCGGAGAACGATTCGCTGAAGGGGTCGATCTTGACCTCTCTGGGGGAGCGAGGGCGGGAGCTGGTGGCGACGTGCGTGCCCGAAGACGCTGGGGGCACGCTCGTCACAGCGAACCCCACGCAGGCGACGAAGGTAAGGGGAACGGACGAACTACATACTCCTGTTGATACGACCTCAGGCGCATGACGGGGCCTAGCACATGCGGGCAGGGTCAGGGTGCTGGAGCACTCCTCATGTAGACATAAACCATGTAGTTAAGTGCATAGATATTATCGGACCTCGCAGGTGGACCTCGTCGAGGCGAAGTCGAGCAAGTCAAGTCAGAGGGGAGAAACCAGGCACTCATTTATACCTCATTAAAGCCTTACCGAGTATATGAACTCCCCAATATATGTAACCGCCATCGTAACTGCTGTATCGAGTACAAGCACAATCAATATCCTCCCTGCTTTGTAATCGATACTGTGCGACATGTCCCATCAACTAATATCCTCCCTGCATGGTGAACAGTATGGCAATAAAGCATCACAATATCATAGCATGGTCACACCTCATAGCTGTCCCGGAAACCACAAATCATCATCCCGAATCAATATCACACATTCCAAATTCACGTACCGAATGTGCAATCAATAACTCCTTGTCGTACTGGTAGGAACCACGCGTTGTGGACCACTTCCCAAATATCAATTTGATACTATTATTATTTTTCCCGTGCAACAGTAGTAGTGGCGAGACCCGCGGAGAAAAAACGGTTTATCTCTTTCTCTTGTCTCTCTCGCTGGGTGTCTTGTATCGCGTCTTACAAACCTTTTTTTTACCGTTTTCTCTTAACTTGTTTTTTTTTTTGTTCGTTCGGTGGCCGCGGTCGTCGGTTGTCCATTCGCTCGGGCACCGTTTTTCGCACTTACGTACGTACGTACGCACACAGATACTGGACGACCCCGACTACTCGTTGGTGAAGGCGCTCCAGACGGCGCAGCAGAATTTCGTCATCACCGATGCCTCGTTGCCCGACAACCCCATCGTATTCGCCAGCGGCGGCTTCCTCGAGGTACGTATATACGGTATTGTGTTGCAAAATAAGAGAGTAACGACAGCCGTCGACGTAAAAAGTGAAAGGCCGACTATACGTAACTGGAGGGGGGTTTCAGTCTTGTCTTATCTATCGCCCGCAGTAGAAACGCCACCGGATTTCCGGTAGAGACTTACCAAGAAGACATTTTTTTTATGATGACCCCCGTCAGCAGTTTTGTACACCTAGGAAAATTGAACCGGTAGACCACTTTTCGATCGCCTTCCCTCCTGTTCTTGAACGATTTTTCGTCGTATATAGCAGCAGGAGCAGCAGCAGTAGTAGTAGCAGCAGTGGTGGTGGTGGTTTTATCGGGCGTCTAGTGCTCGAATTGTTTGTTTTTGTTGCTGGCGAGGGCTGGAAAAAAAACAAACAGGCATGAGTGTCTCACCGGTCTCAGTTGGCGAACGGTTCGCACAATCCATATGTACGAGGGGTTCTCTGAACAAAAAAGCGGCTGTTGAAGGTTTTGGTACATGAAAATACTCGCAGTAGAAGAAAGGCCTCCATACAATTTTTTTTTTTGGAAACCTCCTCTTTCTGTGAATGTAGCACAAGGGGATGATAGCGATCCGTCCCCTACCGCCAAATTTCTCGGTATGATAGCGGTTCTTGGGCGCGGTTCTCACACATTTTTTATTTTTTTATTTTGCAGTATTACAAAAGTACCGCTATTAACAGATTTCGCACACGAAAATCTGAGGTAAAACGCGCATCCCTGGGCAACACCTCCGGTTAGTGTTCCTAATACTACTACTGCTATAATACCACTCTTCCCCGAAATATGAACGCCTGTATATTGACAGCTACTAAAAAAGGTCCTTAGATTTCCGGACGGAGTGACGTGAAACAGTGTCGCGGTGGCTGTTGTTATGCTTGGTTCACTGGTTCACCGCATATTTTTACAGCTCTCTACGTGTAATTATTTTTATTTTTCGTTTTGCTCCCCATGGAATTTTTCCCGCGTGGCCCGCCACACACGCTTAGCTAAGTATATATATATATATAAAACGCCCCTGTGGTTCTTTTGTTTTGTGTCGTTTCGTTTTTTTGTTCCCCCCCCTTTTTTTTGTCTTCTGTTCGTTTGATCTCGGTGTGCCCGAAGTTGACGAGCTACAAGCTTCACGAGGTGCTCGGACGGAACTGCCGATTCTTGCAAGGCCCGGAGACGGACCCTAGGGCAGTCGACAAGATCCGAAAGGTGACATTTTTGTAAGATAGCAACGGTAACTTTTTTTGTGCTGTTCCTCCCGTTCCTCTCCAAACATCTGGCTGCCGCTAAGACGGACATCGGAATAATCTACTCGGTCGCACAACAGTAGTGTGAAAGATGCCAAAGGTAACATAAACCCCTGTAATATATGGAGGTAACATCTGTACGATGCCAAAGATAACGTGGAAGATACGGCGGGTAGGTCAAAAGATGCCGGGCATAAACTTGCACAACGCCAAAGGTAGCATTTACATGCCCAAAAAAAAGTCACTTTGTAACCACAGATAACAGTTGTAGGATATTAAGGCGTTAGCCTATAAAGGTAACATTTTGTTTACCAAAGAACTTTTTTTTCCAAGATTCCACAGATAACGCATTCAAGAAGTTGAGGCGCTAGCGTTGGCCTTGGCGAGCCTTGACGTTAGCCTTGGCGTTAGCCTTGGCGTTAGCCTTGGCGTTAGCCTCGGCGTTAGCCTTACTCTTACCGTTAAGTAAGTATTCGCCCCGTTATTATATTAACGCGGCGGCTTGTTCTGAAATTGTTCCGGTTTTTGTCCCCACCCTCTACTTGCCCGCCTTTTGTGTGTCTGTATGTGGCGTTCGTGTGTGTTTGTGTCTGGGGCGGGGGGGGGGGTGCAGGCAATCGAGGAGGGTTTGGATACTAGCGTGTGCCTGCTTAACTACCGTGCGGATGGTACGACGTTCTGGAACCAGTTCTTCGTGGCATCGTTAAGAGACGGGGGCGGGGCAACGGTCAACTACGTCGGCGTCCAGTGTAAAGTGAGTCGACGGACGCTGTCTGATGCTGTCTTTTTTTTTTGGTGGTTCCTTTGTCTGCACCACTCTCTTCGTGGATATGGTGGCGTGTTCTTTTGTTAGTTGGTTTCTATGATACCATACTGTACCATACCATGCAATACCATGCCATACCATATCATATAATTCCGTACCATACCATTCCATGCCATACCATGTCATGCCATACAATATCATACCATCTCATACCATACCATACCATCCCATACCATCCCATACCATACCATACCACACCATACCATACATACCATACCATACCATACCATACCATACCATACCATACCATACCCTACCCTACCATACCATACCGTACCGTGCCATACATTACCATACACATCCCATGTCTTACCCCCCCCCCCGCCTTCCCCCCTGCACTCCTCATGACACGCAAACGCACCAGGTGGGCGACGAGTACGCCCGGATAGTCGTGAACGAGCAAAACAGGCAGTTCGCGGCTCCCTCAGCTCCGTCTTCACGAAGGGCGGGTGCAGGTGCAGCAGCACCAAGCCTCCCGACACAGCAGCAACAGGTGCAGCAGCAGCAGCCATCGCTGCCTCCTAGCTCTGGATCAGTAGCGGCGGCGGCGGAAGCAGCAGCAGCGTCAGCAGCAGCGTCGGCAGCAGCAGCGGCAGCGGCATCAGCAGCGGCATCAGCAGCGGCAGGGGGGGCTGGGACAGGGGGTAGCTAGGGGCCGCGCGAAAGTGTTTTCTCGCTTTATGCGTCGCGTCGCATGGCATCACTTTCGGGCTTGGTTTGTCTTTTCATTTTGCCGTTAACTCGGAGTTGTTGGGGGAAAATTATACTAGTATGCAGGCTTTTTTTTTTTCGCGGGGGCGGGGGAGATGGGGGCGGGGAAGAGATGATGGATTTTTGGATTTTTCCGTTCATGCCTGATACATGGGATGGAGGCGGGGAAGAGATGATGGATTTTTGGATTTTTCCGTTCATGCCTGATACATGGGATGGAGGCGGGGAAGAGATGATGGATTTTTGGATTTTTCCGTTCATGCGAGATACATACGTCGTGTGTACCGCGTGGACCGAGAAAACGTTTTTGTTTTTCTTCTTTTGGTTGGTTTTTGTTTTAGTCTGGTCCGGTTCGGTTCGGTTCACGGCTTGAATCGGTTCGATTCGGACCGGTTCGGTTCCGCTGCATTTGGCTCGATTTTGTTCCGGTGTGGTTCGGTTCGGTTTCGTTTGTGGCTGGTCGACGCATGCTACGGTTCTACACTTGAGGCGCTCTATATATCGCACCCTAAACGCTGTCTGAAAAATAACGCCTTTTCGTACCGCACAGTAGTACAGAAACCTAAAATGTTCACTCTAATTCCAAGTGTTTCGTCCCCACGGCGGGAACGAACGCAGTCCTTAAGGCGCTAAGGGGTTGAAAACCCGATGTGAAATCCCATGGCCGAGGTCTGTGGCGAAGACGACTCGAAAATTCGAACGATAAGGCACATGCCTTACAAGGTATATGCCTTACAAGGTACATGCCGTATAAGGCACATGCCGTAGAAGGTACATGCCTTATAAGATTCATGCCTTTTTTTAAGACACATACCTTATAAGGTTCATGCATTATAAGACACATACCTTATGAGGTACATACCTTATAATGTACATGCCTTATAAAGTTAATGAGTTATAAGGTCCATGCCTTAAAAGGTTCATGCCTTATAAGGCACATACCTTATAAGGTTCATGCCTTGTAAGGTACATGCCTTATTGGGCAGTTCCTCAGCTGGGAAAAGCCCCACCAGTCGGTGACATTTTGGGCAAAAAGTGCCACCTCTATCGCACCACGCGTCTGTCGCGCTTTGCGCTTTGGTCGTCGCCTCCCCCCCTGCCCACCTGCTTCGAGAGGAAACACGAGGTCGATTCACGTCCAGACTGCCGGTACATCTCGGAAAAGGGAGAGTAGGCGCGCGCGGGGGTGGCACCCCCGCGCGCGCCTACTCTCCCTTTTCGGAGATGTACCGGCAGTCTGGACGTGAATCGACCTCGTGTTTCCTCTCGAAGCAGAGGGAGGAAGGGATGGGGGGGGGGGGGTACTCATGTCGTGCACGGCCGTGTAGTCGTATGACCATAGACCCTCGCGCATCCCTACAATGCCGGGACGGAGCACGTTGGGTTTTTACCAACCAGGCAGACATTGCTTGCACCAAGCGCGAAGCGCCGTTAAGTGTTGGGCGAAGGCGGGAGGGGGGGAGGGAGGGGGGGAGGTTTTCCGTGACTTGTGTCCCCGCGTTGTAACGGCGGAGGCATGCTTTTCTGCGCCCCCCGTGTGTGTGGTGTCGTGACCCCCCCCCCCCCTCTCTTCCACCGTGCATTGTTGGCGTGCTTTAGAATTTTTGTAGTTTTTTATTGGGCCCGCTATTTTCGAGGCAAGCTTGGCGATTTTAAAGAAATTGGCCGTGGTTAGAGTTGCTAGAGGCATGGCAAATTTTCGTCTTGCGTGGCTGCTTGGGGATGAGGAAAATGAGGCGGGGGGGGAGGGGGAGGAGGGGAGGGGGGGGGAGAGGGGGAGGGGGGGGGGGGGCGGGGAGAGGAGGAGGAGGGGCGGGAGGGGTGTACTCGATATTCATGCAAGGCCGTAGTCGTATGGCCATAGACCCTCGCATCCCCACAATGCCGGGATGGAGCATGTCGGGCTTTTGCCGGGGTGCGCTTTCCTCTGGTAGCCGTACGGAGGGCTAATTTAGGAGAGAGAGGGGCATTGGAGTTGTCGCGCTTTCGTGAAACGGGTGCCATTGGGTGCATACCCCTGTTTTTTCGGTGGCAAGAGACTCACTTCCCGTTGCGCTTGCCGCCTTAGCTAATACTGCTACCAGTAGTACGATTAATCAGGGAGAGCAGTAGATTGCCTCTTAGCTTTGTGCGCCACTTGCTGTTGCCATTACTACTACTACTACAACTGTGGGGTTTCACGGGTAATCAGGCATAGCATGTGCGGGTATGGCGGTACAAGGAACGGGGGTGTGCAGCGATGATTCCTCTATATCACAAGAATACCGCGCGAAGTTGGCGGTGGGTGGGAGGGAGGGCTTGCGGGGTGGAGGTGGGGGAGGGGGGGGCAGCCAGGGGCAGGCAGTTGGCCAATATTTGGGGTCAAAATTTGCTCGTTTCGCGACTTTTTTCTCGTGATATCACGAGAAAAAAGTCGCGAAACGAGCAAATTTTGACCCCAAATATTGGCCAACTGCCTGCCCCTGGCTGCCCCCCCCTCCCCCACCCCCCCCTCCCTCCCACCCACCGCCAACTTCGCGCGGTATTCTTGTGATATAGAGGAATCATCGCTGCACACCCCCGTTCCTTGTACCGCCATACCCGCACATGCTATGCCTGATTACCCGTGAAACCCCACAGTTGTAGTAGTAGTAGTAATGGCAACAGCAAGTGGCGCAGTTTTACGATTGTTGGGTCGCGTATTAAAAGCGACCTTTCCTTTTCTCTAAGTTGAGAGTGTATGTATATGGGAGGGAAAGAGGGAGGGAGGGAGGGGTGGGGGGGGATTCGCACTATTCATAGTGCGCGCTTTCATCAAAGGGACAGGGGGCGGGGGAAGGGGGGAGATCAGAGGGGAGCGTTGAAGGGGCGGCAGTATTGCTTCCTCGTTCAGGCCGACGCGCCGCACACAGTCCAATGTGTTTGCTTTTTTACTTGCGTGCGCGTGTACTGTCGTGGAAGGCCCGGATTTTGGGATTCGTACATGATGTATGAAGGCTTTAAAGCTGAGGAACGCGGAACTAAGGGGGGGCTTCTGCTCAGACAGATCGACAAACAAGGAAAAGGGATAGAGGCGCGAGGAGAAAAAATGATGAGAAAACGAAGAGTAGAAGGAGAGCAGAAAAATTAAAAGCGTTGAGGAGGATATGGTGGAGGGGGGGGGGAGATGACCGCCTGGTGATGACAATGTTATGATGATAATGTTAGTGATTGGTTTCAAGGATGTGATGTAAACTGGTGTTCGTGTTTGTCGCATGATTTCGGTCCTGCCGCCTCGCTGGTGTGCAGAAGTAGTGTTTAGAATGTGGTCCATCTTGGACAAAATGGTTGACAGTCCACACTAACTCCTCATTACATCTTCATTCTGAGAAAATTCTCCGATAATTTTTCCAGAGAAATTTCCCATGCGGTCGGGGTTAGTGTTGGGGTTTTAGGTCAAGTACAGTTAGTTCATTTTTTTTTGTCGAAGCTGAAGCAATCCATCATTTCTGGTATTTTGAAGCCCTCGCGTTTCGAGCTCATCTATGTTTGGCTCTCATGTGACCAGGTGTTGCATTTTTTTGCAGCTTCCCTACTTTTTTTTAGTCTTGAAAAGTTGGAGTTTCAGAAACAAAAGCATGCTTCCATCCAACCTTAAACATGAATACCTACGTAGGGAACAGCACGGCAGGGCATATCGTTGGCGCCGCATTACAGCTAGTATGAAGCAGTTATTACTTGTACGTATACGTACATAGCTCTCTCGCCTTGGCACTCCATCTAAATAACCGGAGGGTGCGTTTTGTCGATGCTTTCATCTCGGTGGTGTGAATAATCAACACATACATGAGAGAAAGGGATTTCGTGCCCGCAGTTTTCTGATTGGTCAATTTATTGTTTTGAAAGAGTGACTCACTCTTTGATCAACTCCACCAGTGAAACACGGTCTTTGCAGACGGACGCGGAATAGGACTCCTCCCCGACTTTAACCGACCAGAACCACGAGACTCCCCGCGTAGCGTGGGAGGTGACGTGCATGAAGCTAACGCCGCGAGCGCATGGCCGTGGCTTTTGCTTTGAGGCTGGATGTTTCGCCGGCGGTCATAAAAGCGGTAAAAAACACTGTCTAATATACCCACCACTAGTACGTACAGCAGTATCAGGAAAACATGAGTTTTTTTTTTCAGCCGAAACAGAGACTAAACCCTGAAGGGATTTATACTTGTTTGTGGCGGCGACTTAAGTCTGTCGTTGTCTTTAGCTTGTGGTGGCGGTTGGAGGTATGTCGCTGTTGCTGCTGCTGCTGTTTCTTGCTGTGGAAGATCCTGACTGTTGTCCCCTACGTACGCACGTCTTGAATCCTTTTGGTCCAAGCGTTTGCAGTGTATACTCCAGTGAGTGACCCCCCACCAAGCGTTTTTTTCCTCGACTAATTTTTGTTTTTCTGACAAAGGATGAATGCTTTTTGTTTTCCTTTTTTTTTCCTTTCCATCCCATGTATCATCTTCGCCCTTCTTATTTTCCCTCCCTAGTCGTAACTCAGAACCGGGATCACAAAGCAGGCTCTTCTCCCCCCTCCCCACTACGACGACAGGTTACGTGCCTTTTTTTTATGGCGAAAATCTTTAATATCTCTGCACTTTCTTCGTAACCTCGTCGACTCGCGTCGAATTGGGCATACACACGCCAAGCGCTTCTTGCATTGGATTCGGTTCAAAACAAAGAACCGCACAACATGCCAGGGCTCGAAACCACGCCCTTCGACCTTAGAAGTTGTCGAGGCTAACTACTAGACCACCGGCGGCGACCGGCATGGTACTGCACTATCTGTACATGAACAGTATTTGACTCAAATCCCCAAGTGTTGGTTTGTCCCTCAAACGGGAGTGCTGTCCGAAAGGGGTTTGAGACAGAAAACGGTATACCGGGGCGGGGTTCGCGCCAGTTTGCGGTATAACAGGGGAAATCCGAGGCAAAAAAACGCACCTTCGACACCGGCAGCGTGCAGTGGCTAAGGCACCACTGCTGCTGTACGGCGCAACTATGAAAACCAATCTGAGTAGATACCGTAACGTTTGCTGCGCCTTGAGCTGCCGATACAATGAACTGCCTGTCGAGGAGTTTCCCTATACCGTAAAATGGCGCGAAACACCCTAAATAGGTATATCGTTTTCTGTCTAATCATGCGTTTTGACTCTCGGGTTATGTTTAAGAACACATGCGCTGCCTCTGTGGCTTGCGCTGCTTCTGGGTTGCCTGGGTTGCCTGGCAGTGGTCATTATGTGTACCGTTGCGTTCACCAAATATTTCGGCGAAAGAGTTGAGCGAAAAGGAGATTCTGCGCGACTTTATTTATGCTAGGTACTATATTTTCAGCAAATTCTGCGCACAATGAAGTCGCACAGAATATCAGTACGGCAGGAAAATCGGGTTGTCGTCAGTTCCACCCGAACCGTGAATAACAACAAGCAACGCGGGGTCACAGCACCTTCAATCCCTGGCGAGCATTGCCACCGTGCCGCTTGGCTGGTTACTATTGCAGTGGACTGACTGACTGCTGCTGTGGTGCGCTTTTCAGATTTTTTTGTCCGCCGACCTAGCGGTGGTTTGTTTTTCTTCGACAGGAAAATAAAATAAAATAAAATAAAATAATAACGTGAGAGATTACGATGTAGAGTGTTTGCGAAAAAAAAATCCATCGCACATAAAAAAGGCCAGACTATATACTCGTATAGAGTTTACGACATAATCTGGTGTCTGCTATTGATAGTAGAGAGGCAATGGTATGCTTTATAAGTCTCCATAGAAGTGATCACAGCCCCGGTAGGCGGCACTTAGAGCAACCAACCATCGTGTAAAAAAAAGTTGGAGCGCACGTTCAATCAGAAAAAAAAGCAGACTGCACGAACAACAACAAAAAAGGACACTCCCGCAACGGCTAGGCTACGCGTAGCAGCTATTAATACGTAGCGCTGATGAGAAGACCAAAAAAAGCGTACACAAAACAATATATTCGTCGCGTACAGCAGTACGTCCACCACCACCACCACCACCACCACCACCACCGCCGCCCCTTCTTCAAGGACTCAAGTTCCTGTAACGAAAACAACTGTCAGACCTCGCCAATTCGAGATCTACGGAAAATCCATCCATCGTAGCACGGGTGTTACCCCTCGCCCCCGCCTCACCCCCTATCCCCCCCCCGCTCGTGCTCGCGGCCCTGCCCCTTTTGCAGACAGCTCCTGTATTAGGTAAGTTTTGTTGGGTTTTGGACATAAGAGGTCGGGGGGAGGGGGCGGGGGGGGTACTCAGTGTCATGCTTGGCCGTAATAGTATGACCACAGACCCTTGCATCCCTATAATGCCGGCACGCAGCACGTCGGGTTTTCACCGACCAGGCAGACGTTGCTTGCACCAAGCGCGAAGCGGAGCCGTGAGGTGTTGGGCGAGTCGCACGAAGGGTGAGCTTCATACTACTAAGGACCGCTTGTGATGCGGACTTGCATATGGATGGCAGGGTCGAATTAATTGGTGTGTTCTCTGGCGTTGCCGGGGTGGGTCAAATCGGCTCGTGAACAGTGACCTTTGCTGGTGAGTGCTTTAGTGGCACTTTTCAATTATCATTCCGGGGCGTCAGGAACCGCAAACTTTTTTCTTGGCTGGATGGAGGAGCTTTTACCGAGCAAACGTTTTTTTCTTGAAACAAGTGAATGTGAATTCGTTTTTTATTAGTATGTTGAGCACGCCTCTATTGTCGTATTGTCGTGAACCCTTTCCCCCCTTTTTGGCAGAGCCAGCACGGTGACAAGTAAGCGAGACCGAATGTCAACCCCATATTTTCTTGGCACATTCCTGAGAATCAGACCTTTTATTTTCAGCCAAAAATAGGCGGGTGGTGGTCGACATAGGTTTCCACATTTTTCCGCCTCTGTTGTACCGTTTTTTGTCTGCGTAGTTCTTAAGGGCAATACCAAGGTAGTTGTTAGCAGCGGTTTTACCCCCCCCCCCCCGCTCTCCTATCTGTCCCATGCGTCCGTTTTTTTTACGTGGTCGGCAGCATGTCAAGAGCCGGAGGGAGAGGAGGATGGCGACGGCCGCTGACACCGGTCCGCCCCGGTTTCTACCCGAATGTTAAGGCTTTTGGGATATTGGGAAACGGGGCGGGGGGAAAAAATAGAGCAGGAAGGGGGCGTTTTTTGCGACGGGGAGGGGGTCCTCCCTCCCTCCCTCTCCCCTGTCCCCTTCAGGTCCCGTTTGAAGCCCTCGGCGTGGTGGAAGCGTCCCCGCTCGTGCTCGCGGCCCTGCCCCTTTTGCAGACAGCTCCTGTATTAGGTAAGTTTTGTTGGGTTTTGGACATAAGAGGTCGGGGGGAGGGGGCGGGGGGGGTACTCAGTGTCATGCTTGGCCGTAATAGTATGACCACAGACCCTTGCATCCCTATAATGCCGGCACGCAGCACGTCGGGTTTTCACCGACCAGGCAGACGTTGCTTGCACCAAGCGCGAAGCGGAGCCGTGAGGTGTTGGGCGAGTCGCACGAAGGGTGAGCTTCATACTACTAAGGACCGCTTGTGATGCGGACTTGCATATGGATGGCAGGGTCGAATTAATTGGTGTGTTCTCTGGCGTTGCCGGGGTGGGTCAAATCGGCTCGTGAACAGTGACCTTTGCTGGTGAGTGCTTTAGTGGCACTTTTCAATTATCATTCCGGGGCGTCAGGAACCGCAAACTTTTTTCTTGGCTGGATGGAGGAGCTTTTACCGAGCAAACGTTTTTTTCTTGAAACAAGTGAATGTGAATTCGTTTTTTATTAGTATGTTGAGCACGCCTCTATTGTCGTATTGTCGTGAACCCTTTCCCCCCTTTTTGGCAGAGCCAGCACGGTGACAAGTAAGCGAGACCGAATGTCAACCCCATATTTTCTTGGCACATTCCTGAGAATCAGACCTTTTATTTTCAGCCAAAAATAGGCGGGTGGTGGTCGACATAGGTTTCCACATTTTTCCGCCTCTGTTGTACCGTTTTTTGTCTGCGTAGTTCTTAAGGGCAATACCAAGGTAGTTGTTAGCAGCGGTTTTACCCCCCCCCCCCCGCTCTCCATGAAACAAAYTGCCTTGCCATTGACCGACCACACGACCAAAGAGACGGAGCACCAARGCGGTACGTAGATATCTTGAATCTTGAAGGATAGAAGCCGGTACAAAGCGTAGGGGGATCGTTGGCCAAGCTTTCGGCAGCGAAGGTCTACTCGGGAGCATTAGTGGGGTAGCTACCCATGGTGAAACGTACATACGATGGAGGAAGCGACGTACGGGGCATCCGATGTGTGAGTAAGACTTTGTGTTATGCAAGCCGTCCGTTGAACCTTGCACGGTAAAAATGACCNCGTCAGTTCCACCCGAACCGTGAATAACAACAAGCAACGCGGGGTCACAGCACCTTCAATCCCTGGCGAGCATTGCCACCGTGCCGCTTGGCTGGTTACTATTGCAGTGGACTGACTGACTGCTGCTGTGGTGCGCTTTTCAGATTTTTTTGTCCGCCGACCTAGCGGTGGTTTGTTTTTCTTCGACAGGAAAATAAAATAAAATAAAATAAAATAATAACGTGAGAGATTACGATGTAGAGTGTTTGCGAAAAAAAAATCCATCGCACATAAAAAAGGCCAGACTATATACTCGTATAGAGTTTACGACATAATCTGGTGTCTGCTATTGATAGTAGAGAGGCAATGGTATGCTTTATAAGTCTCCATAGAAGTGATCACAGCCCCGGTAGGCGGCACTTAGAGCAACCAACCATCGTGTAAAAAAAAGTTGGAGCGCACGTTCAATCAGAAAAAAAAGCAGACTGCACGAACAACAACAAAAAAGGACACTCCCGCAACGGCTAGGCTACGCGTAGCAGCTATTAATACGTAGCGCTGATGAGAAGACCAAAAAAAGCGTACACAAAACAATATATTCGTCGCGTACAGCAGTACGTCCACCACCACCACCACCACCACCACCACCACCGCCGCCCCTTCTTCAAGGACTCAAGTTCCTGTAACGAAAACAACTGTCAGACCTCGCCAATTCGAGATCTACGGAAAATCCATCCATCGTAGCACGGGTGTTACCCCTCGCCCCCGCCTCACCCCCTATCCCCCGAGGGAGGGAGGGAGGGAGGGGGGTTGAGGGGTGGCAGAGGGAGTTGGGGGGCATGTCAGACACGCACGTATCGAAACTTCCAAACGCCCCCTGCCCTCGATCGGCCGGATCCGTGCCCCCATCCTTACCTTGATCACGGTGGACAGTCGGCCTTGCCGTCTCGCGAGCCGGACTCCCCCCCGCCTAACGCGCGACAAAAACACACACACACACAGAAGGGACAAAACGAGAAAAAGTGAACCAAAAACAATAAAAGTTAAGAAACAAGGCCCCGAAAACAAGCAAAAATGAACAAATTGAAAACCTCTCGAGCTTCGCGAACATCACAAATATAAAACGATCAGTAAACAACGCCCGAAAAAAACAAGACAAAACAACACACGACCGACTGGCCGACCAATAACGCCGTCATCAATTATGAACGAATGAACGAGTACGAAGCAAAAAAAAAAAAAATCACATCGAAATAGTTGGCTCGCGGAAACACGAACGTACGGTACGACACTCGGGAGGTTGCAACACACGACATGTGACGCCTGGTGGCCACGACCTCTTTTGGCCTCAAGACACGAGGTATATTCATGGGCGAAAGCCAAAGGTAGGTATACCCTATATTCATGGTGTATTGTAGGGGAATGGTGAGCAAAGGAGTCAAACCGCAGTCTCCTGTCCGTCATCTTTGCTGGTGGTCTGGTGGTCTGGCCGTACCATATGAAGGGGGTTCGCCGGGTCGGAAAGCGTTGCCGCTATCGTCTTGCACGATACGCCGACCGACACACAGAGAGTCATCCCTTCGCGCCTACGGCTACCGGGAGAGCCTTATTGCAGAGTAGTACTGGTAGGTGGAGCGAGCGAGACTGGGTCCAGCTTAATGTGGAATATTGGACACTAAATACCAGGTACTGTATGCATAAATTGTACGAGGTGGGTGACCAGTACAGCATCATACTGGCAACATGGCTAATGCACACAAAAATAGTGCCGGTACTATTCAACAAGGTGATAAGTGATGAACGGCTGTGCTGTAGACTATGTTGTGTACCTGGTACCCGTAAAGGCGTGCCGTTTGCTGTGCAAGCGTGGGTACTCGACGTATGCGGGGGAGGCTGGTAGGAAGCGAGGAGGCTCGCAGAGCAACAACGGCAGGAACAGCGCTGTCCGTCGATTCGAGGTTTTCGTTCTGAGATCATGAGACGACCCCAGCCCACGACTCGCACCGCAGGGGGTGAGGGGCACTGCTGATGCTGCTGCTGTTAGCAATGCTGCTGCTGCTGCTGCTACTCCTGTGGTAACAATGCTAATGCTGGAGACAGACGGTCAGACGGTGCAGTCCGCAGACGGGGTGGCGGAGACTCAGGAGCAAAGATGCCAGGAGACAGCGATTCCACCTTGCCTTGACAGACAGCAACGTTTGCCTCGACATGCCTTGAATGACACAAGCCTATCAGGCTGTAGCGTGGAAAACTTGGCTCTACGCCCTTGACAGCGCACGTTTTCCCTTTTGCTTGGCATGCCTCGTGACATCTTTGCTCAGGAGAGGCATGGCGATGTTGGTCGGGATTGTACAGCAGTACCTGTAGTAACACTGACTGCCGTATATGCAAGGTCGTGTTGAGGCTGCATTCAGTCGGCACACAGCACACCCAGCTCGCGACGGCAACATGAGCACGCCAGGAAGCAAAGGAAAGGAGAGTCGACACGAAGGCATGAAGAGAAAAACAACAGATATTGCATGAGATGTGGAAAGCAAGACTGAGAGAGACAGAGCAAGCGGAAGTAAATCGCTCGGTCATAGATAGAAAAAGAGAGACACCTGGGGTAACGCACAGCAGGAAGGTTTGGGCGCAGATGGCGGGGAAGTGCGCTGGCCAAACCCATAATGAGCAAGCGACAAGACCGTTTTTCTCACCTTAAGCCTGATCGAGAGAGGCCCAAGCCCGCCTGCACGCCCACACGTAATACCCTGGGGGGCATCGATCCCCATACCATTACCCTAGACCTTCAGCAGCCACGTTTGTGCCACGATGCGCGCAGCAGCAGTCTCGGGACCAAAGCCCTTCAATTGGCCCCCTTGCAATTTTCGCCTTCCAAGTTGTGTGAACTCCTAATTCCGCCGCAAATGCCAGAAGAGGGTGTGGGTGTGGGGTCTGTGGGACATCTGGTGGGATTGGTGCGGGGTGTGGGGTGTGCCCTTCTCGCTTCTCGCCGTGATGCATGCACCGGGTGGTGGTGGTAGACTGGGGAGGGGGGTGAAGACCTTGTCCCAGGGGTCAACACGGGAGCAACGCGCGGAAGAAGACCGAGGGTGTCGGACTGCGGCTGTCGGCATGGATTCGAATAACGCGGAGCAATCAACAAGTACTTCGAGAAAGATACTGGCACTGGTACAGGATTACAACAGAATCGGTAGCAGCAGCAGCAGCAGCAGCAGCAGCAGCGACAACAGCAGTAGCGGCAGCAGCAACAGCAACAGCAACAGCAACAGCAACAGCAACAACAGCAGTAGTAGTGATAGTGGTGGAGACCGTCGGGATGCTGTGCCGACAGGGCCAGGGATGGGCGCTTCGCTCGCAGCAGTGGTGGTGGCCGTGATCATGTGAGTCGTGTGAAGAAGGCCTTCGGACTGAGTTCGGCGGGGGGTAATGCTGTCTGCACGTCTGCACGCTGCCGTTATGATGGAGCAGTACGAGTAGACTACCCAGGAGTACTGCTCAGATGAAACCGGGTATCGATGGTGCTTGTCTGTTGCCGTACCAGGTATGATATTAAATAAAATTATTATAAATACGTCAGCTGTGAGTTCAACCGATATTATAGCGTGCACCTTGCGTGCACTGCTATACCGCAGTATGTATGTGGCCACCTCTCGTACTATACCATACGTTGAGGGAGTGGACCTCGAAAACCAGTGCCCAAGCATACCTGGTACGGGTAGGTGGACGATAGGGCAACACAACAGCAGTCAGGGGCTAGGTGCACCGAGGAAATAGCGACCTAAAGCCGACGAGTGCGGTCTTGCAAAACTTCTTAAACGCCTCGGACAGATATCTCTACAGATAGATAATCTACGTAAAGCATCCACAATTGAGCACCTGCCGTTGTGAGTTGTGAGAGGCTGTGCAGGATCTGCGTGGTACGGATCCAACCCAGGAAACATGTGCTACTGGCTGTAGATAGATCATGCAGACTAAACAGCTCGCACCCGGCAACATGAGGGCCGTAATTTCGTGGTATATATAATTTGTACCTGATAGAGAAGAGCATTCGACATGATGTAAGGTATAAGCTACACCAATCAATGTGGTTGGTAGCTGGAGACGGCAGAAGGAAGAAGAAGAAGAAGTGCGCCTATCGGCCTCCGCTGAAAGGGGAAGCCGCGAGGAACGTGTGCATGCCGTTAATAAAGCTGTTGAGCAGTAGACTACATACGTACTCGTAGTGTTTACAACTTGGCCCAGCTTCGAAGCAATGGTTGATAGTCCACACTAACTCTTCAATACATATTCAATTCCGAGAATTTTCCGAGAGAAATTTATCAGGCGGTCGGGGTTAGGGCTGTGAGATATTTTGACCTCTTCGCGGCTACTGTAGTTGTTAGTTGGGTCGGCGAAATAGGCCAACTATCTGCTAACTGACTTACTATAGGAGTTTTGCCAATAGAAAGCATTAGTCGAGCTGCACATGTGCCAGTCGTATACAAAGAGGCGGACGCCGGAATTTTCGAAATTACCGCACGTACATAACCAGAAATACCTACGAAGACGCTGAAGTCCGGAAATTACCGCACGTAACTACCTAGCCAGCTAAGTACTAACCAGGGAGTCGCCGACTGGTAGTCAGCCGAATCACGACCCTATTAACAGTTTTGTGAATCCGCAATTTGGTGGTATATAATGGCGCGTGACCTCAATACCTGCAATCGTCTGCTGAATTTTTGTAAACGCCAAAACCCAAACCACGTTCGAATAGCGCGCAGAAAATTATGGAAGCGGCTGACGCGAAACGCTTCACTCCCTTGCTCCGACAAACGAAAACAAAATGAAAAAAAAAAATTGGTCCACGGCGGGCGAAACAAAACAGGGCGTGGCTGGCGTACTCCCGCTTTGATGCCGTCGGGATCGCCCTCGGGAAGCAGCGTCTTCCACACGAGGAGGCGTCTTCGAGATCAGGGGTTAGGATCGAGAAATTCCCCGAGGGCTTTCACGCGAGGGTAAGAGGGTTTGTGGTGCTGCTGGTGGCTGCAGCCGCACTAGCTAGCGCCATTGGGCTAGCGCCCGCAACGCTCGTATGCAGATAGAACATGCCTGCTACCTGTACCCTGAATTTACGGTTGGGTCAGAAGCCTCCCCTGAGTAGTGTGGCTGATGAACATTTGCTCGTTTGTTTCTCTCTTTTCGCCCCCCTCTCGCTCCCTTCCCTTCCTCCTTCCCGTCCTTTTTTCGCTTTAGGCGATGATGGCTTAAATTGTGCCCCGAGCGATGTTCTGTTGCACCCCTGCGACGTTGAATTCCCCCCTGGTGCCCCCCTCCCCCCCCCTCCCGTAACGATCGCTATCTTAGGAGATAGATGGTGGCCACAGGCGGCGAAACAGGAAGGGGATAAGATTAGCAAAACGTTTCTTTGTAATATATGGAAACAACGTAAGGAGCGCCCAAGTGTTGGAGGTGTCTCTATTAGGAGTAGGAACGGTGCTCCGTCTCGAAAGGGATGCGTGGTCAATGGTCAAATGACTAAGGCAAGCAACAAATGAGTACGCCCCCCCCCCCCCCCCTTCCGTACTATATCCAGGCGTACCGGCACACAGCGCCCGGAGGGATGTGCTGCTGCCATCTCCGCTCTATTTTGTGTGTTCTATTCTTCCACCCTCCCTCTCCGATACAATGCAAGGGTCTATGGTCATACGACTACGGCCATGCCTGAATATCGAGTACACCCCCCCCCCTCTCCCTCCCCCCCTGCCCACGGTAAAGGAGAACCGTCTCTAAAGTACCAGATACCAGGTACCTGTTAATCTATGGTTACATCCTCAGCGGCTAAAACGTGGTGTACTCTCGGCAGCCGCCCGGTGTCGAACACTCTCTTGGGTTGTTGACTGTTGGGCTAGGTTCTCGACCACCAACATTGTGCCCGGGATACTCTGTATCGCGATTTTTCTCGCGACATGAGATGCCTCCCGCCCCTTCCCGTGCCATCACACCACAGGCCGTGGCAGGGTTAGCTCCGCGAGCACCGCCACCCGGAGAACCGGCAGGGCTCGTGTTCGAGGAGCCACACTTTGGATCGCGCAAGCCCTCGTCACCCGCGGCGGCTCTCCTGGCCGTAACGGGGGGCTCCGTTCACATCGTGGGCGACGACGACTTAGGATCTATCAAGGTGATCAGATTGGATAAGATAAGATTATAGAAAATCAGATCAGATCAGATGTTATTTACATTCAGATCAGATCAGATCAGATCAGATCAGATACCTGGTACATCTATATACGTATTCGCGTCCATTTTTCTGTTTGTGATCGTTTTTTTTTTTGCGTGTAGTTCGGGGGGGGGGGGGGGGGGGGGGGGGGGGGGGGGGGGGGGGGGGGGGGGGGGGGGGGGGGGGGGGGGGGGGGGGGGGGCTCATCGTGCGGGACGGATATCCGCCTTGAGCTCGTGCCATGGTAGTATACCCGCCTGCTGCGCTGCCGTCTCCGGCGGTAATTACCGGTGACGTTGAGCTTTTCGAGGGGGGGGGGGGGGGGGGGGGGGGGGGGGGTGTTACTCATTATTATGCGTGGCCGTAGTGGTATAACCATAGACCCTCGTATCCCTACAATGCCGGGACGGCGTACGTCGGGTGTTTATCGACCAGGCAGGGGGGCCAGAGGGAAAAATCCACACGAGATCAAAGGAACGGAGCGAGGGGGTAACACAGGGCTTCGGCGTAGATCACCGCGTATTTACATTTTGGAAGGAGAGAGCCAGTTGAAGGAAAGGGGACACACGAGGAGCGATACTGTGGATGTATCTGAGGGTGACTTCTTTGAAAATACGGGCGCAAGCAAAGCCCTTTTTTATTTTTTTGCTTGCTGCGTACTCCACAGGCTCTGATATGGGGGACCTCTCGCGGTTGGCATGCCCGTCCCGCTCTTGTCAAATCAAGCGGCATGCCCGTTGTTGCTGTCGACTCCGCAGTCGATCTTATGGAAAGACCATCGCCACGCCTTCTTTTCGCTCGCGCTCCCGCGCTAACCACCTCTTATTATTCGCTTGGTAGCTTCGCAACCGAGCACCAGCGGACGAAGCTGCGGACGAAACGGCGCTGCTTGCCGCACGGTCGATCACACCCCGCAATTTTTCAAATCTCGTTTGTTTTTTCCCCTCCCTGTCCGCTCTGTGACCCCACTCCCTCCCGTTTGTTTACTCCTGCAGAACACAATCCGTCGATGCCTGGACTTAGATGGATGTCACCCCACCGACATCTCACCGAGGATTCGCTCGGATGTCGCGAAACTCCTCCCCCCGCTCCCCATCGCCGCCGGGGAAGCACAACCACCGCGATCGCCCAGTGCAGAAACCGGGGATGGATGTTATACATCCCCGGGGTTTCCAATGGACGGAGTTTCTGGAGGCGATGAAGCTTGTCTGTTGAGAGCGGGCGGCGATGGAGCGGGAATAGACGGGTCCGGTACCCGTAGATATGTTGGAAGTGGTGGGGATACAATGAGGGGAGAGGTGGCCCCGGAGGAGCGGGGATCAGGAGGCCTTATTTCTGGTATAGGGGAAAGGGGAGGAGGCGTATTAGGGGGAGGGGGTGGGGGCGGCGACATGAGAGAAGGCGGTGATGAAATAGGGGATGAAAGAGTAGGAGCCCCTGGTGGGGAAGGGGGCGACAGGTACGCCCGGCGAGACGCTGCTGAATTGGTGGCGGCTGGAGCGGCAGCAGTCGAGGGAGTGAGGGAGACGAGAGATCTCGAGGCCCCAAGTACGGGAGGGGAAGTAGGAGCAAGAGGAGGAGAAGTAGGAGGAGGGGGGGGGGCGGAGGGAGAAGAGGAGAGCGGGAAGCCGCAGAAGAAGAAATGCTGAGGGGCATAAAGCGGGGAGGATCAAGACAGCTTAACGACGGTGAAAGGGCCGATGGTGGCGACGACGACGGTGGCGGCGAGTCGAGCAACGAGGGCGCGTGGACGGTGTTAGCTGTTTCTGGGTGGCGCGCTGACGAAATTGAGGCGCTTCTTGAGGTAAGCAAGGGGGGGGTGTACTCATGTTGTGCACGGCCGTAGTCATATGACCATAGACCCTCGCATCCCTACAATGCCGGGACGGAGCGCGTTGGGTTTTCACCAACCAGGCAGACATTGCTTGCACCAAGCGCGAAACGCCATGAGGTATTGGGCGAGTCGCATGGAGGGTGAGCTGCATCCTGCTAAGAACCGCCTCTGAGGCGGACTTGCATATGGACGACAGCTTCAATGAGTTAATTTAATTTCTGGTGTGGCCACTTCCGGAGACAGCAATGGGTTTTACTATGTAACTGCCTCACGGACGCCTTACCATATTAACACTACGTGATACGACCATTCCCCTTGTGCGGAACAAAGGTTCTCCACCCCGCACAAATGATCTACTCGACCGCCAGCTTTGGTGACCGCCAAAAAAAATAACAAAAAAAAACGGCACCCTGGTTGTCTAGCTCACGCAGCGAGTGGCGTGTTTTACAGCGTCGTTGCCAACCGACGCCAACCCAACCTATAAATATATCATATATTTATATGAGGGGGGGGGGGGGAATATACGCGATGCTTCGCCGACTGGAAGTAAACTTCCGACGCGACGAAACAATGCACGTGAAATGCGGCACCGCGCGTGAGGCACTCACCCAATGATCGAGCTCACGGCGAGCACTGCGGAGTCACCGAAAGGATGCTAGCGGCCCCTTGGAAGCGTCGCCTTCGTTTGGCCGCAGTCAACGAAGCCTGCCTTGCCTCCTCGCTCTTAGCCCCAATGCTTCACCGTCGCGACCGCGGCGCGTCGCATGCACATAAGAGTGCATGAAAGTTCGACGATCCTAATTTCCACAATCGATGACCAGAATCGCGTAGCCACCCCGGAGTGGTTTAGGCCAGATGGCTTTTAGCGGCGAATCTCTTTCATTTTAGCTCCTTCGGCTGGAAAAAAAGTTATCAAGCCTGTGTAGAAAACTTTTTTATCGAGATTCAAGCCTTCTGATCATTCAACGCAGTATGACATATACAAACCAAAAAGAATTACAAAGTAACATGAGAGATTAATATTTTAGTAATTGTTCTCGCGCGGCAAACCACCCGGTGAGGTGAGGGTGTGCCGGGGGTGACTTCATTTCATGCATGGCCGTAGTCGTATGACGATAGACCCTCGCATCCCTACAATGCCGGGACGGAGCATGTCGGATTTTCACCGACCAGGCAGACATTGCTAGCACCAAGCGGAAGCGCCTGAGTGTTGGGCGAGTCGCATGAAGGGTGAGCTGCACCTCGTACTAAGAACCGCTTGTGAGCGGACTTGCATATGGAGACAGCTTCAATGAGTTAATTTATTTCTGTGTGGCCACTTCCTGAGACAGCAATGGGAGCACTATGTAACTGCCTCGCGGTGCCTTACCAATAGGTACACACTACGTGATACGATCATCGGCGGGGGTCGGTTTTGCGCCTCCCAACTCCGCTGGACCTTGTTTTGTCCCTTTACACCTGCTGTTACAACGAGAGCGACGGGTTAAATCGACCCACGACACTTATTTTTCCAAGTATGGAAATGTGGTAAGCTTAACCTTTTAGTACTGCACTGTGCAGAACTATGTATTTGACACTAATTTTAAGCAATTCGTCCCCAAAACGGGAGTGCTGTTCAGAACCATATATGACACTAATTTCAAGTAATTTGTCCAAAACAATTAACCAATCCGCTGGAAGATACAAAATTAGAATATCACTAAAGGTGAACGTATATACTACTGTACGAAAAGGAATGAGGCGTTTTGTTTAGGGAGTTCATACCGCGATGGGTGGGTCGGCCTTTGTGGGGGGGGGGCGAGGAAGATCGACGACCCTCCACCGCCGCCGCCGCCACCGCCACAGCAGCAGCAGCAGCAGTAGCGGCAGCAGCAACAGCAGCAGCAGCAACGGCAACAACAGCAGCAGAAGCTAGCGAGCGGCCCAAGAACTGCCCTGCTTCTGAACGTGTTCTCACCAGAAACACCAAGCAGTAGCAGTAGTAGCAGCAGCAGCAGCAGCAGCAGAAGCTAGCGAGCGGCCCAGGAACTACCCTGCTTCTGAACGTGTTCACGCCAGAAACGCCAAGCAGCAGTAGCAGCGGCAATTACCACTCTGTTCTGAAATATTACCACAGTCTATGTGCCAATATTTCATCCAAACGCTTCTTATATTTCGGGACATATTGATTTGCTGCTGCTTTTGCTGCTGCTGCTGCTGCTGTTGCTGATTGGTGTTTTTGGCGACATGACGTTCAGAAGCAGGGCAGATCCGGGATCGCTTGTTGCCGCTGCTAGCGATCCCGGATCTGCCCTGCTTCTGAACGTCATGTCGCCAGAAACACCAATCAGCAACAGCAGCAGCAGCAAAAGCAAAAGCAGCAGCATATCACTATGTCCCGAAATATAAGAATTGTTTGGATGAAATATTGGCACATAGACTGTGGTAATCTTTCAGAACAGAGTGGTAGCAAGGAAGGAAGGAAAAAAGGGAGGATCAGCGAAGATCTGTAGTGGGCGATTCGCTTCCCCTACGAGAGACCTCTCTCTGTTCTATATACCTCTGCGGCGCGCCCGCTATATAGGCGTACGTACCCGCACGTATGTGGGTGCCATGCCCTCGACCCAACCGTCGCATAGATATGTCCTGCGTCGGTTCCACCATTCGTCGACGTCATAGATATCTGTATCTTATTGTACTACTGTGGTCGTTCGTATTCCAAGACTACTTGCCGTGTTCGGCAGCCCATATATTGTCCCGTGCACAAGTAATGGCTGACGACACCCAAGGTCTTCGAATGCGCAGCAAGGGCAGCCCTCCTTGCTCTCATCTTCGTATCGTTCATCCGGCTTATCGTCAAGCCTGGATGCTCCAACAATCTGGTGTCTACTCGACGCTACACAGACAAGAAAGGAAAGTGCCACAGGCTCAAGCAGAACCTGTACTCATACGTATACTCTTATATATACTGCTGTAGACTATACTACTGTCTGTTGTTGGTGTTCTCACATTAACTCGTATGTCCAAAAAACGTTGTTTTCCCTGTTCTCACAGGACTGGCTCCAAAAACAAAATTAAACTGGAGCGGAAGGATACCTCAAGGCTGAAAACAAATGTAGTCAAATAAAATACTGCAAAACAAAACATTCATATATACGTACGTACTGGTACCTATCATTACTGAAACACATATTTATATATACTCGTATATAGTACAGTTCAAAACAAGAAAAAAGGCAAATCAGCGTACGTATGCACCACTCTGTACCGGTTTCACCCTGGGCGTAGATATAAGGACCGTTGGGCTAATATTCCCCCCCAGAGTGGTCTATTATGGTAAGAGCAACACTTCCTGGCTCCGTTCCATCTCGCCTCCCCCCCCGGGAAACCCTTCAAATGTGCGATCAGGCGTTTCCGGAAACGCCATGGCTCTACCTCTACGCTGACTACTACGACGACAACGACCACGGAGGCTCCAGTGCCTGCCCGCAGGTGCGACGAGGTTTACAAGCGGTGCTTGCCAACATTATTGGGGGGTGTTTGAGAAAATAACGGAAATATGTTGATAGCTGTTGGTATTGCGTAGTGTAGATTCCGGGAACGTTTTGTTGGTTTATTGGAGTTCTGGCCGAAGAAAAATATAGCGGCTGTTGTGTTTTCTTTCTTCTCTTTTTTGTTTTTTGTTTTAGACGTTTCGGTTTCTTCTTCTTTTTTTTATCGCCGTGTTTTGTCTTTTTGCTCTTCTCTTTTCCACATATTTACTGCCCTTCTTTCTACGGCGTTTTTTCGTATGCGTTTCATGTTGTGCTATTCTCTCTCTCGACACTCTCGCTCCGTCGCTTCTCGCCCTCCCCCTCCCCCTTCCCTCAACGTAATAAGCGCCCCAACTGTTGGAGGTGTCTCTATGAAGAGTAGGAACGGTTCTCCGCCTCGAAAGGGATGCGTGGTCAATGGTCAAATGACGTAAGGCAAGCAACAAATGAGCCCCCCCCCCCCGGGCCTCCGCGTTTCTGAAACCCCTCAGGCAGAAACGGCGCTGAGGCTGGCGTTGAAAGCAGAGGGGAGTTCCAAGGGTGTCATACTGCCTTCCTCAGAGCTGGGGGCGGGGGCGGCGGCTCGAGCCTTGACTAGGCTTTTTCGAGCCAGGCTTCCGCCAATGGGAGAACTGCGCATGGCCAGGGTAAGTACACCGACTGTTGAAGAAATAGGCAGAACAAAACCTTTTTGAGCCAACGCTTCGTAAGTTGCGGTTCAACTATTAATAGTTACACCGCGTTATGAGTAACCGTATACTTAGAATACCCTTCTGCCGTTCTGGTAGCCGACGAGTTGCAGCCACGACCCGTCGATAGACGTTGCTTGTCAGAGGCTATCAAGTTTGAGAAACTGAACCAACACCTGTATGCGTTTTTCCAGGTCCATCCGTATCGTTTGTATTTGTGTTTCCTGTGAACACACGGCGGCCGGCGTTGGTCCCCATACAACTGTACTGCTGTACCACAGCGTGGCAGATTCAAGGTCACAGGGCCCGGCCGTATATTCCAAGTTTCAGGAGCGATCGTCTATGAATAGAGGTATTCACGAAATCGGGTCGTTTTTTTTGTTTTTGTTTTTCACGAAAAGCTCAACTTTTCGCCCACCAATCGATCGGCTCGCATGGTGCGCGCGCGCGATTGCCATTATGTTTTACTGCATGTGTCGAAGCAGCTTCACGCTGAGCACGCCCGCCGGGTAGACGCGGATCGGTCTGCCGGTCGTTCTGAAGACCGGTCTACTTCGAGGGACGCGACGGACGGTGCTGTGGCTGCAGCGGCAGCGACAACAGCAACGGTAACGGCAACGACAGCGAGAGCGGCAGAGACAGGAGTAGCAGCAGCGACGGGAGGTGCGGTGGGTGCAGCGTCGGGATGCCCGTCCCGGCAAGAGGCCGTCGCGTCCAAGGAGGCGTTTCGGGTTCTAAGGAAGGCATCCAAGAAGAGCGCACAGGTGAGACTGTCAAAGAAAAACGTCGCCGCAACATGGGTTGGGTGAAAGTTGGTCCTCTCGTCCTTGCCTCGGCGGGGAATGTCGCCAATGCTCCCCTTTTTCCCGCTCAGACTTATGGCGGGTCGTCTCCGTGCTCTTGCCAACCTTCATTACACTTTTTTTTTTTTCCTTACCTTGTCCCCTCCCCGCTCCTTGAAAGGGATGCCCGGTCAATGGCCAAGTTGCTACAGAAGGCAACAAATGAGTACCCCCCCCCCCGGCCGACGTGCCCCGTCCTGGCATTGTAGGGGCGCGTGTTCGATTATAATAGATTGAACCGCTGAGCCACTCAGCCAGCATTGAATTATGTACTAGCTCAGTGATTTATCCTTTATAAACGAACATAATAGGTATATTTGGGCAAGGGCGTATGGTTATACGCCTACGCCTACGCATGGCATGAGTACCCCCCCCCCCCCCCCGAATCCTTCCATTACCTTGCGCGTATGCGTTTCCTTCACCTTCCTACTCGTCCGGAACGCTGCGAATTTTCTCTGAAATTTCCTTTCGAACGCCTGGAATCGTTGTTACCGACGGTCCTGCCGCTGCCGACTATTCTTGGGGATACCAGGTGCTCGGTGGCCCGTTCGACTCGCAGTGGTGGTGGGGTTCGGGCGAGGCAACGGATGGGATGCCCGATGAAAGCAACAGCGGCCGTCAGGACGAGAAGGGAGAGGACGGAAAAGGAGACATGGGAGCGGCAGAGGTCACACCTGGTGTTGCCGATGTTGTCGCGGTCGGTGCTGGTGCTGGGGCGGGGGCTGGGCCTGATGCTGATGCTGATACATGCGTTGATGCTGACAACGGGGTAGTCGTTGGCGGCGGAGACGATGGTTGTGGAGTGTACGAAGAAGGCGACAGTGTACACAGGGGTGGCTGCGGGCCAGCAGAAGAGGTGGCGGAGAAAGAGGAGGAGAAGGAGAGGGGGGGCGGGCAGGGAGGAACCGAATTGGTGCAACCGAGGTCCGAAGCAGTAGCGGCAGCGGCGGCAGCGGCAGGTCAAGGCAGTCTTGATGAGCTATCGATGACAGCGCACTTGGGGGGAGACGACGAAGGAGAGGAGCAGTGGACACGAGGGTTGAGGCGCATGGTCGACGGCGGGTCCCCCCTGGTAAGAGCTAGAGAACGTGGAATATGGCACAGCCCGGCTTTAGGGCGCGGAGAGTACGGGGGTTGAGGAGGAGGAGGGGCGAGAAGAGAGGGCGCTGTTCAATCGACCGTGCCACGTAACGCATCGAGGCTGGTCATTGCATGCTCTAACGCTTAACTGTGCCGTGTGTCCGCCTCGCGATACTGACATGCTACTAATAGCAGGGCGCCATTGCCTTTCGCTTTTATCAATCTGGGGGGCACCATTGCTTTATGTTCAGGCTTCCTCGTGCTGTCAGTTATCTGCGAGGAAGAGTCTCAGGTGCTCTGGACCAACGACATAACCCCCCCCTCCCGGACCCCCGCCCCGCTCCGCCCCGCCCCCCTCGGCCTCCGCCCGTCCGCCCCTCCACGCGCCCGGTAATTTTGCGCGCTGATTGTTTTCCCTGTCTCAAGTGGATGTCGTCAGAGGTGTATAGCGAGCCGATGGAGAGGTTCCCGTGCCCAGACAGACCGGCTCCCGGTTACCCTTTGGAGTGGCCGCTGGTTGACCTTCTCAGCAACTGGAACCCGGGGAATGCTTCGGGCATCCCCGCGAGGCATTTTTTAGGAGTGTGCAGGCAAGTGAAAGAAGCGCTTACGTTTTTGTTTTTGCTCCATTTAGAGTAAGACGTGTCGTGTATTTGTGCTGGTGCCGATCTGCGTTTATTGGCTGGCCCTGTGCGATAGGATTTTGTTTCGTTGTGTATTCGTTCGTGCGCTCTTGCGTTGGTTGGGTGGGTGAAAACATTATACCTGGTATGAACAAAGGTTGATGTTGAGACTATCGATGTCCGGCAAACTGAATCGAAGAGATGCTTCGGTGCTTCTTCTCTCTTTTGACTCAAGATTTTTCGCTTTATATTTACTCCAAACAAATAGATATTGAATCGATTGTTTCACCCCCGTTATGAGATTCCTGGTACCTGGTATATGTTATATACACTGGTACGTGGTATATGTTATTCACACTGGTACCCGGTATATGGTATTCACACTGATATCTGGTGCAAGGTTCCCCTCCGGGACATGCCTAGGGGAGTGGCGCAAGGACGAATCGAAAACCTACTACGCATATCATAATGTATAGTACATAAATACGACGTTTTTAAATATCTGCGTATTACTGTACATAAATATACGTACCTTGGTAGACCTTTTTAGAACTGCACCTGCATTTTTGGGGATAAAATATACTCGAAATATGGTGGAACCGTTACTATTGACTCGATCGTTCTTAGAGATCCCGCCAAACATGTTATCATGTGTGTCAATATTTAATTGTTGTGGCGCTCAAGGTAAGGAAGGTCTATCCCGCACAAAACCGAGGACTCCCAACAAAAATGGTTTGAAAATACTCCAAGCGTGACACGCTGCATACACACGCGTAACACACGGCACACACCGCACACGCACGCACACGTGACACATGGGACACAGTGCCCGTGCAGGAGTGATGGGATAATATTTGCAGAAGACATAGAAAAGGATGCACCGAAGAAGGGAGGGGCTGATAACGTACTTGTAATACAAAGAAAAGTTGAAAAACAAAAAACAAAAAAAGCAGCGCTGTGAGAATCGGACTCAAGCCTTCACATCCACTATCGGGTATGGTGACCATTTGACTATACTACCGAAAAATGATTTCCCAAAAACCGGTGCACTATAATTTGTCGCGGCGCTCGCCAGGCGCACGACAGGCCGCACATACACCATGCAAGCACAACAGCAGGCAGCAGCGCAGAAGAGAGTGCTCGTGAAAGTAGGGCAAACAATAGGGCATTATTATTTACTGGTACGTACAAAATAACGAGCGCCAGATGCACGACAGGTTGCACATGTGCATACACCATGCGAGCACAGCAGCAGGCAGCAGCAGCGCAGAAGAGAGAGAGAGAGGTGTGGCGGGGATTGCTGATGACAGATGCAAGCCTCCGATGAAGCAACCACTAATAGCCACAGCAGTACACGGCGGACCTGCCACAGGAATGTCTGCTGTTTGTGCTTCTAGGCGGGGCTCGTTTGTGTTTGCTGCATGTTGTCTCATGTCTTGTAGATTTCTGGAGTGAGCTTCAGGAAAATAACAAAAAAAAAATGTATGAACAGTTGAGGTACGAGTACTCCTATTTGATCAAAGCGACCATTACATTTCAAGCCAGAGTGAGCGTGGATCAGTAACACACATGAGCACAACAGAAAGGTAGATGGTGGATTACGGACCGCTTGTTCTGATAAACACAGCTAGCCACAGCAGTACAGCGCAGATGGGTGTGTCACCCACGCACGGTGTTACCTGCTGGTGCTTATGCAGAGTAGTAACATTGTGCTCTCTGCATGTTCTGTTTCTACCTGTGGTGTACCGATATGTCTGCGCTCTTCTGTGTGTGCTCATGACCAGCTCGTGAAAGCAGGGCAAACAACAGGACATTATTATTTACTGGCGCGTACGTACAAAAATAAGGCCTCATGTAGAGAACCCGGGAAATCGTCTTATCCACTCCCGCGGGAAAAAAACTTTGAGCGCCCGCCACGCGAGCCACAGAGCTCGGATCGAGCCCAAACCTCGACCAATGTGTCCGGCCGGGCCTCCCGTGTCGGGGTACTTAACGTTTTGCCGAAAAGCGCTCGCGCGAAGAGAAAAGTTGCGAAAAGTGCGAAAATTTCACAAACATAACTATACATATATGTGATTTACATTGGTACCTGGTACACACATATTTATGATATATATACTTCAGTATATATATGTGAGGGTTTGTTGTGGTCGTGCCAATTGTCGTTCAAGGCCTTCTCGGGCGTGTATTCACGTATGATAGCCCTGTGCGACTTGTGCGATGACATTATGTGGTATTCATAGTGTCACGCGCTTCGGGGGTTGGGTAAAATACGCCATTGGTAGGAAATACACGGATTGGAGGATAAAGGCTGGAGTGTTTCCAAGACTGTTACTGGCATTTGAAAAAACAATCCATGTGTACCCATCCCTCGTGAACTGGTCTAACTACTACCCCCATATACTGCGGGGATCGATCATTGACACAATCCCCCCCCCCAGCCCCCCGGGCGGCCCCCCCCTTTTTTTTGGCGGTCACCAAAGCTGGCGGTCGAGTTAGATAATTTGTTCGGGGTGGAGAAACTTTGCTCCGCACAAGGGCAATGGTCGTATCACGTAGTGTGTATATGGTAAGGCACCCGCGAGGTAGTTACATAGTGCTCCCATTGCTGTCTCAGGAAGTGGCGACACCAGAAATTAAATTAACTCATTGAAGCTGTCATCCATATGCAAGTCCGCCTCAGGGGCGGTTTTTAGCAGGATGCAGCTCACCCTCCATGCGACTCGCCCAATACCCCACGGCGCTTCGCGCTTGGTGCAAGCAATGTCGGCCTGGTTGGTGAAAACCCAACGTGCTCCGTCCCGGCATTGTATGGATGCGAGGGTCTATGGCCATACGACTACCGCCGTGCACGACATGAGTACACCCCCCCCCCCGCCACCCCGCCCGCTGTCGATGCACACAGGTTCGACTACCAGACAGAGCTGCACAAGGCACAGGCATACGGCCTAGAAGAAGTGAGTGGAGGGGGCGACTATGGTAGTTGAACGGGGGCTAATAGAAGGACGGCTGACGGTAGCGGGAGGGGACACTCGTGTCATGCAGGCCGTAGTCGTATGAAAACAGAGGAGGTGGGGGTATTTGTTTTTTACGGTAGCAGAAAAAGAGCGTTTCCGTATGCTCCAAGTGCGGCGGCAAGGGGATCGATGGTGCGCCGTGGGTCGTTTTTGTTGTCGCCAGAAGCTTTGGGCAGACGAAGCTGCGGGAGTTGCGAGCTAATCGTAAATTACACATTTTGTTTGGTTTTTTGGCGGAAGCGAATACAGTACGTAGTGATTAGAAATCCGTAGCTTCCCTTCCATTCAGCTGTCACTCTTGAGAGCGGCCTTGTCTCCTTTCCCCATCACTGCGCGGGCGAGATCGTTCAGTTCAGATGGTTGGTAGCAGCCGTCGCGACGAAGCGAACAGCGACGTTCGACTGCTTGACGGCCGAGCTTTTCGCGTGTTTTTGTTTTTGCAAATTATGTGTTTTGTGAATCTGTGAGTCTTGTGTGTCTTTCGCGCGCGCGTGTGTTTTTTTTTTATTTTGCCAGTGTGTGTGAATATGTATGTATGTGTTGGGTATATTCGCGTGTGTTTTGCTTCGGCTGCTGCTGTGCTTTTGAACGTATTATATGTGCGTGTGTTTGTCGTACTGTAGGTTTTATGTTTTGTGACTGGGTTGTTCACTGTCGGCTGGGTCTTGGCATATTGCGCGCTTGAATACCGACAGCAGCATCCAGACCGACAGACAGCGTTCTTTTATACCAACGGCAACATCAATACCGACGGCGTTCTTTTGTACTTTCGGTGCGCACCACCTTGATAATTCCAGGTGCCCTACATCGTGTACAACGTGCCCGCCTTGGACGAAGCTGTTGCTGAGTGGAGCGACCCTGTCAAGCTCTCCGACGCCATGGGGGATAGCCATTATAGGTGTGGTTCCAGGATTCCGGAAAGCTTTTTCGCCAACTACAGTAATAATCTTGCCTAGTTTCCTCTGAAATATCGCGGCTGACCCGGGCCGTGAATCCCGCAGAACAATGCCCTCCAGCACGCCTAGTAGCGACATCGAAACCCCTACGTGGCCTCCATATGGCTGCGAAACTTATTCCACTTTTTTTGTTTTGAAGTAGCTTATCCGCAATAATGTGGGTTGATAGGGCTATTAAGTTGTCGACTACGTATATAGTTGTTAGTTCGGCTTAGATATTGTAGTTACTGTATTTGCATGGTAACTGTTTTTTTTCGGAGGTGTATCTGTCTGGCGGCGCGTTTTTTATGGCTCGACGTGTGTTTTTTTGTTGCAAAACAAAATACTCACGTACGGTAGTCGGTTTCGTTGACTTACTTCGCCAGCCAGCTAACAAGTACTGTATAATAGCCGTCAAGCCCAGCCAACGCATGCCTTATACACCGCCCTAGTGGGAGTGTTTCTAAAGCAAACCCAACGCATCTCTAACTCCAAGGTTTTTTTTTTTTCAAAAGAGAAAACGTCGGTGCTGGTTAAAGTGAACGGGAAACTCCGACCGCCGTCGTACGGTAAAAACCGCACGACGGTATGAGTCCGAAACGGTCAAGCAAAAATAAAAGCTAGGAAACCCCTGTCGTCCCCTTGCCCTGGCCATAGCGCTAAAAAACGACCCGCCCGTAACGATCACGGCGAGGTGCAGGGGGGGGGGGGGGTTCCCGGTGTCCGATGCTCGTCCAGCCTACTTGCGCTGAGAGCGTATGCTTTTGGGGCACTCTGGTATATGTATATATATATATGCCGCAGCGCTGATTGTTTTACGTTATTGCTGTATAGCTAGACCTCGACAGAGTGAATGTCCCCCCCCTTGACTGCCTATGGTCATACGACTATGGCCATGCATGAAAATGAAGTACACCCCTTGACTGCCCCCCCCTTTCCTTTCGTTCTTTCCCGAACAGCATCGACGTGTCTTCCAGCAACCGGTTCCTTTACTACCACAAGCAGAGGGGGAGCAGACCGCCCGGGTGGACACCGCCCACCTGGAGGTAAGGCGTGTTTTTGTTTTTTGGGGGGAGGGGGGCGGGGAAAGGGGTCAGCGGTTTTCCGAACAGGGTTCGTTCTCCCCCACCGAGTCGAGTCGGTTCGTTCAGCCTCAAGTGGTGGTCTTGCTTGTCACGCGGTTCAATCGTAGAGAGTAGAGGAGGCGTTATACGAGAGGGGGTAGCACTTTTGGGCCAACCCAACGTCACTGGGATACTGTTACGGGGGACCATAGTAAATAGGACCAAATATTGTTAATAAAAATAGGTAAATATATAGGTTTTTGTGTGTACCGTAGGTCCTAGTTACTACATTAGCCCACCCAGTAATAATAGTAAGTAAATGCACCTACTGTAGTATTAAATGGCCATTGGCGATGAACAACCTTCATGTTTTCTTTTTACGTTTCGAATACATGTGGTGCGGTTCCTTCTTTTGCAGAGCTGTGAGTGGGTGGGTGGGTGGGTTGAGCTCGGTAAAACTGCCCGCGCGGGCACACTTCCTTAGGTGTGCCCGCATTGAAAATAGAGCCTTTTCAAGCACAACGAACAGGTGGCACACCAAGCAGGCATGCCTCTCGTTAGGGTTAGGGTTAGGGTTAGAGGTCCGGGTCGGGGTGGTGGCCGCCGTTAGTCGAAGCCAAGAATATGCGCATCGTCCGGAACGAATACCTTAGGGTTTCGTGACAAAACGCTACCTCAGTAGAAACAGCATAATTATATGCGGGCACGTCTGAGAAGTTCGCCTGCGCGGGCAGTTTTACGGCCACTGGGGTGGGTTGGGTTTCGCAGCTACGGTAGTTATTATTTGTGGGGGGCGAAGTATGTCAACCAGCTGACCAAAAACAAATGTAAACACACACTCGCGCCGAGCCACGAAAATGCCGGAGATGACTAGATACAAATCCACAAACCAATCCCACGCTAAACTATCTGCACTACATAGCCGACTAACAACTAGTCGGCGGTGACTTTTTGTCACCCAACGAACCAACAGCACTATCATGTTTTTCGCTCCCCTTTCTCACGCCTCGCTGCCTGGATCGACCGACCCTCCTGCCGTCGTTTCTATTATCGCCGCGATCAAAATGCTCCCGGGACATCTCGCTTTGCTATCGACGAGCAGGATCTGGGCAACCTTTGATTATTGGCTGAGCCAAGCCCTGGGAGGGACAGCGGCGGGGCACGACGTTCTCCAAGGTGCGCGGTGGTGGTCGTGCATGTAGCTTCCAGGCAGAAGAAAAGTGGTGCAGGTTTTGTACAGCACAGGGCGTGCTTTTGAGCGGGAGGGGGGGGGAATTTCGAAAACAAGAGTGACTACCTGGTATATTATTACAGCATGGGCTACACGAAGCTGTCTTATTGGCCACTCCTGACGGAAATAGAATGAACTTAACACTTTTAGACACTACGATAGTATTGTTATTATTGTTATTATTGTTATTATTATTGTTATTAGTAGTAGTAGTAGTAGTAGTAGTAGTAGTATTATTATTATTACTGTTATTAGTATTATTATGATTATTATTATGATTATTATTATGATTATTATTATTATTATGATATTATTATTATTATTATTATTATTATTATTATTATTATTATTATTATTATTATTATTATTATTATTAATTATTATTATTATTATTAATAATAATATTATTATCAAACGTTCCTCATATGTTTCGTCGTCCAGAGTTGTCCCGAAGTGCAGCGTAAGGAGACGTGCGAGGCACGCGCGAAGCATGATGAAGCTTGGTCCAAATTGAACCCCGAAACTTAAGTGGAAAAAAGAAGTGTGAAAATGGCGCAATGGAGACAGATAAAAGTAGACGGAAATAGAAAAGTGGAACTCCAATTGAAAAGACACTTTACAATTCGATTTCGGGACGGGAAAATGGAAACGGACTACGAAACAAGAAACAAGGCACACATAACTTTTTCTTTTTATTTTATCCTCCGGCGGATGGGTAAAAATAAAGCTTAAGCCCTCCACACTTCCACGTCTCACTACGTGGGCACACATAACTGTTTATTGCATACGCCCTCCTTGAAGGTTGACAATAGCGCTTTCTCGCCTGTTCATGTCGCTTTGTCGTGGGTCCCCGTAGGGTTAAGCTTCGGGTGTGCAATATGTGCCAAGGTCTCCATGATTAGCATCGCCGGATGATGCGTGTTTTAGGTTGGATGGTGGCGTGCGTTGGTTGACGAGGCCTAGCCGTCAACCTCAAAGCGATATGCGTGCGCGTGTCGTGCGTGCTTGCGTTGCGTGCCTGCTTGAAGTGCGTGTATGTGCATGTGTTGGGCAATGCTTGTGTGCGAGCGCTTTCGCATGCGCGCTCGTGCAATACGTTTGTAGTGTCGGTGGGATTCTTCGTAGTCTTGGTGTTTGGTGGTGGTGGTGGTGTTGGTGGTATTGGTGTTAGTCATTGGTGCTGCTGCTTGGTGTTGCCGTTTGGTGACGGCGTCGATGATGCTAGTGATTATGGTGGTGTTAGTGGTGATGGTGTTGTCTTGTGCGGATATACATGATAACATGCGGGAGACGAGGGGGGGGGGGGGGGGGGGGGGGGGGAGGCGAGGAGCTTGTTGCCTGAGCCACGCCAATTTAGAGCGAGGGAGTGAGATTTCAGACCAACAGCCCTATAACTCCAAGCGTGAGCACAACCGCAGGCACCGTCACCCTCAGCGACAACGCTTGCTCCTGCTTCGGGATCGCTCGGTTAAGATCCCTCCCCGATTTCGTGCTTGTCCCTCTGGAAACAAGGCGTGGAAGCTGTAAAAACGATGTAGAATCGTCGGAGCTCGTGCCCGAGACGCTCGCAGCCACGAAGGCGCTCGTTTCCTTCCAGGTCTGGTTTTTCTTCCTCTGCGTTTCTCCGGGGGACTCCGCTCTCCTTGTTTGGTTTATTTTTTTGGCTCCAACCCCGGTTTTATGGAGCGAATTTTCCCCGACCGGTTCTTAAGTGTTGAACGTTTTTTTGTTTTTTGTTTTTTTTTCCTTCAATGCTCTGAAAGAATTGTCCGATGAGGAGCAAGCGCAAGAGCTGGAACACAAACAAGAACAGGAGCAGGAACGGGAACGGGAACACGGACAGGAACAGACGCTGAAACAAGAACAAGAACAGGATTGGGAACGGGAACACAGACACCGGGGGGACGAGGCAGAGCGCCACTCCGCCGCCCTCGACGCCGAACATGGGAGCAAGGGAGCCAGCAACCGAAACATCGCCCTTGAGGACAGCCACCAGCAGCACCACCCGTTCCGAGAGGAAAACCGTCAAGCGACCGACGGAAGGACCGACGAATGCGCGGATGATGAGTGGTCGGATTCGTCGGTAGTAGAAAACAGGCACTACTACTTCAAGCTGTCGTCCACATCGGACAAGCCGAACAGCCTCGTGGACCGGTCTCTGCCGTTCTTCGTTCCCCCCACGCTGCCCTTGTGAGTGATACAGTGGGGTGACTTGTAATCCCGCCGTTGCTAGGGCTGCGAGTAAGGCATGTATGGGCTAGACTTGACGGCTAAAAGGTAATAGCGGGGTTAGTTGGATTAGCTGGATTAGTTGGCCGGCGAAAGTAAGCCAACTAACTGACTTAAATGCATCAATAAAAGGCACACCTCGAGCCTCAAACGCGCCCCCCTCAGATACAAAGACGCGGAACTCGGCGAATTACCAGACGGAACTATTAATAGTAACCATGATAGCTACTCGCTGCCTTATATAGTCGTTGCGCTACGAGCTACCCGGCGGTGGTGGCCGTGGTGCACTGTGGACAAAATTGTAGCCAATCCGGGCAACGGTTTGGGGTACGGAGTACATCAAACCCTAGAGTTATTGTTTTATATTTGATGATAAACGCAACACCCCCCGCCCCCTGCACCCACCCTGCCCCCCTCCCCCTCTCGCCCCCCCTGCCCCCCTTTCCCCCTTCCGCAACAAACGCGTCCTCCTTTTCTGCAGGAGCTCTTTCGACAGCAGCGAGTACCAGGGCGACTTCTTGGAAAGTCTCAGCTACGACGATGAAGTCGGCGGTGATGGCACCGGAGTCGCGTTCGGAGGTAAAGCTGCCTCTTCTCGTTCTGTATCAGGAGGGCGGGGAGGGAAGAAAACCCTAACAAGACTCCCTGCAAAACAAAAAGGAACCGAACACATGCGGCGGCCGCTTTTCTCGTGAACGCGGATGTTCGACAAACTGTACAGAGCTGTACATCATTATATGCGACGCTTCTTATGTTTTTGACAGGAGGGGAAAAAAAAGGGCAACTGCCAAAAATCAGGTATACCTGATCCATTTGAGCCAAAATCAGGTATATTCTAAAACCAAGTAAAAAACGCACGCCACGAACGGTGTTTTTCACGACTTTTTGGCTGTGAGAAATAATCAAACGTAGTTTTGAATTTGCGCCTGAACAGCAGAATGATGGCGAATGTGTGTGTCCTCCAAACTCTTGATAAAGGGCAATTGCCAAAATCAGGTATATACTAAAACCAAGTAAAAAACGCACGCCACGAACGGTGTTTTTCAGGACTTTTTGGCTGTGAGAAATAATCAAACATAGTTTTGAATTTGCGCCTGAACAGCAGAATGATGGCGAATGTGTGTGTCCTCCAAACTCTTGATAAATGTTGTATGTTATTTTGAGTACGGGTATTCATACCTGTCGTATGCTTTCATTGATTTGTGATCACACTCACTCCTACAACGTGTATTTCCGTATTATTGTATGATACAAGGTATGTACGTATGTATATAGTCGTAGCCACATTGATAGCATACGAACAAAAAAAACATCGGGTTAATTTGAGACTGAACTGCTCGCTTTCCGTACCGTGTCAGCAAGCAGCAGTACGTAATACCTGGTATATTACAACAGGTCCATTGTGCTGTATGCGCGCGTATGATACGTTCTGTAGTCGTTGTGGCGTGTCGTATGTACGTTGTGTGGTGATGTCTTCGTGTCGGGGCGTATAGGAGACAGTGTACGTATGGCCTCTGATTGGCTCAAAATTCGCCAAAATCAGTTGAAAGCTAAACAAAGTAGACAAATCCAGGTGTACCTGACCATTTTCATGCCAAAATCAGGTACGATGTGAGGCTGGCCTATGAGAGGTGTCCTAGCGTGTGATTTGTACTTGGTTTAAGTGTAGTACCTGTTTTTGGCACCAAAGTGACCAGGTGTACCTGATTTTGGCTAAAGCCCAAAAAAAAACTTGGTGATGTTAGCGTTACGCCAAAACCTCCTCCATATCCCCCCCCCCCCCCGCTGCCGTCTGCCTGGTTGGTGAAAACCCAAACCGAACGTGCTCGTCGCGGCCATTTGTAGGGATGCGAGGGTCTATGGATATCGACTACGGCCGTGCACGTTATGAGTACCGCCCCCCGCCGGCTGCCGTCATCGACTACGGCCATGCATGTAAAAATGAAGTACACCTCCCCCGCTGCGTCCCCACCCTCTCTCTCCCGCGCGCTCTGCGCCCGGTTGTCGAACGGTCTAGGTCGTCGGAAAAGAGCGACATCTGACGAACAGGTAAGGCGTGGTCGATGCAAAAGCACCTCGAAAACGACTCTTTGGTTCGATTTGTGCAGGGCTATGTAGTGTCTCATACTTGTCCTCCTTAGTGTCGTGTTAGTTTGAACCTATATAGGTGTTCAAAGTTTTGATTTGGCGTGTCGCAGTGCGCGGGGGGGGGGGGGGGGTGGGAAGAACACTTAGAGATGTACGGGGGGTGTTCGGTGTCCCGGTACCGCTGTCCGACGTCAGATGCCAATCGCGCGTGTGGACACAACCACCGACCCCCCACCTGAAATATCAAGCGGCAAGGGGGAGCGACGAGCGCAGTGGAAAGCAAGAACGAGGCCCCGCAATATTTTCCACACAGGGGGAGGGGGGTCAACAGTTCATACCCGATTTAGTTTTCAATTTTGTTTCCCCCTCTTGGTGTACGCTATCTCCTCGTTTATATGTCGCAGCTCTCGTACGTACGTATATGCAACGTACTCGTATACATGTGTCTGATACGCACGTGCGATTATTTCGCTCTTTTTTGTTTTTCTTCTTCTTCTCTTGATTGAGGTTTACGATTTTTCTTCAGATTACGTGTATTATTTTTTTGGGTTGTTGTTTTCTTCTTCCTGTGAGACAAGATGCAGATCGCATCCTAAGACAAAAAAAAGTTGGCTTTTTTCTGTTGAGTTGAAACATGTTTAGGCTTTTAGAAGCACCACCGCTCTCACCGCTCTCATGTACAGTAGTGTTACGGGGGACCATAGTAAAAAAGGACCTATGACGCGTGCTACGGTAGAGGTAGGTATACCTTTTTTTGGCTGAATCGTTTTCTGAACGATCGGGCTCCTTAACCCAAATTCGTCGGACTTTTCATTTTTGTGACGAAAAATGTTTCAGAGTATACTATACTTCGGTCATGATATTTCTCATCCGGCAGCACTTTTTTATTTCCCTCCAAAAAAATCATTTTTTCGGTGAGGTATGACGCTCCTTAAGTGAGGAGCTCAGAAAAAAACATTGTGCACCTCTATCGTAGCATGCGTCCTATGGTACACACAAAAACCTACATATTTACCTATTTTTACCAACAATATGTGGTCCTTTTTACTATTAATAGTGTTTTACTATAGTCCCCTGTAATAGTATCGTCGTCTCTGATCCATGTTTCCCGGTCTTTCTGAAATGAAGGTGGGGGAGCAGGGAAGCGTGGGACAGATCGCGCTTGCGCTTGAACGAGGAAGAAGAAGCGGTGGCGGCGGCGGCGACAGCGGCGCAGGAGGAAGGAGGGACGGGGACGGGGGGCGAAGACGACGATGACGGGGAAGACATTAACATATTTTTGAGGGATGCGTCAGCAACGAAGGGGGTGCACTGCCGCCTAGGGATGGACGGGGTGAGAAGAGGGGGGTCGAGTTTCGTTTTAATTCGATTTTTATCTTCGGTGGGCAACCAGAAAAAAAAAAAAAAAACATTTTTGCTATGGAAGGAAAACCAAGTACAAAGCTTATACTTCGTACACCGGTAAACAAGGGGAAAAAAACATTTGCAATGGAAGAAAACCAAGTACAAAACTTATACTTCGTGCACCGGGTGAGCAAGGGGACGGTACTACGTACGGACTGTGGCATTACCAAGTCGTGTCACCTGCAACCCAACCATGGTACGTACACCCGATAAAAAAAAAGAAAAGGTCATGGCTTCCGGCGTGAAATGGGAGATTGACTCGCTCTGTCACTCATTGGCTACGCGTATTAACTCTCTGGCTTCGATCCCTCCTGCAGGCGTTGTATGTTGTGTGCGCGTGCATGCCCGCCTGCTTGTCTACCTGGCTGGCATGGCTCGGGGAAACGGTACAGCAGAGAAACCGTGGGTTGTGTTGTCAGATTGTCTCGACCTGCCTTTGGCTTTCTCTCTCTCTATCTCTCTCTCTCTATATATATCTCTCGGCTCTCTCTCTCTCTCTCTCTCTCTCTCTTATCGGTTCTCCCGCTCTGTTTTTTCTGGCTGCCTTTCGCATGATATCCTATTTTCTCACTCAAGCATTGTTTTTCTCTCTTTATTTTTCTCTCTATCTTCATCTCTCTCCCTCTCCCTCTCTTCTCTCGGTTCTCCCGCTGTGATTTTTCTGGCTGCCTCCTGCATGACGCCCTATTTCATCACTCAAGCAGTTTTCCGTCTGCCCACGTGCCTGTTTTTTTGCCTGGTTTGTCGGCCAGGTGATGTCGGATGGCCATTACGACGGGTCGCGGAATATGGTGGCGCTTCTGGCTGGAAAACGCCGCTGGATATTGTCCAACCCCCACAACTGCAAAAATTTGCACATGTTTCGAGCGGACCATCCCTCCGGTAGGTGGCCGCCATAATCGTTTTTGTTTTTTGTTTCTCGTTTTTTTTAAGACGATAACACCACGTACCAATGTGACACATCTCGAACAGACCATCTATTCCTACTTCATGAGCTAGATCATACAGATCATACAGATCGGGAACACCTCTGACAGATGTAGATAATTCCTGCTTCATCATCTAGATCTTTCAGGGAAGATATCTGCATGATCTGTATGATCTATATCTCAGAATGCCGCGCGGGAACAGTACGAGTATAATACCGTTGATTTACGACAGGTTTCCTGGGTTGGATTTGTACTGTACAGATCCTGCGCAGCATATCACAATTGGCGGGCTAGGACCCAGATGATCTGTAGATGATATATCTGTAGACGACCTGTTGGTATGGGGGGTATCCTCATTTTAACTTTCATATTTAGGCCGCTCCCGGCTGAGTGACTCTGAACGTCGCTCAAACGCGGACTTGCCTTGCGTTTTGGTTCGGCGCAGCAAAAACAAACAAAAGGCATACAAGCTCAAGACTGCAAAGCAACAGAGGACTCAAGACTGAAAACGATAAATCCAAACCTGACCCCCCACTATATCGGAGCGCGAATGGACAAAACTCGATGCGAATCGACGAGTAGTTGGAAATGCTGAACCCCTTGCGCGAAACAAACGAGGCCACGTATACCGGGGGGGGGGGGGGCGTGACACCTGTGCCCACGGCTTGTCCAGAAGGCTGGGCTGAGAAGTAAGCTTGCTATGGATGCGGCTTGAGCTAGAAAAAGGAAACTGATGGGCATGATAAACATGTGTATCGCAGCTAGATGAGGTTTTGAGAAGCGGAAAAACAGTGCAACAACCGAAAACCACACCGTCCTATTGAAGCATGAACCATCTGGTATATAGTAAAGTCGTCGTATCGTCCTACATGCTTCGAAGTATTTTGATCGTGAATTCGAGGGCATCCTTACCACAAACCACAGACGTGGCGTCGATCAATACCCTCAGCCTGTTTACTCCTAGCGGGTGGTCTTGCCTCGCACAGCTCGAACAACTCTGGCCGGCTTTACTTATGTCGTACTGATGCCGTTTTAGCTGACCTCCACATTCACTTCAAAAAATATAATAATGGGTTCCTCGGCCTCCGTGAACATGTGCAGAGTGGGTCGGCCCTGCATCTTGTCGAAACCCCTTACCGCCATCACTAGGGCTGTGCTTTGGCTGATAATAGGTTACCGGTTGAGCCATTAGTTGGCTAGGTGTTCTATTAATAGTTACTGCTGCAGTTGCGTCCGGTAATTTTGCGGGAGTTCCATGTATCTGTCTGACTAGGGCGCGTTTTGAGGCTCCAAAAAAAGTGTGCTTTTTTTACTGATGAAGCTAAGCCGGTTAGTCGGCTTGCTTGGCCATCCAACCAATCCAACTAATCCAGCAGCTAGCCGTCAATTCTAGCCCACTCACATTGGCCCGTTTTCGTGACCACGAGCTAAACTTCAGAGAAATGAGCTAATTTGAGAGCATTATCATTATCACCATCATCGCTCCCACCCCCCCCCCCCGTCCCCCTCTTCAACACAAACTCCAACTTCGCGCTTCGTGCAAACAAATATCTGCCCGGTCGGTGAAAACCCCCAACCATGTGCTCCGTCCCGGCATTATAGAGATACGAGGCGGTCTATGGCCATACGACTACGGCCATGCATGGCATGCGGCTAATGAGTACATCCCCCCTCACCCCCCAACAAATACCCCCATCCCCCCTTGCGCAGCTCGGCACACGTCCGCCGATTGGACCGACCCCGACGTGGCGTCGCGGTTCCCGGACCTACGCAAGGCAACAGCCAACGAGGTCATCCTTAGAGCGGGCGAGGCCCTCTACGTCCCCGAGAAATGGATCCACTCCATCGTAAACATCGGAGTCAGCGCTCAGTGCAACAGGTGTGGCATGGCGCGCGCGATCGCTAAGTAGGGCTGTGATTAAGGCATATCTTACTGCCTGGATTTGACGTGTAGTTATTAGTTGGATTTAGTTGGATGGATGGCAATAAGTTGGATTTAGTTGGATGTTGAAAGTAAGCCAACGCCAACTAGCTGACTTATTGTAGTTTCATCAAGGACAGGCGTACGTTTTCGTGCCTCAAAAGCGCCTCCAAGTCGGGTACATAAACGCGCAAAATTTCCGGGTTCGCAACTACAGCAACTAAAGAATACCTAGCCAACTAAAAAACTAGTTGGCGACTTGTAACTCAGGCAACTCACCAGGCGACTTGAAATAAGCTATGCCTAGGATACAAGCAAAAGTGCCTACAACCCCTGGTGCGACTGGGCCTCCTTATTAGTGAAAGCAACAGCGCGTTAGTACCTGCTGTGCCTATAGGCTATAGTTGCTAGAAATAGATTACGATAGCTAACAATAGGCTATACAGTACCTGCTAGCAATAGGCTTACAATACCTGGTAGCTAGCGATAGGCTATCAAGGTCGGATTCGTCGCCAGTCCTACTAATGCTACGTACCAGCTTCCGCCCATGCATCTCTCTCCCTTTCCCAGATTAGCAAAAGGTTTCTATGTAACATTTGGAAACAACGTAATGAGCGCCCCAACTTCTGGAGGTGTCTCTATTATGAATAGGAGTAGGAACGGTTCTCCGTCTTGAATGGGATGCGTGGTCAATGGTCAAATGCCTAAGGCAAGCAACAACTGAGTGCCTGCAATCGGAAACCCTATTGTCGGAACAGGACTTCGAGCGTATTCTCAAGACGCATCACGCCTCCTTCATGGGAGACCCGTTCATCAAGCTCTACATGGACGACATATTGCGAACGATGCGCACACAGGTATCATATAATATGCGCCGACAGTACCACTCTGTGTCAAAAGAGAAAGACCGTTTAACGTAAGGACCGTTTTGATTATATGTTAACGTACAAACGTTCCTTATTTTTTTGGGACGTAGTGGTACCACGTTTACACCCCCGTTTCCGGATTTTTTTTTTTTTTTTTTTTNTCTGTCGGTATGCTTTCATTGATTTGTGATCACACTCACTCCTACAACGTGTATTTCCGTATTATTGTATGATACAAGGTATGTACGTATGTATATAGTCGTAGCCACATTGATACGAGTAGCATACGAAAAAACATCGAGTTAATTTGAGACTGAACTGCTCGCTTTCCGTACCGTGTCAGCAAGCAGCAGTACGTAACATCTGGTATATTACAACAGGTCCATTGTGCTGTATGCGCGCGTATGATACGTTCTGTAGTCGTTGTGGCGTGTCGTATGTACGTTGTGTGGTGATGTCTTCGTGTCGGGGCGTATAGGAGACAGTGTACGTATGGCCTCTGATTGGCTCAAAATTCGCCAAAATCAGTTGAAAGCTAAACAAAGTAGACAAATCCAGGTGTACCTGACCATTTTCATGCCAAAATCAGGTACGATGTGAGGCTGGCCTATGAGAGGTGTCCTAGCGTGTGATTTGTACTTGGTTTAAGTGTAGTACCTGTTTTTGGCACCAAAGTGACCAGGTGTACCTGATTTTGGCTAAAGCCCAAAAAAAAACTTGGTGATGTTAGCGTTACGCCAAAACCTCCTCCATATACCCCCGCGCTCCTGCCCCCGGTTGTCGAACGGTCTAGGTCGTCGGGAAAAGAGGCGACATCTGACGAACAGGTAAGGCGTGGTCGATGCAAAAGCACCCTCGAAAACGAGCTCTTTGGTTCGATTTTGTGCAGGGCATGGTAGCTCTCATACTTGTCCTCCTTGTGCGTGTTAGTTTGATACCTATATAGGTGTTCCAAGTTTTGTTTTGGCGTGTCAGTGCCGGTGGGGGGGGTGTTCGGTGTCCCGGTACCGCTGTCCGACGTCAGATGCCAATCGCGCGTGTGGACACAACCACCGACCCCCCACCTGAAATATCAAGCGGCAAGGGGGAGCGACGAGCGCAGTGGAAAGCAAGAACGAGGCCCCGCAATATTTTCCACACAGGGGGAGGGGGGTCAACAGTTCATACCCGATTTAGTTTTCAATTTTGTTTCCCCCTCTTGGTGTACGCTATCTCCTCGTTTATATGTCGCAGCTCTCGTACGTACGTATATGCAACGTACTCGTATACATGTGTCTGATACGCACGTGCGATTATTTCGCTCTTTTTTGTTTTTCTTCTTCTTCTCTTGATTGAGGTTTACGATTTTTCTTCAGATTACGTGTATTATTTTTTTGGGTTGTTGTTTTCTTCTTCCTGTGAGACAAGATGCAGATCGCATCCTAAGACAAAAAAAAGTTGGCTTTTTTCTGTTGAGTTGAAACATGTTTAGGCTTTTAGAAGCACCACCGCTCTCACCGCTCTCATGTACAGTAGTGTTACGGGGGACCATAGTAAAAAAGGACCTATGACGCGTGCTACGGTAGAGGTAGGTATACCTTTTTTTGGCTGAATCGTTTTCTGAACGATCGGGCTCCTTAACCCAAATTCGTCGGACTTTTCATTTTTGTGACGAAAAATGTTTCAGAGTATACTATACTTCGGTCATGATATTTCTCATCCGGCAGCACTTTTTTATTTCCCTCCAAAAAAATCATTTTTTCGGTGAGGTATGACGCTCCTTAAGTGAGGAGCTCAGAAAAAAACATTGTGCACCTCTATCGTAGCATGCGTCCTATGGTACACACAAAAACCTACATATTTACCTATTTTTACCAACAATATGTGGTCCTTTTTACTATTAATAGTGTTTTACTATGGTCCCCTGTAATAGTATCGTCGTCTCTGATCCATGTTTCCCGGTCTTTCTGAAATGAAGGTGGGGGAGCAGGGAAGCGTGGGACAGATCGCGCTTGCGCTTGAACGAGGAAGAAGAAGCGGTGGCGGCGGCGGCGACAGCGGCGCAGGAGGAAGGAGGGACGGGGACGGGGGGCGAAGACGACGATGACGGGGAAGACATTAACATATTTTTGAGGGATGCGTCAGCAACGAAGGGGGTGCACTGCCGCCTAGGGATGGACGGGGTGAGAAGAGGGGGGTCGAGTTTCGTTTTAATTCGATTTTTATCTTCGGTGGGCAACCAGAAAAAAAAAAAAAAAACATTTTTGCTATGGAAGGAAAACCAAGTACAAAGCTTATACTTCGTACACCGGTAAACAAGGGGAAAAAAACATTTGCAATGGAAGAAAACCAAGTACAAAACTTATACTTCGTGCACCGGGTGAGCAAGGGGACGGTACTACGTACGGACTGTGGCATTACCAAGTCGTGTCACCTGCAACCCAACCATGGTACGTACACCCGATAAAAAAAAAGAAAAGGTCATGGCTTCCGGCGTGAAATGGGAGATTGACTCGCTCTGTCACTCATTGGCTACGCGTATTAACTCTCTGGCTTCGATCCCTCCTGCAGGCGTTGTATGTTGTGTGCGCGTGCATGCCCGCCTGCTTGTCTACCTGGCTGGCATGGCTCGGGGAAACGGTACAGCAGAGAAACCGTGGGTTGTGTTGTCAGATTGTCTCGACCTGCCTTTGGCTTTCTCTCTCTCTATCTCTCTCTCTCTATATATATCTCTCGGCTCTCTCTCTCTCTCTCTCTCTCTCTCTTATCGGTTCTCCCGCTCTGTTTTTTCTGGCTGCCTTTCGCATGATATCCTATTTTCTCACTCAAGCATTGTTTTTCTCTCTTTATTTTTCTCTCTATCTTCATCTCTCTCCCTCTCCCTCTCTTCTCTCGGTTCTCCCGCTGTGATTTTTCTGGCTGCCTCCTGCATGACGCCCTATTTCATCACTCAAGCAGTTTTCCGTCTGCCCACGTGCCTGTTTTTTTGCCTGGTTTGTCGGCCAGGTGATGTCGGATGGCCATTACGACGGGTCGCGGAATATGGTGGCGCTTCTGGCTGGAAAACGCCGCTGGATATTGTCCAACCCCCACAACTGCAAAAATTTGCACATGTTTCGAGCGGACCATCCCTCCGGTAGGTGGCCGCCATAATCGTTTTTGTTTTTTGTTTCTCGTTTTTTTTAAGACGATAACACCACGTACCAATGTGACACATCTCGAACAGACCATCTATTCCTACTTCATGAGCTAGATCATACAGATCATACAGATCGGGAACACCTCTGACAGATGTAGATAATTCCTGCTTCATCATCTAGATCTTTCAGGGAAGATATCTGCATGATCTGTATGATCTATATCTCAGAATGCCGCGCGGGAACAGTACGAGTATAATACCGTTGATTTACGACAGGTTTCCTGGGTTGGATTTGTACTGTACAGATCCTGCGCAGCATATCACAATTGGCGGGCTAGGACCCAGATGATCTGTAGATGATATATCTGTAGACGACCTGTTGGTATGGGGGGTATCCTCATTTTAACTTTCATATTTAGGCCGCTCCCGGCTGAGTGACTCTGAACGTCGCTCAAACGCGGACTTGCCTTGCGTTTTGGTTCGGCGCAGCAAAAACAAACAAAAGGCATACAAGCTCAAGACTGCAAAGCAACAGAGGACTCAAGACTGAAAACGATAAATCCAAACCTGACCCCCCACTATATCGGAGCGCGAATGGACAAAACTCGATGCGAATCGACGAGTAGTTGGAAATGCTGAACCCCTTGCGCGAAACAAACGAGGCCACGTATACCGGGGGGGGGGGGGGCGTGACACCTGTGCCCACGGCTTGTCCAGAAGGCTGGGCTGAGAAGTAAGCTTGCTATGGATGCGGCTTGAGCTAGAAAAAGGAAACTGATGGGCATGATAAACATGTGTATCGCAGCTAGATGAGGTTTTGAGAAGCGGAAAAACAGTGCAACAACCGAAAACCACACCGTCCTATTGAAGCATGAACCATCTGGTATATAGTAAAGTCGTCGTATCGTCCTACATGCTTCGAAGTATTTTGATCGTGAATTCGAGGGCATCCTTACCACAAACCACAGACGTGGCGTCGATCAATACCCTCAGCCTGTTTACTCCTAGCGGGTGGTCTTGCCTCGCACAGCTCGAACAACTCTGGCCGGCTTTACTTATGTCGTACTGATGCCGTTTTAGCTGACCTCCACATTCACTTCAAAAAATATAATAATGGGTTCCTCGGCCTCCGTGAACATGTGCAGAGTGGGTCGGCCCTGCATCTTGTCGAAACCCCTTACCGCCATCACTAGGGCTGTGCTTTGGCTGATAATAGGTTACCGGTTGAGCCATTAGTTGGCTAGGTGTTCTATTAATAGTTACTGCTGCAGTTGCGTCCGGTAATTTTGCGGGAGTTCCATGTATCTGTCTGACTAGGGCGCGTTTTGAGGCTCCAAAAAAAGTGTGCTTTTTTTACTGATGAAGCTAAGCCGGTTAGTCGGCTTGCTTGGCCATCCAACCAATCCAACTAATCCAGCAGCTAGCCGTCAATTCTAGCCCACTCACATTGGCCCGTTTTCGTGACCACGAGCTAAACTTCAGAGAAATGAGCTAATTTGAGAGCATTATCATTATCACCATCATCGCTCCCACCCCCCCCCCCCCGTCCCCCTCTTCAACACAAACTCCAACTTCGCGCTTCGTGCAAACAAATATCTGCCCGGTCGGTGAAAACCCCCAACCATGTGCTCCGTCCCGGCATTATAGAGATACGAGGCGGTCTATGGCCATACGACTACGGCCATGCATGGCATGCGGCTAATGAGTACATCCCCCCTCACCCCCCAACAAATACCCCCATCCCCCCTTGCGCAGCTCGGCACACGTCCGCCGATTGGACCGACCCCGACGTGGCGTCGCGGTTCCCGGACCTACGCAAGGCAACAGCCAACGAGGTCATCCTTAGAGCGGGCGAGGCCCTCTACGTCCCCGAGAAATGGATCCACTCCATCGTAAACATCGGAGTCAGCGCTCAGTGCAACAGGTGTGGCATGGCGCGCGCGATCGCTAAGTAGGGCTGTGATTAAGGCATATCTTACTGCCTGGATTTGACGTGTAGTTATTAGTTGGATTTAGTTGGATGGATGGCAATAAGTTGGATTTAGTTGGATGTTGAAAGTAAGCCAACGCCAACTAGCTGACTTATTGTAGTTTCATCAAGGACAGGCGTACGTTTTCGTGCCTCAAAAGCGCCTCCAAGTCGGGTACATAAACGCGCAAAATTTCCGGGTTCGCAACTACAGCAACTAAAGAATACCTAGCCAACTAAAAAACTAGTTGGCGACTTGTAACTCAGGCAACTCACCAGGCGACTTGAAATAAGCTATGCCTAGGATACAAGCAAAAGTGCCTACAACCCCTGGTGCGACTGGGCCTCCTTATTAGTGAAAGCAACAGCGCGTTAGTACCTGCTGTGCCTATAGGCTATAGTTGCTAGAAATAGATTACGATAGCTAACAATAGGCTATACAGTACCTGCTAGCAATAGGCTTACAATACCTGGTAGCTAGCGATAGGCTATCAAGGTCGGATTCGTCGCCAGTCCTACTAATGCTACGTACCAGCTTCCGCCCATGCATCTCTCTCCCTTTCCCAGATTAGCAAAAGGTTTCTATGTAACATTTGGAAACAACGTAATGAGCGCCCCAACTTCTGGAGGTGTCTCTATTATGAATAGGAGTAGGAACGGTTCTCCGTCTTGAATGGGATGCGTGGTCAATGGTCAAATGACTAAGGCAAGCCCCCCCCCCGCCCTCCCCTCCCGCCAACCTGTGTTCCATGTTTGCGTATTTGACTTGCCCCTTGCTTCTATGCCGCCCGGCGTGCAGCCGGTCTGGGAGGTCCCGCGTGTACCAGTCCGTCATAGACGAGTGCGAGCTGGAGGCAGAGGCGGAGTGATCTCCGGAGACACCCTTCAATGTGGTGGTATATACCAAGTACAGCAATATTAGATGGACGCGCTCTTTTTTCCAAAGACTTTGGAGAAGCACGTGAAACGCGGCCCACGTTCCACCTTTGAAGTATACAGGCCACGTATTGTGAGCCCACGTAGACAGTAGCGGGGCTCGTGCTGCAGGCGGGAGTTGGGGGGGGGGGGGGGAGGGGGGGGGGGGGGCGGGGGGGCGTCCTCCCCCCCCTGTTTGTACGAGTATGTGAGGGGGTGGAGGTGCAGGATGGTTTCAAAGGAGTATAATGAGCTGTTTTCCAGAACCAACAAGGGTTCGTCGGACATATTCAATTGGAGGCGGGGATGGAAGGGGGGGGGCGGATGCCCGCCCCCCCCCCCCCCTCGTCGATGTGTACGAGTATGCGAGTGGGTGGAGGGGCTGACTGGTTTAAACTACGCCATGAGAAGAGTTGGACATCGAAGTCCTTTGTGTGTTCTGTCGGTTATATCTGATAGCCGACCGAATATTATCTTCGGCTTTCGGTTATTTTTAAGAGAAATATCTATCTCGACGGTCATGAACTCGCTAGTGAGCCCGCTACGAGTTTTCAAAACAAAAAACAGAGGCGTTCAGTTCAGTTGGACATTTGATTTTTTCCAAAAAGAAAGCGTTTGCGTGTGGCATACAATCCGATTCTGGATCGAACGAGAAATCAGTGGAAAGGGTATGTACCAAGCCAGAAAACCCTTGAGAGAAAAAGGGAGGAGGGGAGAGTGAGGTGACGACTAGTGCTCTTAAAACGCACAGCCCAGATTTCGCTGGTTCTCCTTATCTCCTTCCTTATTTCACAAGCTCGGTGGAAATCGGAGTCAGTCTTGCAAAATGGTGCCAGATCATACGCAATTGCGTGCATCCGTGGGCTGTATATATAGGGTTGTACCCATTGTGCTCGCAATTGTTTTCGGCACAATCGGGTCGCTTTTTTAGAGCGTCAAAGTACTGCTGTAGTAGTAGTCGTAGCATAGTTGGGATGTTGGGGGCTTTGTTTCTCGAGCATAAGCAGCGTAATTGAGGGGGGGGAAATGGTACTCGTATATACGTACTTGGCATATATACTCGTCGCATGCTTGTTTATGTGACATACGCATCGAAAAGCATGAAAAATAAGAGAGAGAAAAAAGAACAGGACGGATCCTTCGTGGAAACCTCCTTTAGGGCGCTACTGCGGCCAACTTCACAGTCACAGTAACTTTCGTGAGGGGCGGTAACGGGAGAGGGGGGTTGGGACGGGCGGCGGCGGCGAGGGGGGGGGGGGGGGGTACTTCATTTTCGTGCATGGCCGTAGTCGTATGACCATAGACCCTCGCATCCCTATATGCAGTGCCGGGACGGAGCATGTCGGGTTTTCACCGACCAGACAGACATTGCTAGTACCAAGCGCGAAGCGCCGTGAGGTGTTGGGCGAGTCGCATGAATGGTGCGCTGCATCCTACTAAGAACCGCCTCTGAGGCGGACTTGCAGGGGGGGGGGGCAACGTCGCCGTCTAAAAAGGAGCTGGTGTTTGAATGACACCCGAAAACAATGAGGTGGTGTGGGGTACTGTAGTGGTGTCTGTGTGGTGTATGATTTATCGTTGCACTCTGGTCTTGCGGAAGGCCTGCCCCTCAGGAAAAGGGACGCATACAAACCGCATGGTCGTGGTATTTGCTGTCGTAGCTGGTTATGTCCATAGAGCTAAGGTTGATAGTGTCTCCACGGCTCGGCCCAGTTACCCTTAAATCGGTCGTCTCTATCTTGGTTTTTGCCGGAGATGCAGGCTGAGCTAAGGGCTAATGGGGGGGTGTACTTAATTTCCATGCATGGCCGTGGTCGTATGGCCATAGGGGGGGGTGTACTCATGTCACGCATGAGCGTGGTCGTATGGCCGTAGAACCCTCGCATCCCTACAATGCCGGGACGGAGCACGTCGGGTTTTCACCGACCAGGCAGGCATTACTTGCTTGCCCACAAGCGTGAAGCAGCGCCGCGAGGTGTTCGGCGAGTCGCATGAAGGGTGAGCTGCAACCGACTAACGAGGGGGGGGGGCGTAATCAATTTTTGTTTGCCTTGGTCATTTGACCATTGACCACGCATCCCTTTCGACACGGGGTGTAGAGTAGACAGGGAACGAAACAAGACGTATAATACTTGGCGTAGCGTCTCTTTCACGTCAGGTCTGGTTGTGGTGTTCCTTTTTTTTATTCTCGCGCACTCCGTCGTGGTAAACAAACCACTATTAATAGTTGTAGTACCACTATGTCCCGAAATATAAGAACCGCTGGTATATCAATAGTAAATCTAAGCGATCCTTACATTGCGGTACAGAGACGCGTGCTTTATACGATAGAGGTATACCTTTTTTTGGCTGAAATGTTCTCTGAATGACGGGGACGGGGCTCCTCAACCCATTCAGAACTGGAAACATATTCCTACACTAATTCCAAGTAGTTGTCCCCAAAAACGTGGGACCAGTTCTTAAGCGGTTAACCCCCAAAATCGTCGTCGGAATTCCGTTATTCTTGTGTTGCGGTGTTTTTCGTTGAATACTTAGGCCATGGGGGATTTTTTTCGTCGGGTATACGTACGTCGTAGCACCTTTATTTTCCTCCAAAGGCAGGTGGCTTACTATTACTTACTATTAGTATAGAGCTCTTTAAGTGAGAAAGGAGCCCCAACAAAAAAAAACAATGGTTGGTGTGCCTCTACCGTAGCATGCGTTTTTGGTTGTATACTTGGGGTTTTTCGTCGGGTATATATATATATATATATACGTGTACGAGCACTTTTAGTTTCCTCCAAAATCGTTTTTTTTCTGGGGGGGGTGAGGTACAAAAACTCTTTAAGTGAGTGTGGTACTATAGCGCGGTTTCCTCCCAAAATGCAGACAGCAGCAGCAGCAGCAGCAGCAGCACCCGTTTATGACTACGAGCACTGCTGTGACGCTTTGGATTTTTTGTTTCGGGTCTGACTGGATCTGATGTAAAAGACGGTATCAATAGTAACTACCACTACTACTACTACTACCCGTTGATGGTGTGGGGAAAGTTCCAGGCTTCCCGCCTCGCTCAATGAAGGGCGGGGAAGGTTTGGTTTGTTATGCAGCTATATACCGGTGTGGTGTAGTGTAGTGTAGTGTAGTGTGTAGTGTGTAGGGTAGCGATGTGGCTGGCTCTAAAGTCACCAACGAGTTATTAGTTGGCTAGGTGTTGTAGTTCTGTTTGCGTCACGTTGAGTTTTTGCGGAGTTCTCGTGTGTAGGCCTTTTTGTACCACTCTGTTCCGCGATACAAGGGACCGTTTGAATCCAATACTAGTACCCAAACGTTGCTTATATTTTGGGACAGTTTGATTGGTATATTATCTACCTGTGATGCATTTTGTGGCCCTACGTATAACACGTGTGTTTGTTGGGGGGGGGGGGGGGTGTACTTCATTTTCATGCATGGCCGTAGTCGTATGACCATAGACCCTCGCATCCCTATATGCAATGCCGGGACGGAGCATGTCGGGTTTTCACCGACCAGGCAGATATTGCTAGCACCAAGCGCGAAGCGCCGCGAGGTGTTGAGCGAGTCGCATGAAGGGCGAGCTGCATCCTACTAAGAAACGCTTGTGAAGCGGACTTGCATATGGATGGCAGCTTCAATTAGTTAATTTAATGTCTGGTGTGGCCACTTCCTGAGACAGCAATGGGAGCACTATGTATCTGCCTCGCGGGTGCCTTACCATATACACACTGCGTGATACGATCATTCCCCTTGTGTTTTTTGGGGGGGGGGATTGAATGGATTAAACAAAAAAAAACTAAAGTCAGTTTGTTGGCTTTCTTTTTTTCTTGCACCATCCAACTTATCCACCTATTCCAACTAAGAAGTAGCCGTCAGGTTGAGTCAATAAGAAGGCAATGCCTTGTCCGCGGCCCTATGGACCCTCTTGGGGACTTCAGAAAGAGGGGGGGGAAAACGACAACAAAAAACTTCACGGTTACAGCAGTAGTAACGGCCACTGTGTGATGGATGATGATGATGATGATACAATGGTTGCATGGCAAGGAGTTGTGCGGTATGGGCGTAGTAACATGCTCCTATTTACTCGCACTGCTGGGTGCTGGTGCCCACGCTGCTGGTAGACGTTTTTTTTTATGACACCTAAAAGTATTTCGTTTGTTTTGGTCGCCGCTATCCCTTATATCGGTTATATATATATCCGTTATATCCCTTATAAGAGGTCCGCGTCCAAGAAGTATTTCTTTGTTTGGGTCGCTATCCTTTAACCGGGAGTCCCGAAGGGGTCGTATAATAGTACTAATAATTAGGGAAGGTCTGTGTGTCCGGGCACACTTACAAACACGGCAAGGTTACCGCACCCAGTCGGATGACTGCCGGAGCCAGCTTGCCCTTTCGGACAGACGGGAGAGAGAGAGAGAGAGAGAGAGAGAGAGCAAACAAAAGAGCGATGTAGTATAGGTGTATGTTATGGGGAATACCTTGACTTCGGGGTCATCGGAAAAGCCACGTTTTCATTATAATAAGCCGCTTTCCCTCCTTGTTCCAGAGAAAACCGGCTCGGAAACTACTCGTCCGAGTTCAGGGGGGGGAGCGGGAGGGGTAGCATCGTGCGTGTTGCGTACGGTAACTCCTTTTGGGGGGAAGGCATTGATTGGTGGAAAAATGTGACATGTTACCCTCGAAGCGGCTTGCTACAGATAGAGGGTTTATATAGCGTTCTTGGTTCGGACTACTTCAGAGGGGAGGGGGAAATTGACGGGGAAGAAGAAAGTGACAACAATTACGCAAAGGGCACTGTCTGTGTGATTGGAGGAGGATGATACATACAATGGTTGGTCTCCGGGTTACAATGCAAGGAGTCTCACGCTTGCCCTTGCCCGCGGATGGTTGGTAACGCCAAAGTTATCATTGCGTTGGTCGCTATCCCTTACAAGGTCCCTTATAGCCCTTACAAGGTCCCTTATATCCCTTCAAAGGTCCCTTATAGCCCTTACAAGGTCCCTTATATCCCTTCAAAGGTCGCTTATATCCTTGCTTATATCCCTTCAAAGGTCCCTTGTAGCCCTTAAAAGGGGTCCGTCCCAAAGGGCTTGTCAAGCATTCAACCACAGCGTTGAGAACTTTGGAGATTAATTCAGTAGAAAGAAGCGTTGGGGGGAGGGAGGGGGGGTGCTACTACCCTGAGCGCGACGAACACAAGGAGGAAACCTCGAGGAAAGGCAAGGTACGGCGAAAGGAGGCATGAAAACGTACTATAAATATTTAGTACAGTATGTGTTTTGTTTTGTTTTTAAATAATAATACTCGGCACGTGATGAATCAGAAGATTTTAGTCGTGCGTCGACTCTATATGTCGCCGCTTCACAAGCTTTCGTGTGATGTGCTGTTTCGGTACACGTGATGGTGTAGGACGAAATCAATTGGAAATCGTGACTAAAAGTAATATAATCTACCGTATATGACACTGTATACCACACCCCCTCGGACGGATTTCAACGCTGATTTGCTCGACGACCGGTGGAGCGCTAACTAACCCCGAGCGACCCGTCTATGGAAAGATGTTGACGAGATGCTGCTCCGAAAGCCGCCTTTTTCGTTGTCTGTGCCCCCCTGGTTATGGAGAAAATTCGCTTTGAAGTTCACCCCAGGGGGTGTGATATACACTGTCATATACGGTAGTCGACCCTGGCAGCATCCAGGAGAGTCACCGGCCAGTAGTCAATCGCGAGGAAAATAAAAAGCACGTTAATGGAATAATACCACGCAGCTACGTATATATCAAAGCTGAATATCGACCGGGTCGGGAGAATTCACCGCCTAGCGTGTTTCTTAGTTAATTATAAAAAGGGTTTCCAAGCTATTAGCCCTAACCCTAATCGAAGGTCTTGCCGATTTCGGGTGACCCCACGAGGCCGCTGTCGATATGGTTTACGGTTGGTTGCACGCGCGCATGTGCCGGCGTGCGTGTGGCGTCGATTGCTGACGCGTGCATTGTCAGGGCAGAAGGTTCCCCTTCGGGATGATTGTGGTTGTGGCTTGAATTCCCGGGGGGGGGGGGGGGGGTGTCGCAAGCTGAAAAGGGGAGACACAGCAGGCTTCCGTGCGTCGTTCCATTCTGCCCGCTAATACGATAAGCGTTTCGACTCTGATGTTATGAATTCCTTCCCGACCAAAGTAGTATGCGTATGATAACAACCTCGGCAAAAAAGAACGAGGCACTATTACCGGGTGGGCTAATGTAGTAAATAGGACCTACGGTACACACTAAAATCTGTATGTTCACCTGTTTTTACTAACAATATGTGGTCCTATTTACTACGTACGGCCCTCCGTAATATGAAACCCGCCTGCTGCTCACCGCGATGCGTAGATTCTGCTGATATTCCGGTGCCTTTTGTACATAGTACAGGGACGTGTATAGTATGTTGGAAGAGTAGATCCCAGTGATGGCACGCAGGATCTCGGCTTGAAATGTTAGTTGTTCACAATCCCTTAAGTTCTGGATATAATACGTCAGAAAAAATAGAATAATACGAGGTATATACCGTAGGTACCAGGTAAGAATGCACGCGTATTTGTTTTGTAGCTTTTGTCTGAAGGTTTCGAGCTACTCGTACTCTGTACCTGGTATGTAGAGCATATGCTATGTAGTTGGTGGCTAGTGTATACAACCTTTGCGTTCGTGTTAGTTTTCAGTCCGGGCGTAAATCCTACCTCGCGACCATCAACCTAAATTGCTTGAACGAACCATCATCAAGCATAGAAGCTGGCAAACCGCCGCCGTCTCAGAATAGGTTGGTGTGTGCAGTAACAAGTGCCCTGTTTACTGGTGTGGCCGGCCTTCCTCCTTGTAACTCGAGGGGTGATTTCGACGTAAAAACCTCAACTGTATTACGAGTTAGAGCAGTCGAGTCTGGAGGACTCTCACCCCCCCCCCAACCCTCCCCCGTCGGAACCTCCATCTCCTGGCACCCCGTCACCGCCCGTCAATCTGAATATCTTGCTCACCGCTCTCCCTCCAACATCACGACGAGTTTTTTCCAGGGCTTTTCACGGGTCGGGTCGAAACTCGCGAGTCGGATCGAATGGCGTAGTCTAATCAAACCCCACCCGACTTGACCCGACCCGACCCGACCCGACCCGACCCGAACCGACCCGAACCGTAAGTTTTTGAAGACTTCCTGGTGAGTGGAACAGCCCACAAATCGGTGGATTCGCCCCCGCGGCAAGTCGGCAGAGGTAGTGGAGCCACCCGCCTAGCTTTCCATTTTAGAGGTGCTGCTGCCGTCCCAATTACTGCACGCATCAGGTAGATCACGGATCTAGATCTAGATCACCTAGATCTTAACCCTGCCGCTATGATACGTACATCGTGTAGGACCTGTACAGTACAGATTCAATCCGCGGAAAATGTGCTCGTAGATCATGCAGGTTGTACAGCTCCCACCCGGCAACATGGTGATGAGCTAGATCTTACAGATCATCAGGGATACATCTGCCCTAGGAAAAATTATCTGGATCATCAAGAGTTTGGATCGATGATCTGTTCGGTGCAGCAACATACTGTCGCTCTTGGTGTTCACGGTACCGTTACGTTAACCCCGACAAGATAGTCATCCCCAGAGACCTTCGTACGGGCTTCCACAACACCCCCCTCCCCCGCAACTCCGAGGGTAGCGCTCGCCACTGTCGGCAATCCCGAGCCTGGTTGTTTCATCGGGTCTTCTCTCTTAGTTGCGGTGCCGCACAGCAAAAAGTCGCTTGGTCCTTTACCTTCATCCGTTTGCGCTGGCATCTCAGTGGTGGAATCATCGTCAGCAACAACAGGGGTGGCATTTTTGAGGGGAGGAACGACAGAGGAGGAAGGATGCACCACCGCGATATTTGGATGACCTTGCACCGCCTCGTGTTTGCCCGCGGCAGGGGCGATGTCGGCTGCGGCTGCGGCTGCGGCTGCGGTTGCGGCGGCGGTGGCGGCGGTGACCGCGGCGGTGACGTTGGCGGCGGCAGAATCGGAAGGGGCGGCAGCGGTAACCGTGCCGTCGCCGCGTCCCACTAGCCCTGACCCTCGTTCTCGCCCGTGATCGACACCATTCGATGGTGTGAGCTGGGGCGACCTTACCCAGGAGTTATTTCCCGCACTTTCCACCGCCGCCGCCGCCGCTACTTCTGCTTCTGCTTCTGCTTCTGCTTCTTCTTCTGCTTCCGCTGCTTCCGCTGCTGCTGCTGCTGCTGCTGCTGCTCGCGGTGGCGACTCAACGCCCTCTTCCCGCTGCTGATCCTCTATCTCCGCGTTCCGTAGAGCGGTAATAGCCGCCTGAACCAACCTCCGCAGCTGACCCAAGTCCTTGCTCAGAGCTCTACCGGCGTCTCTGGCGGCTGGTGTAGTGCCGCTTCCGGGAAAATTACCCCCCGGCCCTTCTATGTACCGGGCCGTCTTTGCGGCACCTCCTTCCGACGTCGATGATCCCGTGTGGTCTTGAGCGCTTGAGGGACCGATGCCGCCGAAATCGGTACGATCGGTGTCGCCAGTACCACCGGAGACGAAGTTGAGAACAGCGGACGCGGAATCCGCCACGTTGTCGACCAGCACCTGCACTTTCTGCTCCATGATCGTCTGGGTTTTATCGTGTTGCAGGCGGAGGGATGGAAAGAGGGGGTTGGGGGGGGTTGAAGGAGGCTTCGTGATCGTCTAGGTGTATAGTGTTTCAGGTGGTGAGATGGAAAGTGGGTGGCGGGTGAGAGAGGGCTCCGTGGCCGTCTAGGTGCATCGCGTTCCGAGTGGAGAGGTTGAAAGCGGGTGGCGGCTGGGAGAAAGGCCGTGTGATATTGTACATGGTGTATAGCGCGATGACAAAACCTTCTTGGAGAAAAACTGTAACGATCAGCAAAAACAAAGTTTGACGAAGTTCCTCGATCTCATACAGGCTGGTTCAGGCATGTCACCCAAAATTCATTCAGTGGCGAATGTCCACGCCGTTTTTTGGAGTTAGACCCTGAAATTTGGCACACGTGTTTTATGCGCCCTACCCGAGACTTTAACGGATGTTTTTTTTTTTTTTTTTTTTTTCGTCAGATATTGCTTGTTTTGTATTTTTTTGGGAAATTTGGGTCTTAAGAGATCCAAAAATTCCGGCGAAAAAAAAAAAAATTCGTAAAAGGCTCGGGTAGGGCGCATAAAACACGTGTACCAAATTTCAGGGTCTATCTCCAAAAAACGGCGTGGACATTTGGACTTTTATGCGGTAAAAGTGCAAAAATAGGCGTCGCCTCGTAGTTACTTAGTTTTAGTATAGAATCGATTTTGGGCGTTAAATATGACTTAATATGATCAAACGCAGTCAGATTTTCGAATATTTGCGTGAAACTTTGTACAAACATGCCTTAGACCACCTGGAAGCGGCTCGTTCAGAAAAAAAAAATGGGCGAAAACAGGTTTTCCTACGGAAACGCCTGACTATTGTTGACCACTTTGAAGGCCTGTGATTGGCGGGGCCACATTTTCGGCGGTAGCGCCAGTTCTAGGTCCTTGAACAAAAAACTGGCGACGTCACCCTCTTCCACTGTTCATGGCGGTCAGTATGATACCAAATATGTGACATTGGAGTTGCTATTGCATGCGGCATTCGTGACTGACGAAATTTTGGGTGATATGCCGGAACCAGCTCGTAGCTGATTCTGCTTCTTCTTTTCTTAAACCTTTGTATTTTATTTTTAATAAATACATACATCTAGAGGTACGTATCACTTTCTAGACAACACGTTCCTGACTGACGACTGATACCACTCCTCTGCCGATGGAACGGGCTGTCCAATAAGGCGTGTGCCTCACAAGGCGCATGCCTTAGCGCGCCCAATAAGGCGCATGCCTTCCAAGACATGCCTTATCGCTGGAATCGCATTCGTGCTTTTACTATATCCATGAGAGGGACTGCTCGTCCGGGTTAACCCATTCAGAACTGAAAAAAAAATGTCCCACACTAATTTTAAGTAGTTTGTCCCCAAATTTGTGGGGCCAGTTCTTAAGTGGTTAAGCTCAATCAAGCATACCGTTTCTCTATAAAGTCAGTTAATTTTTCGGCGAGGCATGTCGAGCTCCTTAGCTCCTTAAAGTGGTACCGTAGTCCGGTTTTGGAGACAAATTACTTGGAATTAGAGTCAGATGTATGCCCTTATTAGGGACTTTATCCCTTAAAGTGGGACTGCACTCCCGTTCTGGAGACAAATTACTTGGAATTAGACTGAGATGTGTGCCCTTAATACGGAATGTAACCCCTTAGAGTGGGACTGCACTCCCGCTTTGGAGCCAAATTACTTGGAATTAGAGTGATATACATGTTTATCTTGGAACTAGAGTGCAGTACTAAAATGGGTCAATGAAGAACCTCGGAAAAGTAATAGGCGCAGCACCCCTACCCTGTACTATTTTACAAAAAGCAAAAACACGCGCGCGCGCACCTGCATCGCCTTCCGCTCGCCTAACAGCGCCTCGCAGCGGCTCTGCAAAGCCGCTCCCCGTTGACCGTCGTTGGCTTCCTCGTCGCTCGCGCCTTCTGTCCGCGGTCTAATGCGCTGCTCGGCCCCGCCCTGCTTTTGGTGTCGGTCGGTCCGAGCAAAGCGACACGGCATAAAAAGGGGGGGGGGAACACGGTAAGTTTCGAGGGATTGCGCCATGTAATTCTTCTGGAACTTGGGAGGAAGAAAAAAAACCACGACGACATATATATGATATGCGGATGTATTACGTACAGTATCGGTCACCCCGGTGGGCTAGCAGGTAACCACGAAGTATGATAGAGTCAAGATCGTGAGTTCGAGCCCCCCCGAGTACATGCTCGCAGGGACTTTTTCTCGCAAAAAAACAAAACAAAAACAAAACAAAAAATCTTGACTAGCGGCAAGCGCGAGAGCGTGAGTTAGCAAAATTCGATGAAAATCGACGAGCGTTGGGAAGGCTGAACCCTCTGCGCGATAAAAATCAAGGCAAGAACCGTAGTGGGGGAGGAGGGAGAGGAGCCTACTTTGTGACCCCGGATCTGAGTTACGACTAGGGAGGGAAAAAGACAAAGTTGCGAAGATAATAAATGGGATGGAAAAAAGAAAAGAAAAAAAGTGTACGTAAATCCCAACCCTGAGTATACCATTGGCTGCAGTCGAAACCAGTGGAATGAAGATGTACTGAGGCGTTAGTGTGGACCATCGACCCATCATATATCCCCGGCTCAGAAATCCTTCCATAACTCATATAAAACAGATGCATTTGGGGTGTAAAAGGTAACCCCGCCCTTGCGTCCGTTCTGCAGCCGCAAGGTGTAGGTCCCCCCCCTCTCTGGGCGAGGTTCATCGATGTAATGTATGCTGAAACTCGTTGACAAATTCACAGAATAACCTAGGCATGCCCCACCACCCTATTCGACACGCACAGAGCCAGCGATACAGTATACCATATGCCTCACAAGGCATGCGCCTTATTGGGTAGGTAGGGACCCCGATCGAGAAGCTTTCTGTCACTCAAAAAATAGTTTCGTCATAATTTTTTTCCACCCCCTGTTGTGGTGAGGCGCGCATCATACTACTGTAACTGTAGGCCCAACCGAAACAAAAAAAGGGTTGTTGAGTCGCTATCGGCCGTAAAGTCTGACTTCTGTGACGAGCCAGCAGAGCAACGCCGACGGCAACACTAAGGCACCACACACCTTCCCTCCCCCTCCTCCTCCTCCTTCTTTTTCCTTGTCCTCGTCTTCCAAGTCGCCTCCGCTGCCGCCGCTATTTCCTCGTCGATCCGGAAGTAAGGATTGCGCAGACGTCTCTCTAGTTCTCCCCATCCTCTTCGACCCCCCCCCCCCCCCCGCTCCTTTAGCACCGCGTTCTCTGCTCGAACGCCGTCCAGCTCTCGCACGGTCCTGGCCAGGATTTCCGCCGATTCTCCCCCCCGGCGGTCGTCGTTGGACCCGTGGCGATCCGCCTTGCTAGCTTCGAAAGCGCTGCATCGCATCACGGAAAGGTTTCGAAGACCACACAGACACATAAACCAAAGAAATAAATTTAGGGAGAGACGGGGAAGGAGGAAGGGGGGAAGCGAGCAATGTGTTTTGTCGGTGTACCAGCCTCGGAATACGTGGCACGTACGTACCGCTGGCGAAAATATCGGAGAGGGGAGGACAAGGTGGTTGGTTGTGGACACGTGCTGCGATAGAGGTGTAAAGCATTTGTTTTTTTTTTCCTTCTGAATGACGGAGGTTCCTTGACCCAAAAAATCGTCGGAAAATCATTTTTTGTGTCGCAATATATGGTTTCTTGTTGTGCTTAGGCCGTAAGGTTGCTCGTCGGGTACTGTATGAGAGCTGTTTAAGCGACCACCCTCAGAAGGCAGAAACATGGTGCACCTGCATGCAGGCTGCCGTAGCATGCGTCTGTGTTTCATGGTGGAGCTATGATACGTACCTACCTACCGAGGTGGAGCGCTACTCGTAGTTTTGTCTAACGAACACGTCTGTCCAATATGGAGCAGGGTGGGCCTACTATTTAATAACAACAAAACACCAGTACGTGCGTACCGGTAGTCTGAGCAAGCCTTAACACCTTATCGCGACACCGCCCTTGGGCTTGGTGCAGGTATAGCGCTCGCCGGTGACCACGATTTTACAGTCAGGAAATAGTAATACTGGTAGTCAGTCATAGGCAGTCATAACGTTTTGTGGCCGAAACAAAAGACTACCCCCCTATCGTTCCACCTGTCTCGTGCCGTATGTATCGTACAGTAGCGTTCTTTGTATACCGTCCCGCCATTCTTGGTCTACACGAATACCTTCGCTTCAGCCTTTTGATTTCCTCTCTCAGCACCGCCTCGCTCTTCGCCCTCGCCGTGGCTTCGACCCTCAGCCCGTCCAGCTGCCGCCTCAGTATCTCGTCAACTCCCCCGTCCTGGAGAGAAAAAAAAACGACGAGTCATAGAGGTGATGTTTGTAGTTCATGTGTGAAGAATACTTTTTTCTCGGAGTCTACGTACTTTTTTTGTGGGGTCATCTACGTACTATATTCTTCATGGGGGTAGAACTGCCTTGAAATATCTAGATCATGAAATGGGGATCAAGGATCTATCTGAACTATCTGTAGATGATCTGTAGATGATATGTAGATGATCTGTAGGTGATCTGCCCAAGGTGTGAAAGCTTAAGGTTGGGCAAAAGGTCCTGAATAGACCGGCCAAAGGGAGGCTGGTACGACATAATTTTCCAAAAATTAAAAAGGCTCCTTCAGCTCCTGTGAGACAATTTGGTTTTCCCCGTCGAAACTCATATTTTCAAGCCGCGTATGATACCAATACTATCGAGTGCTCTTACAGTTATCAAGCGGGACGGGTGAGAGGAGCAGAGACTCGGGAGAAACCTTTGTCACGCACCTTGATATCGATTATATACCTTCGACACGAAGACGGTGGTACGACAGCGCGAGGCAGCATGCCCCGACGAATTCGCCCCCAATAGACGCAACGAAATATATACGAACAAGAAAAGCCTATTACTAAGGACCATAATAAATAGGACCAAATATTGTTAATAAAAATAGGAAAATATATAGGTTTTTGTGTGTACCGTAGGTCCTGTTTACTACATTAGCCCACCCTGTAATAGCTTCCACTGGAACTCCCCATATCTTCCGAAACTGCCACCGCGATCGTATCTTGTACATATTGCACAACCGACATACTCTCGACATACTCTCGAACGCGCGTGCGCTACGGTGCGGAGTATGCAAACCTCGTGAATGGGTTTCATAGGTCGGTTCGGTGGCTCCCCTGTGTGGTATTGTAGTCGTATAATACCAAGGTCTGTCTGTCTGTCTGTCTGTCGGCGGAAGCTAGAAAGGCTAACCTGGTGCATCCGAGCCACCCGCGCTTCGATCTCCGACTGAACGAGCCGCTCCAGCTTCTCGCGCAGGAGGTACTCCATGGAAACCTTGTCGGTCTGTACTTCCTCCAGGTCTTCAAGCAGCCTGCCAAAAGGAAGGCAAATCATGTCGAGCGAATGGGATGAGTGTTTTTTTTTTTTTTTTCATTTTGACGGCGTGCCAAAAAACAAAAATACTCGTAGGGATTTCGTTCGAGTTTTCGTCTCGAGCGTCCGCCATCAGCCGTCACATATCGCTACGTAAAAGAAAGGAACGAGGAAACGGTCATTTTTTTCGTTCGACCAATCAAAACACAGACCTAAGAGGAAACGCACACACACGCAAGTTGGCGACAGTTTCAAATATCCTGCTGCGCCCCGAGTTCCTAGTGACAGCTATCCAAACCTGAAGGAAACAAGCGGCAGCAAATGACGACCGAGACCGGAGTGCGTTGCTTGGGTGGTTTCAACGCGGTGGATGATACGGCAACAGCACTGCCTATTCATGTGAAAAATGCGCCGCGGCGCTGCTATAGGTAGTTGATATAGCTGTGCCTCTGGTCCTCTAACGCTCTTCTCCGTCGGAGTCTCTGTCTCTAAATATAATTATCGTTTGTATGTTTATATTTCACCCGAAGGTTGCTTAAATTTCGGGACAGGAGTGGTAGAATAGAGCGTCGACGAGTTTCAGAAGAAGGGTTCACCACTTTTCTTCGACAACTATGGTTGACGCACGCTCCTGTAAACGAGGAGAAACTTACTAACGCCCACGCAATTCGGTTGATTGAATCTGATTGGCTTAAGATTAGGGCTAGGGTTAGTGATATTTTCTGTATCGTACCCCCCCGTAACCTTCAACCATAATGCCGACTACGTGGTGAGGTAGCCCTCTGTTTCAAAGTGGGTGCTCCATCCAGCGCATAGCTAGAAAGCAATCTACGTAGATCGTCCAAATCCTAACCTGCCGTTATGAGTTATTGTGCAGTATCTGCACTTATCGTACAGATCCAACCCAGGAAACATGTGCTGGATCACGCAGACTGCATGTTGCATGGCTCCCACCGGGCAGCATGAGCTAGATCATACAGATCATATAGATCATACAGGTAATGCAGATCATACAGATCATACAGACCATACAGAGCATAAAGACTATACGTATCATACAGATCATATAGATCATACAGATCATACAGATCATACAGATCATACAGATCATACAGATCATACAGATCATACAGATCATACAGGGCATACAGGTCATACAGGTATTACAGATCATACAAGTAATACAGATCATACAGATCATACAGATAAGGAATGTATCTGCCCCTGAAATACATAGATCACGATATTGGAACGATCTATCTGTAGATGATCTGTCGGAGGTGTGCCGTATCATGTGTCGATCTTAGAGGTAGAGGTGCTAGCGTAGCTTCCTCAGCATCGGAGTTATTTCACCGGGGGTGATAGGATAGACGCACGAACTCCCGAGAAACGGGTGCATGTGGACTGGTGGCGCGATACCCGTATAGGGAGGGCACCCCCATTTTTCACTACCGCGTTTACTTACCCCACTGGGGCGAGCGGCTTATTATGTACCCCACTCAAAATAGGACACTACGTACAAGATAAACTTGTTGTGGGAAAGCAACAAACAATCCCCATGGCGAGAAGCACGTCGCGAAAACCCCCCCAAAAAAAACTGAAAAATATTACCACTACGTACTGCACTGCAACAAAGCAGTATATATGCTAAATAGTCATTTGACCGAGTGGGTATGATCGGCTGTAGAAAAAGAGAAGACTCATTCACCGTAGGACTAGGCTTCCCCCTTGCAGATGATCCACTTGAGACGGAATATTTTCCTCGTTTTGACGCGACACCGCGAACCGCCCTGTGCCGAAACCGTTGTGTACACCGAACAGGTCGGTCGGGGCACCAGATCACGATCTATCTACATGGTCTAAGTCCTTATGCGATGTTGTTTGCAGGGTCTGCATGGCACCTACTGATCGAACCCAATAAATATGTGCCATTATACTCGTATATAGATCATGGAAGAATGTACGGCTTCCCACCCTGCAACATCAGCTAGATCATACAAGATCCTACCTGCTCTGAGATATCTAGATCATCAACAAAGGAGATGGGTGATACGTTCGATGCCGTTGGGTGATATATCCAAACGCCCCGCTGTTTCAGAGTATCGATTTTCGTAACCCCTTAAGAACTGGTCCCACGAATTTGGGTAAAAACTACTTGTAATTAGTGTGGGAGATTTTTTTCCAGTTCTAAAATGGGTTAAGGTCAAATATTTGAAAGGGCGGGCGCGTGCTTTTCTTTTCACTTTCCCACACCTACCTGTCGTTGTGTGAACGGCTCGACTCTACCAGCCCTTCCAGTTCTTCGATCTTCTCCCAAGCGTTCAGCAGTTTTGTTTCGCCCCTCCGCTGCTCGTTCCCCTTCGCCCCCCGGCCTCCTCCTCCCCCTCCGCCCCGACCCGACCAGACCCGGTCCGACCCGGTCCGACCCAGTCCGACCCGGTCCGACCTGGTCCGACCCAGTCCGAACCGACCCGACCCGGTCCGGTCCGACCCGGTCCGACCCGACGCGACCCGACGCGACCCGACCCGAACCGACCCGACCCGACCCAGTCCCACCCGGTCCGACCCGACTCGTCCCGACCCGACCCGGTCCGACCCGAATCGACCCGACCCGGTCCGACCCGGTCCGACCCGACCCGACCCGGTCCGACCCGACCTGACCCGACCCGACCCGGTCCAACCCGACCCGGTCCGACCCGACCTGGTCCGACCCGACCCGGGGAGGAGGAGGCCGGGGGGCGAAGGGGAACGAGCAGCGGAGGGGCGAAACAAAACTGCTGAACGCTTGGGAGAAGATCGAAGAACTGGAAGGGCTGGTAGAGTCGAGCCGTTCACACAACGACAGGTAGGTGTGGGAAAGTGAAAAGAAAAGCACGCGCCCGCCCTTTCAAATATTTGACCTTAACCCATTTTAGAACTGGAAAAAAATCTCCCACACTAATTACAAGTAGTTTTTACCCAAATTCGTGGGACCAGTTCTTAAGGGGTTACGAAAATCGATACTCTGAAACAGCGGGGCGTTTGGATATATCACCCAACGGCATCGAACGTATCACCCATCTCCTTTGTTGATGATCTAGATATCTCAGAGCAGGTAGGATCTTGTATGATCTAGCTGATGTTGCAGGGTGGGAAGCCGTACATTCTTCCATGATCTATATACGAGTATAATGGCACATATTTATTGGGTTCGATCAGTAGGTGCCATGCAGACCCTGCAAACAACATCGCATAAGGACTTAGACCATGTAGATAGATCGTGATCTGGTGCCCCGACCGACCTGTTCGGTGTACACAACGGTTTCGGCACAGGGCGGTTCGCGNGCTCTTCGCCTCCCCGCCCTCTGCCCCCACGATCCCCCTCGCCCAGCCCTCGTCCCCGCCCCCGACTTGCAAGAACCGGCCGGCACACGCGTGGAACGGGGTAGATGCCTATACGGCGGGTCGCGATTGAAGTGAGTTGTCCTATAGGGCAAACATGCCTCGCATGCGAGGCGCCACGGACGCTACGCGGAGACGGATGAACCAACCGCCAGATAGCGAAACGACAGGGAAGTAATGAGGTCTCTTTCCTTGGACCGAGGTAGAACCGCTTGTTCTCCGTATAGTTCACTACCGTACCCTGGCCGACACCAGGCCACGCCGACACGGGCGTTGTGATCGCAGTGAGCAGTCGGATCGGGGAGGGCACGCATGCGCGGTAAGACGGTAAATATGGACTAGGTGGGATATTGGAAAAGGGGTGTGAATGCACACAGATGCCTAGAGGGGGAGGGAAGAAATCGCGCCCTGAGCCGAAAGCGAAACACGTGGCCCGGAGACAGGGGTGTCACAGACGTAGCCAGAGTTTGAGTTGGCCGTGAGAACACTGCTACGTGTGCAAGCTGACATAGAAGAGCGACCACCCAGTATGGGCTGCGTTCGCTTGCGCGCATCGACCTCAAAAGACGTCCACAGAAACCAGCAAAACAAAAAAATCACCGCCAAAAACCGACAACTCCGGTCATTTACCACAACACTACTTAATTACTAGTAGTGTACACCATTCCTTATCGTATAACGCTACTTGTACAAAGGCAAGATAGATACGTAGCGCACATCCCCTATCAGGAGTACGTTGCATGCTGGTTTTCTTGACAGAGGGGAGGGTGCCAACGCCAAGCAATGCGCTCACGGAAACATCGCCAACGCCGCCATTTTGTTGTGGTGCACCCGTGTTACTGGTTTCGGATAAAATGGTACCTGGAGTTGTCTCATTACCTTGATTACAGCATACGGTTTTTGCCAAGCGCGTATCGCGGGGCGCTGTTATTATATATACCTACTGCTCAATTTTCACGTACCGTATATGTGCAGGCCCACTACGACCCTTCTTCGTATATAAATAAAGCCGTCTCAGGTATCATGTTACATTGGAGATGAGCCAGGAGGTGAACTCGTACCTTTTCCTGGCTATTTTGAGCTAATACTGTACGCTTTGTGTGCGTATATCGTACCTTCATCTGGTGCTCGCTGTAAGAGCGCTTCACGGGCTCCCTGACGAGGACGATCAGTCGAGCTTCCGGAAGCTGAAAGACGAAGGGCGTTCGGCACAAACAGACGAACAAACAAATGGACGAACTATCAGCAAACGTAGCTACACAAAGTAGCCCCAGCAACACCGCCATCCAGCACGCAATTCGACGCGAGTCGACAAGGCAAGAAAGCGCTGCATTATAGTCGCGAAAACACATGCAAGGCACGAACCGTAGTGGGGAGGGGAGAGGAGAGCCTACTATGTGACGCCGGGTCTGAGTGACGACCAGGGCGGAGAGAGAAAAGGAGGCCAAGAAGGCCAAGATAATAAATAGGGGAAAAAAATAAGATAAGCGTGGTCGGGACATTGGACCCAGAGCCTTCCAGGCGTGGCATCGGTGAAAAAAGAAGGTATGGTTGGTCACTGAGGGCGAACGCGCTGGGCTGAAAAACGTCGAGAGGTAGCAGTGCTTGCGATGAAACCTCAGGTTGCAATAAAACTCACCAGGTATCTGGTATGTGCTTTTAAAAGTTCGTCCAAATCAGGCAGCACTCTCTAAAAAACAACGTCAGACAGCAATCGCTCTGCTACATGCTTCGAACCAGCACACGGATGATATCACACAGCCCAACTGAAGAACGGACTGAAATTACTCACCCGTCGGTAGCGAACTTATCGCTGTTCTCGCCCCGAGAGCGCACGTTCCTCGCTCAATATATAAGCGATGCGCTCTGAACCACGCAGTGCATTGCCTCTGGCCTACTCTAGTCTAAGGGCACACACACTGTGACAATTCTAGTCGTTTTTATTTGGTATGTTGGGCTCAACTACACAAGTCAGCTGGAACCCCAGCATGTGCAAGCACTCCAATCCCCCCCTTGAACGGTGGCAACGCATCCTAGGACGCAAATGGCTATATCTGGACCAAGGGATGGATATCCAGCAGACAGAGGGCTCCGCCTCGCACAAGCATACTACGCTTGCCTGCCCTACCCTTGCCTACCATACCCCAACCGTCCCTACCCTACCCTATCCTACCCTACCCTACCCTACCCTACCCTACCCTAGGTCATGGAGCCCAAACGGCGCAAGAGAACGCCGGGTAACATCTTGAAACAGCGCAAGATGGCATGTAAAGTGTTCTATTCGTAAGAATACGAATATAAATACATACAATAGTAGTCTGAACTCACGAGTTTTCTGATATGCATGCAGGCGTTTCGGCTGGCGAGATAAAACGGGGTAGCCTCTCCCGTCACGAAAAGTTCTTGATTCTCCAACGCTTCAGACCCGTTCAATCTAAACACAACCACCACCACGAACACCGCCCACAGGACAGGACAGGGCAGGGCAGGGCAGGGCAGGACAGGACAGGACAGGACAGGACAGGACAGGACAGATGTCAGCACATAGCAACTGTGGCTCAGGCGATGCTCGGAGCAGATGACGGGCGACAATCGGGGCGGGTGGAAGGCCATTGGGCATAAAGCATAAAGCCTTCTGTGCCACCAACCACGTGACCCAGGATTAAGTATACGATCGATATAGCGATTTATAGAAGAGCAGTGCCCTCGACCATGTAGGAATAGCTATTAATAGCACCAGCGCCAGCAGCAGCAGCAGCAATGCAACCATAAAATAGCAGTGCAGAAGCAGTGAAACCATCAGAATGCTGCACGCTTGTCGTGCAGCTCCCTAGGGTGACTTTCGACACACACCCTACCCCAGCAATCAGTCCGTCATGCATAGATCGCCATGTCACATAGAGTACCTGGTACTGTAGTTTCGGTAAGTTTCGACAAATTTCTCCTCCCAAGTGCCAAAGGGAGGAGGGATGTGAGTTGCCTGGACTTCAAGGCTAGGTCATGTACAGAACAGTAGAGTACTTGCGTGGCGAAGGATATGGTTACACGGCTCGGACAGATCTGATACGTCATACATGTCATACATATTCTACAGATCATGCAGATCCTACAGATCATACAGATCATACAGATCCTACAGATTATACATATCATACATATCATACAGATCCTACAGATCCTACAGATCCCGATCTAGATATTTCAGCGCAGATATATTCCTGGTCCGTATGCTCTGTATGATTCGTATAATCTGCATGATCTGTATGATCTGTATGATCTAGCTCATGTTGTCCGGTGGGAGCCGTATAACCTGCGTCATCTAGAACACGTTTCCAGATTGATCTGTACCGTACATATCCTGCACAGCGTCTCAGAGCGGCAAGCTAGGGTTCAGATGATCTATCTGATCTGTAGATGATCTGTCTGATATAGCCGACAGGTACACGACAGCTGCATGAACCTTTTTTAGTATTGTACCCCACCGAAACATATACCTGACTCTAATTCCGCGTAATGTGATACGAAGGATATCCTCAGGACTGGCGTGCGGTCCTTAAGGTGCCTGAAAGAGCCAAAAGGTGCCAAAAGGTGTTGACGTTAACGATAGCGTCGCATGGAGGTGGCCGTACCTGCCGAAGCTTGAAGCGTAAAACTCCGAGGTTTTGGTGTTGGGGGGCTTGGTGTCGAAGAAGTGTAGCTCCTTGCGCGCGGCCATTTGCACTTGGGGGTGCTTCTCTAGGATGCCTGTCACCGAGTCACCGACACCGTAACGAACGCGACCATATGCAAGTGGGGCTCAAGCTCAACGAATAGGCTTGTCGACCATTGGAAGCAAAACAGGGCTGTCGCAGACTGACCGCGCGTGTAGCGAAGCGTTGCTCTTGTTGTCGTCTGGGTTCTTGTGTTGAGGGGGAGGAGGGCGTGCTTGGTTGATTCACCACCGAGCTGGGTGGTGGGTTGATTGCTTGGTTAGTTGAACAGCTTGATTATCGATTGATTGATGAAAGGATTGTATCAATGGTTGATTGGTGAAACAACCGGTTGAACGATCGAATCGTGGATTGATTGTTTGCTTGACTGATCGGTTGAAGAACTGCGGCTGGCCGCGACAAAAAGCTTCCCGAGGGAACGTGAAGCAGCCATTCAAATGAACCCCTAGGCCCTTATCCCGGGGGGCTAAGCTCGCTTCGTGTCTACGCGCAGCCCTCTGTTCGCCGCTGCGACCCGACCCGACCCGACCCGACCCGGCCCGAACATAACCGACCCGTGGGCCGCCCGGCAATGTATCCCGACTTAGAAGAGAGTTTCGCGTTTGACAATAAAATCGCACTTAAACGGGGATACGAGCCGTTACGAGACAAGAGCGGTAACGCTGGGGGCTGTTCTGAGGGGCTCTTAAGTCGGGTACTCCACTGTGCTAATGACAAACGCCGGCAAGGCTCGGAGAAGAAGTGCACTCGAGGCAGACGATCAACACACACAACCCGGTTCTCGCCTGCGAAAGCTGCTGGTCGATACCCCCTTCCCGTCCCTCCCCGCCGCTCCCGCTGTGTAAAACCAGCGCCTTTTGCAGGTGGAAGAGTTGCTGCGTGCGCATATCCAGCGCGTCCTCTATCAGCTGTGATGTCGTAGATAATTATTAGCACCGGCAGCGCAAGGCCGGGAAACACAGTTTGAATTGCAAGTGATACGGAATGGTAGTACACCGCAACCCCAGGTACAGTACCCTTGAGTACTGGTACACTGCGGCGCGACGTGTTGTTTTGTGCGGTATTTTTCGTCCACCGGGACGATGTTTCGGCCTGTTTTGTATCCACGGGGCTAGATTTCAGGGAAATGAGCTACTGTGGGAACATCCCCATCACCATCATTACAATCGTCATCATCATCGTCATCATCCTCATCACCATGGCCATCACCATCATCATCACCACCATCATCATCACCACCATCACCATCACCACCATCAACATAATCAAAACCATCATCATCAGGCACGCTCACGAGAGTTTTCCTAATGCCCAGCCTCACGTGCTCTTGGCATTTTGCGCCCCGACTCCCTGGTGACAACGCCTCAGGGGTGGACTAAAACATAAGGCACTTTTGGTCTTCACAATAGTGCTCAAATGTTTACTATATTCCCGCCTAGAGTGGATAGCTACCATGGCGGGAAGGAATAAGGAGTGCAATATATTAACACCCTCCAGTAGTAAAATGCGTCGTGTCTTTTGCTCAGCTTGAACCGTCCTAGGTTCGGCCTGCAGAAGTATTAATACTGCGCTGCGTCTTTTTCTCGGCTTCAACTTGCCTAGGTTCTGTCTGCAGAAGTAGTGCACCGTGTCTATTTCTCGGCTTCCACTTTCCTCGGTTTTGTCATTTGGCAGCTGTCCCCTCTTTCTATATTTCTTCTTTTCAATTTCCAGTTAAAAAAAAACGCCTGCTATACATATCATAGGGGGGGGGGGGGGGGCTGTTTTTGCCGAAAGCAATGGTTGGACTGACGAGGCTCCTCAACTGAGGAGCATACTATAACGGGGGACCATGGTAAATAGGACCTACGCTTCACATAAAAATCTATACATTTTCCTATTTTTACCAACAAAATTTGGTCCTATTTACTATTAATAGGGTCCCCCGCAATAGTACCCAATGTCACTCAGTATCACTGGGAAACTAGTAGTCATTTGCGTTTTTTATGATACCATACGCAATGTAATTGCCCACCCGGTTGCACATTCATTTTTTTCTCAGGGTCAGCTTTTTCGGGCGAAGCATAGAGCTCCTACACTATAATCAAGTGATTACTATAACCTCAGAAAAATTAGCTGCACCTCTATTGAAACATGCCTCCAAACGCGGCTATGTACGGATGGGGGAATACATATGGTTGGGGCTCAAGGACCAGGTGACGCTCGCCACGGTAGGCGTTGGGATTGAGGTAGCACGTCGATTTTCTAAGGTCCCTCCTCTCGCTTAAGGAGCTCTACGTCTGATCTAACCCAACATCTGACCTTGAGAAAGTTGCTAGCTATGTACAGCAGTCCGATACACGAGCCCATGGGCTTGCAAAGAATAGCATGCAATACACATCGAACGTTGCATATGGTTTCCTTCTTGTGCCAAAGTTATGAATCCACACTACGTAGCTCAAGGCAATAATGAATTACTTTCATCCACCCCCTCATTACAAGAAGGGTGGGAATGACTGTGCCGGAGACAAAGCACACGGAATTAGAGTCAGATTTAAGTGTATCTTGGACTTAGAGTGCAGTACTAAAAGGGTTAAGGAGTCCCGCCAGTGCAAAATAGTTGGGGACAAAAAAAAGTGTTACAGTTCCCCAATACCTGCTGTAGCAAGGCTCTAAAAACGGCAGCTTAGTGAGGATCTAAACGATCTAGATAGTGATCTATATGTCTATCTGTCCAATGTGTTAATATGTTCGGGCTCAAGAGTGGAAGCCGTACCGCAGGCTCTAAAAACGGCAAGTTAGAGGATCTAGATTATCAAGATCCTGATCTATCTATCTGTCCGATGTGTTAATATGTTTGGGGCTCAAAAAGTGGAACTTCTACCGCAACACGCCTCAGGTTTGCAGGTAGCAGAGGTTTTGCCATGTTCCATTTGTTTGTTTTTTGTTATTACAGGATCATTCTTGCCATCCGGCAATGTATATGTAGCATGAAATGAGCTTCGACGTTGATCACTCAGAAACATTCCCTCTCCGAAAGAAGAAAACGACGGAAAACAACAGGAGACCTATATATATATATGCACAAAGTCAAATAAAGGAGCCTTATGTATGAAAAATAAAGTCTTCTTCCGACTTATTATTCATTTACGTCACACATTCGTGTTGTATACTGCTCGGGCTACGTAGTCGTCGTTGCGTACGTCGCCTGCCGCCATCTGTCTCCAAAAGCTCCCCAGCTTGGGCTAGTCGTTAGCTTCTGGCGCTAGAAGCTACGTAGCCAGTCGTACCAAAAAGACCGACCGCCTCCAGCCAAAGCTATTTATCAGTTGTTTATGCATGCAATAGCTCTCCGCGCTCACCTCCTGATGGCTCTCGTTCGCATCCAGCTCGTCATTGAGGGCGCTAATCTGCGTCCCGACAAAAACACAGAACAACGTGGCAGGGTCGGTGAAAAAAAACACAGATTTTAACGTGGTACCAGAATGTTTGGCGCGGCAACTGTAGCGCTTTTTGGCTGAAACTTTTTCGTAATGACAGGGGGGGGATCTCCTCAACCCAAAATCGTCGGAATTTCAATTTTGTGATGCAAATATGTTCGTTATATACTTAAGGCCATGGGATTTGTTCATCGGGTAGTATTTTCGTTTTCCCTCCAAAAGCGTTTTTTTTATGTACTGAGCATTTTAAGTGAGGCAACAAAAAAACGGTGCACCTCTACCGTAGCATGCGTCTGTACGCTCAAGTTGACGGTATAGATATATCCAGTTTCGGTTGGGGAACGTTTCATGAGTGAGCAACGTTGAAGCTCATGCTGCACATTTCCAGGTGCCAATCGGAATAATACTGCAGTTACAGCGTAGTGGGTACCCCGAGTTAAGAACGCCTGAAGTTAAGAGCATTCCGGAGTTAAGAGCGGCCAGACCGGCTTTGTCCCACCTACACTAAAAGCTATATATTTCCCACTACAGATAAGACCAATTAGCAGAGTAATATGCAGAGCAATATGCAAACCAATATGCGGAGCAATTACGGAGCAATATGCGGAGCAAGGTAGGGTGGTGCCTTATAGGGGTGGTGCCTTGTAGGGGTGGTGCCTTATAGGGATGGTGCCTTACAGGGGTGGTGCCTTATAGGGGTGGTGCCTTATAGGGGTGGTGCCTTACAGAGGTGGTGCCTTATAGGGGTGGTGCCTTATAGGGATGGTGGCTTATAGGGGTGGTTCCTTATAGAGGTGGTGCCTTATAGGGGTGGTGCCTTATAGGGGTGGTGGTGCCTTATAGGGGTGATGGCTTATAGAGATGGTGCCTTACAGGGGTGATGTCTTATAGGGGTGGTGCCTTATAGGGGTGATGGCTTATAGAGGTGGTGCCTTATAGGAGTGGTGCCTCATAGGGGTAATGGTGCCGTATATTATCTCACCCCGAAACATGTCTTCGAATAAGGTTTTTCGCAGAACCTGACCAACATTAACTCCTACCATATGTGCTATACACGAGTAGCCCCAAAACAAATACGCTGGTAAAAAAAGTATCACACATCGAAAGTATTATGCTAACCAGGTAGTTTGCTCACGCGAGACGAGATAAGCTCAACTATTATGCTAACCAGGTAGTTTGCTCACGCGAGACGAGATAAGCTCAACTGGAGCAGTCAAGAAAAAACAAACATTGAGTCCAGAAAACAAACAGTGCGAGTCCAGAAACATACTGTGAACCATACTCGTGGGATGAGTTTTTTTTGTTTTTGTTTTCGGCACACTCACCGCGTCGTCTCTCTCGTTCAGACGCTGCGTCAAAGCAATCATGATGTCTCTCTGCTTCATGAGCAGCTGCTTGTACCTTTCAACCTTGCGGTTCGGTATCGAGGCATGAGCACACGGGGTAGAGGAGGAGGGGGGGGGGGGGATTTAAAAAAAAAAAAAAAAACCACACATCTCTTTCGAGACGGAGCACCGTTCCTACGCCTAATAGAGACGCCTCCAACGTTTGGGCTCTCACTACGTCCTTTTAATATATATTTCACAGATATTTTTTTTCTGGTTTTACCCCTTTCCTGTTTCGCCGCCTGTGGCCACCATCTATCTCCTAGGGTGGCGGTAGTTTTCTAGGGGGGAGGGGGAGGAAGACAACTCATCTCGTTTGTGTCAAGAGCGTCCGAGTTGAAAAAAAAAACATCTGCGCGACATACTCGTACAAAGCCAAAAACAAACTTTAAAAATTAGCATCTTATACTAAATTCAAGACATTTAAGCAGTTTCCAACTCCGAGGACAATATGAAACTTCGACATGCAAAACAAAAACAAAGAGACGAAACGAAAACAGACCAGAACATTATGGAAAATAGTTTGCTTCCCTCGGCGTGAAAAGCTTCTATCTTCGATCATATTTCGACAATTGTAGTGCATTATTATTTTGGTTTTGGTAGTGAGGGTGGCGGGGTTAATCTTACCGCTCCCTGCGCACCCCCGTCTGCGCGTCTGCCTCTGCCGATCATTTGCCCGGTGAGCATGGCAATGCGACCTTCCAGCTGCCGTTTCTCTTCCTTCTCTCGCTGGAACTCAAGAGACCGTTCCTGGAAGGAAACAAAAAAAAAAAAGCGAGAACGAGGGAGTTAGTTGCATTTCACGGCGAACAAGCGGTCAATGAATTTTGTGCTACATAGGTCGCCCCGGTGGTCTAACTGGTAGCCACGAAGCCTGTAGGGCCGGATGTCGAGGGTTCGATTCTCCCCATGGAGGTTTTTATTCTCAAATGACACCGACTGTCGAGAGCGCATATTAATGCGTGGGTAAGCAAAATTCGACGAAAGTTGACGAGGGAAGAAAGCGCTGAAATCTTCTCGCGATAAAAACCAAGGCAAGAACCGTAGTGGGGGAGGAGGGAGAGGAACCTACTTTGTGACCCCGGATCTGAGTTACGACTAGGGAGGGAGAAAGACGGAAGTGCGAATGGGATGGAAAAAAAAAAGCAGAACGAGGGATAGTTGACATTTCACGGCGAACAAGCGGTCAATGAATTTTGTGCTACATAGGTCGCCCCGGTGGTCTAACTGGTAGCCACGAAGCCTGTAGGGCCGGATGTCGAGGGTTCGATTCTCCCCATGGAGGTTTTTATTCTCAAATGACACCGACTGTCGAGAGCGCATATTAATGCGTGGGTAAGCAAAATTCGACGAAAGTTGACGAGGGAAGAAAGCGCTGAAATCTTCTCGCGATAAAAACCAAGGCAAGAACCGTAGTGGGGGAGGAGGGAGAGGAACCTACTTTGTGACCCCGGATCTGAGTTACGACTAGGGAGGGAGAAAGACGGAAGTGCGAATGGGATGGAAAAAAAAAAAAAAAAACGAGAGCAGGAACGAGGAGGGGGAGGGGTGTTCAATCCCTTCGTACACTGGTGCCTGGACTAAGGAGGAGCGGTGGGAGTAGTTCCGGGATTAATCCAGTATGGAGGCTTTTGTTATGTTACGGGTGCAAGGGGTAATGGTGCCGTATATTATCTCACCCCGAAACATGTCTTCGAATAAGGTTTTTCGCAGAACCTGACCAACATTAACTCCTACCATATGTGCTATACACGAGTAGCCCCAAAACAAATACGCTGGTAAAAAAAGTATCACACATCGAAAGTATTATGCTAACCAGGTAGTTTGCTCACGCGAGACGAGATAAGCTCAACTATTATGCTAACCAGGTAGTTTGCTCACGCGAGACGAGATAAGCTCAACTGGAGCAGTCAAGAAAAAACAAACATTGAGTCCAGAAAACAAACAGTGCGAGTCCAGAAACATACTGTGAACCATACTCGTGGGATGAGTTTTTTTTGTTTTTGTTTTCGGCACACTCACCGCGTCGTCTCTCTCGTTCAGACGCTGCGTCAAAGCAATCATGATGTCTCTCTGCTTCATGAGCAGCTGCTTGTACCTTTCAACCTTGCGGTTCGGTATCGAGGCATGAGCACACGGGGTAGAGGAGGAGGGGNGGGGGGGGGGGGGGCTTTGCTCCGTCAAAGGGGACAAGACCAAAGCACCCAAAGAAACCAGAGTATAACGTGATATTTTTGTTGGATGAACCGCTCCGTTTTCTGAGAGCGAACACGCACACCCACACGCTTGGCGTCACCGCGAGCGCCCCACACGTTTTCGAGGCGGGCAGGCAGGGGGCTAAGTATCGACCTAAACACCGGCCGAAGCGAATGCAAGCCGCAGCCGTTCACACGGAACTGCACACCGAGGGAGGGGAGACCTATACGTACGGTAGCTTACTTCCAAAGCCCGGATGGCCATCATCTTGTCGGTGTTCGCCCTCGACGAAAATACAACACACCAAGAATATCTACATGTTTATCTGTTTCCAGGTAACTTTGGTGGTAATTTTCCGGTCCGGGCAAAACAATCCGGGAATTTTCCGCTTCAGGATTTGTTTTTCCGTTTCCATTTAAAAATTTCCAGGAAAAAAACAAAATGTGAGCAGGCTCTTTTTTTCACGTGACCTACGATAGCTTTCCTCCAAAACGCGGATGGCCGCCCTTTTGCCGGCCTCTTGAAAAATAAAATAATGTTTCCACGGGGTCACGTTTGGTGAAAAAAATCCGAATTTTTCGTTTCGGGAAATTTCCTATAAGAAAAATGCCGTTTCGATTCGTTTTTCTTCATGAAAAAAATACAAAAAAAAGGAAAGTGAACAGGCCTGGTTTGAACGTACCAACGGAGGCACTACACCAGAGGCTTACCTCCAGAGCCCGGATGGCCGCCATTTTGTCTGCCTCCGCGCGCCTCCTTTCCCCCTCGACGAACAGGAGCTGCCGCTTGTCCACGAGGTTACGGCTGCGCTCCTCAAGCTCCGCCCTAAGCCGCTTTAGTTCCCGCTCGTATTTTCTCAGTAGCGACTTTTTTTGTTTGTTTGTTTGTTTGTTTGTTTCGTGTGCGTGAAAGGGAACAAACAGTGAGTTGGGGTTGGATTGGCGCAAGAGGTCAATCGGGGTGCGAGTCTGGAAAGTGAGCAGGATGCTGGATAAAAAACACGCAGCTCGAAACGTGTGACCTTATCGGATGAAAAGGCCTAACAACGCTTCGTTGATTGGTCGACGCGTGCTATACGATAGAGAGGGCTGGCTCCTCGACCCAAAATCGTCTCGGAATAAGCATTCTTGTGCTGCAAAATGCTATTCTTGTGCATCAAAATGCTTTGAATTTTGACACTTTAGGTCGCCGGATTTATTCATCGGGTCGTACTCGTAGCACTTCTCCTTTCCTCCCAAAGTCAGTGCTTAGACTACTGCAGGTATGGAGGTCCCTAAAGTCACGTTTTCGACTTACTGTTGGTACAGGGCTCCTCAAGTGAGGAGCATTCAGAAGAAAACAAAACGGTAGTAGGCGTCTCGACTAGCTTAACCCATTTAGAACCGAAAAAAACGTCCCACACTAATTCCAAGTAGTTCGTCCCCAATAACGGGGGACGGGTTCTTAGGGGGTTAACACCGCTTCCCCCCTCTGCCGCCTTCCCTTACTCACGTTCGTCCTCAACTTCCTGACCCTTACCCCTTTTACGTATATACAAATGAATCGCCTGAGCTGTGTACTCGTATGTGTATCGGTCCCCTGACGATCAAAACCCAACACGTAATTTCCATTCCGACGCTGCCATCCATTGTATGCAAAAAAAAAAGAGAAAGAACTTCAGCAAACTTTCTTCCTCATACGCAGTCGACTCGCGTCGATTCGTGCGTGCATGTTATATCCTATATACAAGCACCTCTTTTTTTTTTTGTGTGTTTTAACACCTACCTTTTGGTCGAAGTCCTCGTTGACGATGGGCTGGTTCTTGATGTTCTTGGCGCGGCTGGCGAACTTGACCGTGGACAGGGTCTCCACCATGCTCTCCAGCGCCGGGCTGATCATCGCCATCATCGTCGTCTTGCAGTTGCCTCCAAGACTGCCCCCACAACCAAAGTGGTTTGGATATAGCGTGTACCAGGTGTTAGTTGTGAAGATCAAGGCGTACGGGGGTACACGGGAAGGCGCTACCGTACGAGAGGGGAACGAGCATTCTTTTTAGCCTGACTATCTATGGTTGATGGATGGGTGCATGCTGCGGTAAACGTGCCCCATAGAGGGTGGTCACTTAAGGAGCTCTATACCAATAGTAAGCCACCCAAAAAACAGATTTTGGAGGAGAACAAAAAAGTGCTACGACGCCGTTAATAAATCCCATTGCCCCAAGTATAAACTGAAACGCACTGCAACACAGAAATGGAGTAAGGAGCTCCGTCATTAGGAAACTGTTACTGCTACTGCTACTGCTACTGCTGCTGTTGCTACTGCTACTGCTACTGCTACTGCTACTGCTACTGCTACTGCTACTGCTGCTGCTGCTGCTGCTACTGCTACTGCTGCTGCTACTGCTACTGCTGCTACTGCTACTGCTACTACTACTACTACTACTACTACTGCTGCTACTAATGCTGCTACTGCTACTACTACTACTACTACTACTACTACTACTACTACTACTATCTGCTACTGCTACTGCTACTGCTACTGCTACTGCTACTGCTATTGGTACTGCGACTGTGACTGCTACTGTGACTGCTACTGCTATACCACTACTACTGCTACTACTGCTACTACTATACCTGGTACCAAGTCTACTCGCCGTACGATTGGTTCGGCATTTCTACGACTGCTACTACTACCACCACTACTACTACAACTACTCCTACTACTACTATTACTACTATTAAATAATGATGGTCGCACCGCACCGCACCGTACCGTACCTGTCTTCCAGTATCCGAGTGAGCTTCGAGTCGCGGTAGGGGATGTGCTGCCTGCCCCGGTGGTCTGTCAGCGCCGAGATAACGTTGCCCAGGGCCGAGAGCGACTGGTTGATCTTCTTGCTCTCCTGTAGACGCTGGCCCGTAGCACCCGACAGCCTGACGCGCTCGGAGCCAGCAAGGTCTACAAGATTGAGCTTGCCCACCTTTCAGGGGAGACGAGGCGAGAAATGAGGGCGTGATCGTGGTTAGAGCCGTTTCTGGGAGCTAGATGTTTCTAGGATGTTGCGATACACGTTGTTGTGGTGGTTGTGCTGGTGGTGGTGGTGGTGGTTGTTGTAGTTGTTGATATAGAGTATAAGGCACCTATCAATAGTAAGAAACAGGAAAGCGGTTCCGGGCTGGATTTCTTAGTTGAGAACGGTCGCGTTCTACGGTAAATGCAGTATAATGACACCCCGAATTTGTCATTTTTGTTGTTATTCTCAGCCTGCCTTTATTATTGCCTCGTTTTTCTTAAATCGTTCCCGTATTGTTGTTAATTATCGTATATTTAATTTCCCTTGAAAACCCCCCTTGCCTCCAGACCCCTCTATCGACACGATACAACCGCGGCGGATGATCCTCATCCAGCTTGAAACCAACATCGGCGCTCGTCATATGGGCCATACACGGCGATTAATCCCGACATAAAATCGCCGCCACCGCAAATAGATGTGGTACTGTACGCTATGGGCGACTTTGTCATTCAGCGAGATTATGATGCAAGCCATGTCTCCACACTCCAACTCCAACCCAAACCCAAGCCTGCAAAGATGTGGAGGTAAAACTCTCCTTGTTGAGACATCGAACAACACAGCACGCCATTAGGCGCGCCGAATAAAAAAGACTGTCGACGCTTTGTGCGGTTTGCTATGATATATGCATTGTTCAAAAGTCTCCACCAAGGATTTGTTTACGCCCACATTCTACAAGCGGCGGCGGCGGGGGGGGGGGGCTGGTTACCGACACCTTGTGGGGTTTGCTATGATATATGCATTGTTCAATGTCTCCACAAGGATTTTTTGCCCCCACATTGTGCAGGGAGGGGGGGGGGGGGTCCCGGCCACCTGTGTAGCTCGTCGGGTTGAGGGGCTCCCGTCAAAGAGGAATAAGTCAGGACTGTTCACGGGTCGGGTCAAAAACCAGGGGAGGGGTAAGGTATAGGATATCGGACACCAGATATGAAACAGGAAAGCGGTTCCGGGCTGGATTTCTTAGTTGAGAACGGTCGCGTTCTACGGTAAATGCAGTATAATGACACCCCGAATTTGTCATTTTTGTTGTTATTCTCAGCCTGCCTTTATTATTGCTCGTTTTTCTTAAATCGCTTCCCGTATTGTTGTTCCGCGCGACCACCTATCGATTGATCCTGATGGCGTTCAGGGTTTCCACACCGGTGCAGGCGAGGCAGCATTGTGCCAGTTGCCCGTTTCGGATGTTTGGAAAAAAAAACACACCAGGCAAAAAAGCACACCGTGGGGTTTGTCCAGAGTATTTACGACCACGAACCGTGCATGAAATGGGAGGGTATCCCTCACACGGCAGGCGCAACAGTCGCCTGTGCCGCGTGATGAAATTTTCCTTCCGAAAACGACTTGCCGTGAACCCCTTGCTCGGTCACCCCCACGCCCCGCTGATCACTTTCTCCTTTAGTTTAGAAAAACCCGATGAACCTTAAACGATTTACCCTAAAGAGTTTCCCGAGCGGTTCTTGGTCGACGTCGGCTGTGCCCTCGCGCTTGCTAATCGCCCCCCCCCTTCTCCCCACCCCCAGCGTGATCCGCACCCTCCACACTGTAGCATCCGATACATGGTTCCGACGAACCCGTTTACAATAGCCTAGACAACCAATGAGACCCAAAACGGCTTTCTTCAAAGGTTTTCCTAAAGGTTTTGCATTATGGCTCTTGGTAATTGACAGCTGTGCCCGGCACATGCTAACCCCCCCCTCCCCCCCGCCCGAACATTTTCCACACCCTCCCATTATAAAACCCGGTACGCAAACGATTTACCTAAATACGGTTCACATTCTTATTTTTGGCCAATGACGGCTACATCCTATGCCTACGCCTGCCACCCCCCCCGCCCCCACCCAACCCTTTCCACACCCTCCCGTTTCATAATCCGGTTCGTGCTTTTTCCTAACTCGTTTCTCGGTTTCCTGTTTCTTTCTTTTTTTGTCACCAGCACCTTCTCTCCACACCCTCCTGCTTGTTAAAACCCGGCTCATTGGGTTGTCTTACCTGCTCCTTCTCGAGCTCGATGGTGTTCCGCTCTCGCTCCAGATCGGCCAGGCGGTCGGCATAGTCCTTTCAGTCGTGGTAAAAGCCGGTAAGGGGGGGAGGGAGGGGGTTTGGGGGGGGTACTCAATTTGTTGATTTCCCTAAGTCAATTGATCATGGACCACACATCTCTTTCGAGACGGAGCACCGTTCCTACGCCTAATAGAGACGCCTCCAACGTTTGGGCTCTCACTACGTCCTTTTAATATATATTTCACAGATATTTTTTTTCTGGTTTTACCCCTTTCCTGTTTCGCCGCCTGTGGCCACCATCTATCTCCTAGGGTGGCGGTAGTTTTCTAGGGGGGAGGGGGAGGAAGACAACTCATCTCGTTTGTGTCAAGAGCGTCCGAGTTGAAAAAAAAAACATCTGCGCGACATACTCGTACAAAGCCAAAAACAAACTTTAAAAATTAGCATCTTATACTAAATTCAAGACATTTAAGCAGTTTCCAACTCCGAGGACAATATGAAACTTCGACATGCAAAACAAAAACAAAGAGACGAAACGAAAACAGACCAGAACATTATGGAAAATAGTTTGCTTCCCTCGGCGTGAAAAGCTTCTATCTTCGATCATATTTCGACAATTGTAGTGCATTATTATTTTGGTTTTGGTAGTGAGGGTGGCGGGGTTAATCTTACCGCTCCCTGCGCACCCCCGTCTGCGCGTCTGCCTCTGCCGATCATTTGCCCGGTGAGCATGGCAATGCGACCTTCCAGCTGCCGTTTCTCTTCCTTCTCTCGCTGGAACTCAAGAGACCGTTCCTGGAAGGAAACAAAAAAAAAAAAGCGAGAACGAGGGAGTTAGTTGCATTTCACGGCGAACAAGCGGTCAATGAATTTTGTGCTACATAGGTCGCCCCGGTGGTCTAACTGGTAGCCACGAAGCCTGTAGGGCCGGATGTCGAGGGTTCGATTCTCCCCATGGAGGTTTTTATTCTCAAATGACACCGACTGTCGAGAGCGCATATTAATGCGTGGGTAAGCAAAATTCGACGAAAGTTGAGGGGGGGGGGGGGGGCTTTGCTCCGTCAAAGGGGACAAGACCAAAGCACCCAAAGAAACCAGAGTATAACGTGATATTTTTGTTGGATGAACCGCTCCGTTTTCTGAGAGCGAACACGCACACCCACACGCTTGGCGTCACCGCGAGCGCCCCACACGTTTTCGAGGCGGGCAGGCAGGGGGCTAAGTATCGACCTAAACACCGGCCGAAGCGAATGCAAGCCGCAGCCGTTCACACGGAACTGCACACCGAGGGAGGGGAGACCTATACGTACGGTAGCTTACTTCCAAAGCCCGGATGGCCATCATCTTGTCGGTGTTCGCCCTCGACGAAAATACAACACACCAAGAATATCTACATGTTTATCTGTTTCCAGGTAACTTTGGTGGTAATTTTCCGGTCCGGGCAAAACAATCCGGGAATTTTCCGCTTCAGGATTTGTTTTTCCGTTTCCATTTAAAAATTTCCAGGAAAAAAACAAAATGTGAGCAGGCTCTTTTTTTCACGTGACCTACGATAGCTTTCCTCCAAAACGCGGATGGCCGCCCTTTTGCCGGCCTCTTGAAAAATAAAATAATGTTTCCACGGGGTCACGTTTGGTGAAAAAAATCCGAATTTTTCGTTTCGGGAAATTTCCTATAAGAAAAATGCCGTTTCGATTCGTTTTTCTTCATGAAAAAAATACAAAAAAAAGGAAAGTGAACAGGCCTGGTTTGAACGTACCAACGGAGGCACTACACCAGAGGCTTACCTCCAGAGCCCGGATGGCCGCCATTTTGTCTGCCTCCGCGCGCCTCCTTTCCCCCTCGACGAACAGGAGCTGCCGCTTGTCCACGAGGTTACGGCTGCGCTCCTCAAGCTCCGCCCTAAGCCGCTTTAGTTCCCGCTCGTATTTTCTCAGTAGCGACTTTTTTTGTTTGTTTGTTTGTTTGTTTGTTTCGTGTGCGTGAAAGGGAACAAACAGTGAGTTGGGGTTGGATTGGCGCAAGAGGTCAATCGGGGTGCGAGTCTGGAAAGTGAGCAGGATGCTGGATAAAAAACACGCAGCTCGAAACGTGTGACCTTATCGGATGAAAAGGCCTAACAACGCTTCGTTGATTGGTCGACGCGTGCTATACGATAGAGAGGGCTGGCTCCTCGACCCAAAATCGTCTCGGAATAAGCATTCTTGTGCTGCAAAATGCTATTCTTGTGCATCAAAATGCTTTGAATTTTGACACTTTAGGTCGCCGGATTTATTCATCGGGTCGTACTCGTAGCACTTCTCCTTTCCTCCCAAAGTCAGTGCTTAGACTACTGCAGGTATGGAGGTCCCTAAAGTCACGTTTTCGACTTACTGTTGGTACAGGGCTCCTCAAGTGAGGAGCATTCAGAAGAAAACAAAACGGTAGTAGGCGTCTCGACTAGCTTAACCCATTTAGAACCGAAAAAAACGTCCCACACTAATTCCAAGTAGTTCGTCCCCAATAACGGGGGACGGGTTCTTAGGGGGTTAACACCGCTTCCCCCCTCTGCCGCCTTCCCTTACTCACGTTCGTCCTCAACTTCCTGACCCTTACCCCTTTTACGTATATACAAATGAATCGCCTGAGCTGTGTACTCGTATGTGTATCGGTCCCCTGACGATCAAAACCCAACACGTAATTTCCATTCCGACGCTGCCATCCATTGTATGCAAAAAAAAAAGAGAAAGAACTTCAGCAAACTTTCTTCCTCATACGCAGTCGACTCGCGTCGATTCGTGCGTGCATGTTATATCCTATATACAAGCACCTCTTTTTTTTTTTGTGTGTTTTAACACCTACCTTTTGGTCGAAGTCCTCGTTGACGATGGGCTGGTTCTTGATGTTCTTGGCGCGGCTGGCGAACTTGACCGTGGACAGGGTCTCCACCATGCTCTCCAGCGCCGGGCTGATCATCGCCATCATCGTCGTCTTGCAGTTGCCTCCAAGACTGCCCCCACAACCAAAGTGGTTTGGATATAGCGTGTACCAGGTGTTAGTTGTGAAGATCAAGGCGTACGGGGGTACACGGGAAGGCGCTACCGTACGAGAGGGGAACGAGCATTCTTTTTAGCCTGACTATCTATGGTTGATGGATGGGTGCATGCTGCGGTAAACGTGCCCCATAGAGGGTGGTCACTTAAGGAGCTCTATACCAATAGTAAGCCACCCAAAAAACAGATTTTGGAGGAGAACAAAAAAGTGCTACGACGCCGTTAATAAATCCCATTGCCCCAAGTATAAACTGAAACGCACTGCAACACAGAAATGGAGTAAGGAGCTCCGTCATTAGGAAACTGTTACTGCTACTGCTACTGCTACTGCTGCTGTTGCTACTGCTACTGCTACTGCTACTGCTACTGCTACTGCTACTGCTACTGCTGCTGCTGCTGCTGCTACTGCTACTGCTGCTGCTACTGCTACTGCTGCTACTGCTACTGCTACTACTACTACTACTACTACTACTGCTGCTACTAATGCTGCTACTGCTACTACTACTACTACTACTACTACTACTACTACTACTACTATCTGCTACTGCTACTGCTACTGCTACTGCTACTGCTACTGCTATTGGTACTGCGACTGTGACTGCTACTGTGACTGCTACTGCTATACCACTACTACTGCTACTACTGCTACTACTATACCTGGTACCAAGTCTACTCGCCGTACGATTGGTTCGGCATTTCTACGACTGCTACTACTACCACCACTACTACTACAACTACTCCTACTACTACTATTACTACTATTAAATAATGATGGTCGCACCGCACCGCACCGTACCGTACCTGTCTTCCAGTATCCGAGTGAGCTTCGAGTCGCGGTAGGGGATGTGCTGCCTGCCCCGGTGGTCTGTCAGCGCCGAGATAACGTTGCCCAGGGCCGAGAGCGACTGGTTGATCTTCTTGCTCTCCTGTAGACGCTGGCCCGTAGCACCCGACAGCCTGACGCGCTCGGAGCCAGCAAGGTCTACAAGATTGAGCTTGCCCACCTTTCAGGGGAGACGAGGCGAGAAATGAGGGCGTGATCGTGGTTAGAGCCGTTTCTGGGAGCTAGATGTTTCTAGGATGTTGCGATACACGTTGTTGTGGTGGTTGTGCTGGTGGTGGTGGTGGTGGTTGTTGTAGTTGTTGATATAGAGTATAAGGCACCTATCAATAGTAAGAAACAGGAAAGCTGGCCCAGGCTGGGTTTCTTATTAGAGAGAGGGTGCTTTCCACTACTAATTTCAAGACAACGGGTCTCGAATTGCTTAGTTTCCTTCTAAATGTCAGCCTGGATTTATTATTAGCCTGTTTCTTATCGGGTGTCCTGTACTGTAGTTGTTGTTAATTATCGTATATTTAATTTCCCTTGAAAACCCCCCTTGCCTCCAGACCCCTCTATCGACACGATACAACCGCGGCGGATGATCCTCATCCAGCTTGAAACCAACATCGGCGCTCGTCATATGGGCCATACACGGCGATTAATCCCGACATAAAATCGCCGCCACCGCAAATAGATGTGGTACTGTACGCTATGGGCGACTTTGTCATTCAGCGAGATTATGATGCAAGCCATGTCTCCACACTCCAACTCCAACCCAAACCCAAGCCTGCAAAGATGTGGAGGTAAAACTCTCCTTGTTGAGACATCGAACAACACAGCACGCCATTAGGCGCGCCGAATAAAAAAGACTGTCGACGCTTTGTGCGGTTTGCTATGATATATGCATTGTTCAAAAGTCTCCACCAAGGATTTGTTTACGCCCACATTCTACAAGCGGCGGCGGCGGGGGGGGGGGGCTGGTTACCGACACCTTGTGGGGTTTGCTATGATATATGCATTGTTCAATGTCTCCACAAGGATTTTTTGCCCCCACATTGTGCAGGGAGGGGGGGGGGGGGTCCCGGCCACCTGTGTAGCTCGTCGGGTTGAGGGGCTCCCGTCAAAGAGGAATAAGTCAGGACTGTTCACGGGTCGGGTCAAAAACCTCGCGGGTCAAGTCGGGTCGGGTTGGGTATGGGTGGCCCGACCAGACCCGACCCGTGAGAGTTTGAACCCATCCTAACCCGACCCGACCCGACCCGAACCGACCCGATTCGCCCCGATCCGACCCGACCCGACCCGACCCGACCCGACCCGACCCGACCCGACCCGACCCGACCCGACCCGACCCGACCCGACCCGACCCGATCCGACCCGTGAGATTTAAAAAAGTTCCTAACCAGACCCGCAGCTCGGATCATCACCCTGAAGGTCCCCTTAATATTTCGGCCGAAGAGTGCTACGTATCGCTATCGTAATACGCGTTCCACTAACCCAACATGACAGGCGACAGCAGTTTAGGCCTGTGGCGGGGCGGTCGGTGGTGTAGCCAGTCTTAACATGCAACGACGGGGCGGTGGTGCCTATAGAATAGCAATCAGAACCCCCCTACGTATGAGCTCCAAAAAGCATGTAAATCTCCATATGTTTACTACAACAGCCGTATTTGGTTCTGATTCATTGTGTGTGTGTGTCCCCCCTGTAAAGAAGTTTTTTTTAGTGTGGGAGTTGCCAAACAAAAACAGAGCGTTTTGCTGACGAGAAACAACTGCCGTCCGTTTCTTGACAAGGTTTGCCCCCCTTAAACCGCACCCCACATGTTGGATGCGCTCTACGATAGTTTTTTTTTTCCATCCCATTTATTATCTCCGCCCTTCCTTTCTCTCTCCTCCCTAGTCGTGACTCAGATCCGGGGTCACGAAGTAGGCTCCTCTCCCTCCTCCCCCACTACGGTTCTTGCCTTGCATTTTTATCGCGAGAAGGCTCCAGCTTTCTCTTTCCTCGTCGACTCGCATCGAATTGTGCCTACCCGCGCTGCTATGAAGAAGCGTTCTCAGCAGTTGATTCCGTTTTTAATTTATTTTTGCAAATAAACTCAAACGTCCGACCCACGTGAGATTCGAACTCCAGACATCAACTCATAGAAGCGTTCGAGGTTACCACTAGACCATCGGGGCGACCGATATGTGGCACATATATTTGGCCAAAAACGTTTCAGATTGGCTTGTTCCTGCATACCAGTATACATGTCGGTGGGGTGACGCGAACGAAAGGTCCTTCCGATTAATGCTTTCGGCTGGCATATCGAGTTCTCCTCGTGTTTACGAGCTCAGAAAATAAGATGTCACTCCCTGTATGGCGCTGCATTGCTCTTTAACTACACTATGCGCTATGCTTGAGGTCATACCTAGCCCATGGCATAGTTGTCGTGGGCGGGGTACGGTAGAGCGCCCCTATACTATAATCAAGTCGAGGAGCCTCAGAAAAAAATAGTAACTCAGAAAAAAATAAGGCACCACCCTTATAAGGCGCTCCTATTCTATAATCAAGTTGAGCAATGTCACGCCATATAGGGGTGACGCCTTATTAACCTGAGCTCCTCACACGAGGAGCTCAATACTATTATTAATGTCACCCCCGAAACATGAGCTCGGAAGAAGTTATGTTCGCGCAAACCCGACCACCATTTTCTATGTGATAGAATTGAAAAAATAAAATATCACCCCAGAAGGAAAAAAGTGCGACCCTACAGGATTTGTTTTTCCATCCCATTTGTTATCTTCGCACTTCTCCCCCTCTTCCTCCATAGTCGTAACTCAGATCCGGGGTCACAAAGCAGGCTCTTCTCCCTCCTCCCCACTACGGTTCGTGCCTTGATTGTTTATCGCGCAGAGGGTTCAGCATTCCCAACGCTCGTCGAATTTTGCTATCTCACGCTCTCGCGCTTTCCGCTAGTCAATATGTTTGTTTTTTAGAGAAACATTCCCTACGAGTATGCACTCGGGGGGGGTTCGAACTCACGACCTTGACACTTATAATGAGTCTGCTATGTACCGCGACTGTAAGCAGCACGCGTCAAGATCAAAATTGACTTTTCTCCGTGGACGTTTTGCTTTCTTCTTGTCTTATGTTATCCTCACCTTGAACGTCTGCCGCGCGTCTTTCTCCAGCCTCCCGAGCAGAGCCTCCCGCTCGTGGGAACTGGCCTTCCGCAACCTTTGCCTCAAAACGTCGGGGCTCATCTCCTCCCCCGTTTCGTTTGTGTAGCACGTCTCGCTCTGTAAATCACACGAAAAAAAAAACAAAAAAACATTTCACGAGATGCAGGGGTGCAAGCAAAAACAAAATCGACACCTCACGACAATTCTCAATTTTGAGGCCCAGGAAGGCGGGGGTATACTCTAAAGCCAAGAAAACACTGCTGAAAAAATAAAATAGTGTTTTTCGTACGTAAATTCGTCCAGAAATTCCACCGAACTATTTTGTTTAGGAGTGTGGTGTCGTTTTGTATTTTAGTCGTGCACCCCTGCCTTTGGCACACAGTGAAGGTCCCCCAATAAGGCGGTACGTATATACAGTATCCCGATATAAGGCGGTCAAAATCGTTTGGCGTGACTGAGGAATTGAACTCATAACCTGGAAGAAACAAGGCGGCTTCCCTCTACGATAAGGCGTGGTCATATTGCTCTGGTACACCATCGCCTTACGGGTGGACACCCATTTTATGGCAATAACGTTCGTGAACGTATATACAGTAGTGCATCTCGCTCGTAGCACACGAATTAAAAAAAAAAAAAACAGTTACACGAAGGCTGCCATAATTTTTGTTGCGAGCGAATACTTGAGAGTTTGGAACTTTGATGGCAGCATAAAGTATGGACATAATTCCCTTTCGAGTTACCTGAAGCGTCCGCCGTCACGGTCCCGCACACTGGTTGACGGCAGTCACAAATATCCTGCTTGCGCGAGGGCTGCGCGAGATACCAGCGACAGCTACATATAGCCAATTTGACATGACATCCAGGGGAGGGCTACGTACGTGGCCGGTTCGCAATGTGCGGCGCAACTCGATCCTAGGCCGCTGTTTCGGCGTCCGATTTAATTACGGCGTCGCTTCAAGACAAAACACTGGTCAGGGACCTCTGCCAAATGATTAAACAAAAATCGTTTTTTTAAGACGTGATTGTTCATTCTCGTCGGCCTACTGAGGCAGCGCTTAGCAAGTGCCCCAACTGCGTTCATAGCGGCATAGCATACCAAACAGCCCAAAAGGAATAACGAACACCCTACCGTGTTTGATGTGTAAGACATGGAAAATACCAGGGTCATTCACGGGTCGGGTCAAACCTCACGGGTCAGGTCTGGCCGGGTCAAGCTGGGAAGCGGTGACCGGATCCAAACCATGATAAATTGAAAGCCTCATAACCCGATCCAACCGACCCGACCCGACTCGACCCAACCCAACCCGACCCGACCCGACCCGACCCGTGACATTAAAAATATTCCTGACACAACCCGCGGGTTGGGGTCGTGACCCGTGAAAAGCCCTGGAAATGACACGCCAGCAGAACGAGTTCGCCTGGTCTAACGAACACTCTAGTGTTTAATGCGTAACAGGAGATGGAAAGTTGCACGCCAGTGCAGAAACAGTTCGTCTGGCTTAACGAAAACTCTAGTGCTTGACGTCAAAATAACAGGACACATAAGACGCCAGCAGAAATAATTCGCTTGGCCTAAACCAAAACGCTAGCGCTTGATGCTGAACAAAAAAAATAGAAAGTTACACGTCGGTAGGAAGGGTTCGCCTGACGTAAAAGCGTGAAGTGTCGACATAATTAAAAGAGTTTGCCGGGCTCAAGCGTGAAGCTTCGATACGAATAGCAAGCGGGAAAGCAGGCTGAGCAGGCAGGCACCTGCTCAACGATGATGATAAAAACGGCGTGGCTCCGGCTGCTGGTGTCGTTCATGCGTGTGGCTCCCGTCGCCCTAAGCTGCCCGCCCCTCTCCATCAGGCCGTAAATTTCTCCAGGGGTTCTCACCTTTTGTTTTAAGGTTTGCACGCAAAAGACAAACATCGGCCCACCGTTAGCTCGGAGCTATCAACAGCTAATTTCGGAGCAGATTAATCCAATATCTACTGTTCATCACTCGGTTAGATGTGACTGAAAGGCAAAAGTACGTGTCCCCCTTTCAGATTTGGATCGGTGAAACGTCGATTTAGGAGTCGGTAATGGCATTCATCAGGGGGACTGGACTGCATTATTGGTATAAGTTTGTCAAGTATTCAGGTATGGTTTATAGGTATACGTGAATGGCATGGTTGAAATAAGAGCTGCATCTTGTCAGATGGCAAATAGAGCGAGAATAATAATATCTACAGGAGTTACAAGAGCTACCACATACCAGGTAGTAGATACCAACCTGTCCCTATTATGGGGAACCATGGTAATCAGGACCCATGATATGTACTATGCAGATCCTGCACAACCTCTTACAACGGCAGGTGCGGCACTGTGTGATCTGATATGGATAGATGAATAATGATCTGTAGATGATCTGTTCAAGGCGTGAAACGTTTCCATCTCTCACCGCCCATTCTAAAAGACCCCCCCCCACAAAAACGCCTCTCTGGTCTGCACTAACTATGCAGATCCTGCACAACCTCTCACAACGGTAGTTGAGGATGAGGAACTAGATGATCTACTGTAGATAGATAGATCATGATCTGTAGATGATCTGTCGTACGAGGTGTGCAGCGTTTCCATCTCTCACCACCCATTCTGAAAGCCCCTCCACAAAAACGCCTCGTTTTTTGTCCTCCCGAATGGTGAGGTTCGTCCGCTCCGGCTTCAGCAGGTCCGATATTTGTTCGTTGTAGATTTGAAGGTAAGAAGCCCGAACCAAAAACCTCATTCTGCGATGGAAACCATTGAAGAAGTGGGGGTCGTTGCAAGACCCGAAAATGTGTTAGAGGGTGAGGGGGTGGGTCGTGGCAGTCTTTATTTTGGGTTTCAGGAGCGGATGTCCTGTGTTGACAAGATAGACGTGAGAGCGTACAATCTGCGTTTATCTATGTAGCAACATGTTTCGTTAGAGGGGAGGGAGTGGGTCGTGGCAGTTCTATGTTGTTCGGGTTTCAGGAGCTACTGTGTTAGCGGTAGACGCGAGAGTGCACAATCTGCATGATCTGTGTAGCAAACGTGTTTGCTGAGATGGATCTGAACTTACTTATACAGATCCTGAATAACATAGAATAACGGTTATAAAATAGGTTCAGATCCAAACGGTCAAGATACTTACCAGATCCGGTGTATGAAACCGCCGCCACTGTTCGCCACGAACTGCGGCCATGGCCTCTCGATAGCAAACCGACAGTTTCAACCGATGCGGGCTACGATAGGCCTTGCTTTCTATTGCGGGGGGGCCATAGTAAATAGAACCAAATATTTTCAGAAAAAAATGGCAAATATATAGGTTTTTATGTGTACCGTAGGTCCTGTTTACTGTGATCCCCCGTAATAACGCTGTTTTGGGACGGGGGCTCCTCGACTAAAGATCAATAGATATGTCCTTGTTAATAGCGCTTTCCTATCTTGACCTCACTCCTGGAATGTTAAGGTATAGACCTGCTTAGGCCAGTTGTTTCGAAACCAGGTTTTTGGGCGACTTCCTAATGACTTACTAAGAGTACCAAGTGCTTACTAATAGTACCTACTGAGTTACTAGCAACGCCAAATGACTTACAAACAGTACCAATGACTTACTAACAGTACGAATGGCTTATTAACAGTACTTACGGCTTATAGATAGTACTAATGACTTACTAACAGTACTGTTGACTCACTAATAGTACATAACTCCTCAAGCGAAAAGCCCCAGAAACAAAATTAGGCTGCTAACCCTACCTACCGTAGCTCACGCGTTACGCCAACCATTGCATATTATTTACGCCCAACGGTGCAACAGCACGTGTAACGCCGATTGGTCTGTGGAAGCACTGCCCCAGCTCGCGGAAAAGACGGCAGAGAGCGCGCCCGGAAAAAAACCGCGCTCTGTATACCAAGCAACAAAGAACGACAACGAGGTTAGTTGCCAGTGTACCGTTGTACCGTCCCGTGGGATAAACTTTGTGGCATAAACTCCTCAGCCGATTTCCACGAAAAACAAGAGGGTGGCACGAACAATACGAATGGTGGCCTTGTAAAGATTTCGTCGAGCTGACATCTTTCCACAGACCCGTCGCTCGCTCGGCGCGCATGTGCTCACTCCCCCCGCGCTGTCGAGAGTATCAACGCACGCCACGGTGAGAGGCGCACCCTATTTTTTTTTCTCCCCCTTGAGGCTCCTCACGTTTTAGAGGAAACCAAAAATGCTTCCCGATGAGCACTCCCGTGGCTTTCGTATAAGCGTAAAATGAAAATTATCGCAACACATAAAAATGAAATTCCAACGGGGTTGGGTTAAGGCACCCCGTCATCCAGAAAAAAAAAGTTGCTACGAGTACCTCTATTGTACGTAGCACGCGTCTACCAGCTCGAAAAAATCGTCCGAATTGGGGTGTGTGCCATGGCGGCGTGTTTGTACGGTACCCGTCCTCCCACCCACCCACCCATCCACCCACCCACCCACCGTTCTTCCCTCCGCGTCAACTACACAGTCGTGCACCCCCGACTACCTTGACACAGGCTCCAACAACCCAACAACGCACCTTGGAGAGGCGTTCCGCTGGATGTGCGCAAAGACCTGCTCGATCGCTCGAGGGATAATCCCTCGGTCTTCCGCCGATGCCCCCCTTTTGAACCCCTCCATTGTGAAGGTTTTCCCGGTGCCCTGCGTGTTTTATGTTGGGTAGGGGGGGGGGGGGTGCCCTCATGTCAGGCATGGACGTAGTAGTATGGCCATAGACCCTCGCCTCCCCACAATGACGGGACGGAGCACGTCGGGTTTTCACCGACCAGGCACACATTGCTTGCACTAAGCGCCAAGCACCGTGAGGTGATTGGCGAATCGCATGAAAGGTGGGCGGATCTACCAAGAAACCGCGGGCGAGGCGGACGTTTTTGCGTACGGATGACAGCGTCGAATGGCTTGACTTTGTTGTCTGGTGTGGTCACCTCCAGAGACAGCAATGGGTTTACCATGTAACTGCCTCGTAGGTGCCTCACCATATGCACACTACCAGGTACGTTATACGATAATTCTCCTTGAGCGCAGTGAAGGTGCTCCGCCTCGCACAAATCAGCTAACTTTACCGCCAGCCATGACGAGGGGCGGGAGCTTCTTACCGTCTGACCGTAGGCGAATACCGTAGCGTTGTACCCCTGCAGGCTGCTGTCTACGACTTCCATTGCCGTCGTGTCATACACCTGCAAACCGCAACACCAAGCCAACAGAAGCGGTCAACAAGAGTCAATACAATATCTGTAATCTAGCTGCAAACGTAAGTGTAATGTAACTGTTCGAGCACGGCGGCGAAAAACGACACAGGGGCTTGTCTTGAAGTTTCACGAGGATAGAGGAGAGCAGAAATAGCATGTACCGCTGTCCAACCCGCTATGTAGACAACGGGATACAAGGCTTCTCGTGTCATTAACGCTACGTATTGTAGTTGTCCCGTGACCAAGCTTTAATAGTGGGAGTAAGTATGATGGCGGCGCCATTTGCGGCAGTACTCAACTGAGCGACCAGAAAGGAGGGAGAGTTCCACACGTCGGAAATATCATGTACAGGTCATACATATCATACAAATCATACAGATCATACAGATCATACAGACCATCTGCAGATAGATACTCTAGATCATCTGGATCCTAACCTGCCGTTATGAAGTGCTGTGCAGGATCTGCACCAATAGCAGGATCTGCACCAATAGTGCAGATCCAACCCAAAAAACATATGTACTATATACGTAAATCATGCAGATTATACGGTTTCCCCCCCGGCAGCACGAGCAACTCGTGCGAGGTTGTACAGATCAGGAATATATCAGCCCTGAGCGATCTAGATCATTTTAACCCAAGTGGGATTGCACCCCCGTTGTGGGCACAAAACACTTGGAGTTAGAGTGAGAGTTAGACTTATCTTGGAGTTAGAGTACAGTACGAAAAGGGTAATGTGGGGATGGGTGATGTAGTTCGATGCGTGGAAATTTCCCTGCCGACGGCGAGGCACTGCTACGGTAGGAGGTTCACCACTTAATTATACTATAGGAGCTCTGTATATCGCCCAAAGACGGACTTAAGGAAAAGTGTATGCTTAAGCCAATAATGAGCAATCCCCTGGTCTGTCTACGAAAGTATGTTTTTTTTTTTTTTTTGTCAACATAAGCGATATAACGGGTAGTTCCTCAGCTGAGAAGCCCAAACAGTCAGAATAAACATTTTCCTTGTAGGGCAAAAAAGTGCTACCCCTATCATTCGCACCGCTCCGTGTCAACCATTGCACGATTCTTGGAAGCCTCGATAAATATATACGACACTAAAAAAAACGCGCCCATCAGATGGCGTGCTATTGGTCGAGCTATGTCTCCGCTCGTGCTGGGTACCTACGCCTTCTGTTGGTGTCGAAATAGTTGTTTAGCTGACCTTCTTTTGCGACGCAGATACGTCGTATACGTGATCGAAGGTGAATGCGTGAGTACTGTAAGGTCCCCCAGCGCTGATAACGCTTCCGTCCTGCAAATCCCAGAGACGAAGGGGGGGGGGGGTGTCAGTGGAAAGTAAAAGCACACCCCAAATATCGAAGGGGGGGCGAGGGAAGGTGGAAGAGACATATGGTGAAAGGAACGGAATGAAAGAGCCGGAGAAGGCAGGTGCGGATCACTACACGGTGTAGAAGTATTTTTTTTTCTGAAATCTGCGGTAATAAGCCGAGGGTAAAAAGTCAACCTTGCGGCAACACTCTCATCCCTTACATGGGTGCGTGCATCGCCTGGCGCTCTCAACTCGGGCGACGGAATAGGAAGGTACAACCTTCTGTACTGCCGCAGAAGAAGCATCCCGCATAAAAAAGTGTCGCGGCCCGCCCTGAATGAGATAGGTTATTCTACGGTCGTCACATCAAATCGCAACAAATCAGTATAACTGGTCGTTGAAAACATGTTTTTTGTTTCAGTTTCCCCCCTGCTCTATCCGCACCGACGTTTCTAGCCCTCGTGACTACTCCTGGGATCTACTATCTCCCCACCGACGTTTCTAGCCCTCGTGGCTGTTCTTGGGGTCTGACATTTACAGCCAACAACCGTTAGCAGTTCAACGCTTCTTGAAAAACAGTATATCGTGGGTACGTAGAGCGTGCATGGAGTCGGCTCTTATCTATGAACCCTGTTCTTGCCCGCGAGATGCCCGCGAGAGTCGAAAGCCACCACCCGCGCGCTGACCTCATCAAGTATGGCGTTCAGGTTCTCCGAGATGGTGATCACGTGCTCGTCCTTGTCCACCGACACAATGTTCTGGAACATGCGCTCGCCGTCAACCTCTCGCGGTAGCGGCGGCCTCACCCTAATCACCACCTGTTAGTCACGAGTTGAGGCGGGGAATTTCGAAGAAACTTTAGCTTAGCCCTTGCACTACGAATACATACCGGGAAAAACAAATGTCCCACAAAAATTCCGAGTAGAATGTCCAAAAAAACAACGGCTGCAGTTCTTAAGGGGTTCAGTATTTTTCTGTTTTTTTTGCCACCGTAGGGGTTAAAAACTGAAAAAAATAACCCAACCCGATTTTTCAAGTATTTTGTCCTCTAAACGTGGTGTGCAGACCATTCACCGGGCAGATCAGGTTCCAATGTCAACCATTACACGATCTAGGTCTTTCGGGTAAGATAGGTCCCTGATTTATACGATCTGCACGATACATATACAACAGTGGGTACCCCGACTTAATAGAGGGTACGCTATTTAAGAGAATATCACATATAACAGAGGCCGAATTGGCTGGCCCCGCCTACAGTGAACGTACATATTTCCCACTGTGCACAAGAGAGAAGGCTAGTAAAAGAGGTGTTATCTGCCTGTGCCACACCTCTCTTAAATCGGGGTGCCCACTGTAACGTTTTCTCGGTGGGGTGTGTATGGCACGGCTCGTACGCACGGGTTTGCCCAGGGGCGGATATACTCATACCGTGCATGGCCGTAGTCGTATGGCCATAGACCCTCGCATCCCTACAATGCCAGGACGGAGCACGTTGGGTTTTAACCAACTAGGCAGACATTGCTTGCACCAAGCGCGAAGCGCCGTGAGGTGTTGGGCGAGTCGCATGAAGGGTGAGCGGCATCCTGCTAAGAACCACCTGTGAGGCGGACTTGCATATGGACGCCAGCCTCTGATGAATTGATTTGGTCTCTGGTGTGGCCACTTCCAGAGACAGCAATGGGTATACTATGATTCTGCCAGATGGGTGCCTTACCATATACACACTACGTGATACGACCATTCCCCTTGTTCGGAGTTGAGCCCGGGGGGGGCGTCTGTATGACACAGCCCATTCTCAACATCTCATAGCGGAAAATGTACATATAAAGGGATCCAGATGATCTAAACCACCATCTACCCGATGTGTGGTGTAGTTGCAAAATTGTTAAGCACTGGAGTGATGTCCATGCGCTTGGAGGGAGCTGCAGATATGTTCGGCGCACAGAGAACCAGGGGACGGATGTACGAGCATGGCCGACAGATAATCTGTTTCGGCAAATATACAGCAAGTGCGGTGACCATGATAACAGACTGGCGTCACAGCCAAGCATCAGCAAGCTTCTCCATTGCCCATTGCCTCAATCAACACAAACGTGACATACATTTACAGTGCATCACTGCCTCTGCAAATACCAAAGAGGATATTTTATGCCGTGGCACGCTATTGACACCCAAACACAACACTTGGTATATAGGAGCGGAAACACAGCTGCCACCACCACCATAACAGTACTACCTTACCACAATACAGCACAACAATTCACCTTGAAGTTGTGAGAAACGCCTCCCACGCTGTCCACACTTTTTCTGCCTAGTGTCTGGCTATCGTTAGACCGACGCCCCTGTTTTTTGGGACTGCTGCCCGCCCCTGCGCAGCCACCCCCCCCCCCCCCCCCCCACCCCCGCCACCACCACCGCCACTCCCACGTCTACCCGGAGACACGCTTCTCGGTGAGCTGACCGAAGGCGATGCGCGACCCGCCCCTCTCGCCCTCGCCCCACCACCCCCCAGCGATGACCTGCCGGAAGAAATCCCTGGCGGGGGGGAAGGGGCGCTATTACGATTGCCGCTGCCGTTCACCCCGCCGGGAGTAGAGGCAGCAGCGGACACCGCGCCCGCAAGTGGGCCGTCAAAGCAGTCCAGCGACGAACGCTCGGACGGTGGGCGCGACGGCGTCCCTAGTCCGCTGCTACTCCCAACCGTTTTTTTTTGCTGTTGGTGGTGGTGAGGGTGGTGTTGGTGGTGTTTGTTGTTGAGGACTAGCAGGGTCTGTCGCTGTTGTTGTTGTTGTTGTTGTTGTTGTTGTTGTTGCTGCTGCTGCTGTTGCTGCTGTTGTTGCTGTTGTTGCTGTTGCTGCTGCTGCTGTTCTTCGCGGTCGCTCCGACCTCCTCCGGCCGAGAGCCTGCCAGGGGCGTCATTGTTGTTACCGTAGCTGCTGCGCCGACTGCTGCTGGTGCTGGTCCTCGCACCATTGTTGTGCAGCCCGCTCCAGTCCTCTTGCTGCTTGTCCTCCCCTGTCATCGTCATCCTAGCCCCAGCCCCGCTGTTGCTCCCCAGCCACGACTCCGCTCCATCGTCGCCTCCATCGAAGAACACACCGCCGGCTACGGCAATTCCACCAGTGGACGAGTTGAACCCACCACCTCCGAGCACGTACCCCGCTGAGGCAGGCAGTTGCGGGACCATAAGGTCGACGCCGAGGGCAACCACCTCCTCATCCCCTCCTGAGATTGTCCTACCTCGAGTTGCGTGGGACGTGCCAACGATGGCGCCCCTCTCTTCCACCCTTTTTGTGTTCGTCGCGAAGGGAAAACAGAGTGCATGCGAGATGGGATGTGGTGCCTGAGGGGAAAGTTTACTTGGAGGGGGCGGGGGCGAGTCAAGCGTGAGTGTGGGCTTTCAGTTCCTTTCCTCCGGCCCGACAACATCTCACGATTACGACCATTAAATATTTTCAGCATATATATATATATAAAGAGACGCCTGTGCTGAGGAAATCGCAAGTCAGGGCGCGTACAATTATTCATGTATGTAAGCAGGCAGTGTGCCATGATGCCATAGGGTGAAACATGTTATGTGACGGAAAGAGCGAGGAGTACTACTCTGTATACCAGGTACGAGTATACCGTACTGCCGTGCAACATACTGTTCCAGCACCCTGGTACCAGGGAGATATCTACAGTACAATCAGATACCTGCACGACACATTCGGGCATCCTGCTGCCGTTTGAGAGACGCCTGCGGTTGTTGTTGTTGTTGTTGTTGTTGTTGTTGTTGGCGGTTACCTCAACCAAGAACAACGTATTGTATGAAATGTATGAATATGGATCTGATTGGTACCTGACATCAGGGACAGCAGGAAAGATCTGACACGATATCCTAGCTTGGGCTCAACATTCTCAAGCTCAAACACATGCCCTGGTACCATTCATCAATGTTAGGTGCAATGCTTTCGCAAGGTCTTGGTTCCACTGCACGTGATGCCGGATATACACCTACCACGGTTCACCGCTGTCACCCAGAGTACAGAATACAGTAGGCACAGCCGAATCGGCACTACTATTAATAGAACCAGGTGCCCGCAACGTACGTTCAGATATGATATTATACCATATGGATCTAACACCAATTTGAATACCGGCGTGTTTTCAGATGGACCAGACTCCCTACAACAGAGCTTTCGGGTAGTCTCACCATACGTCCAGCGGTGGAGGTCGTCCGTTTGCAACCTCTACATAATGTCCCGTGCCAGAGGTAGCCATGTACCGCCTGTCACTATGATACAGAGTCACTTCCCCGAGCAGAGGTCAAAAATCGGACGGGATCCGTGATTTGCCTCCCCTCTTCACGAACCCACCCGGAAAGAATGGAAACCCCGGAAATTTTCTGACCAATGATATACGATGTTTCCAAACTCGAGCCAATCATCAAGGAGCACTGCTTCCGCCGGCCGTTGCTTTTCTGTTCTCCTCCTCCGGCCTCCCTCTCCAGCCACGACAGCAGTAGACCCCGAGCCCGGAGCGATCTACCGTTGACCGAGCGACTCACAAGCTGGGAGGAGCTGATCCCTCTGCGTGCATTGCACCGCTGCTGTAACAAAGAGCTCCAAGGCTCTCTCGCTTTAGGAGACTGGAAACTCAGGTGAACGCTTCTAAATTTTTGAAAGGGCGACGACTTCCCCTTTTGCTTGACTTTCCTTGTGTGTTGCGTTGGGGCGAGTTGCGAAATCGAAAATCCCCCGTAGGGGCCTGGACCAGAGATGGTGGGAGTGCTACCTGCACAGGGCGGGAACTATGTATCAGAAGGGCAGTGCCTTTGAGAGAAGAGCACGAAGCACGGTTTGCTCCGAATGGTGTTTTGTTTCTTCGTCCTCCCTTCCCGCTCTTATTGGCGGCTTTGTCGGCCAGGAGGACTGTCCTCTCCGTCAACCTCGAGCTCGAGTACACCACATTTCATTTGCAAGTACAGAAAGGCCTCTCTACAAACTCTAGGGGCGCGATGGGAGAAAGACTAAACGCAGAGGGGTTATATCACTAGAGTAGTCCATGCAGTGGTGGAAGCCGAGTCCGAAACAGACCGGCCTCTGGTCGGGAGGGTGGGCTCTTGTCGCGGGGCTTGCTCTCGTAGTAGATCTCTTTTTTTTTTCGGCAGAGTTTACCTGCTTCAGCCAACGGCGGGCGACCGATCTCGACGCTGCTGCTGCTGCTGCTGCTGCTGCTGTTGCTGCTGCGTACCATGTATGATACCAGGTACAGCAGCAGCACCAGGTACAGCGCACTGCTGGTATAACAAGGGATGGGGTCACGCTGGACATCTGGACATGCTGTCCGTTGTGCTGTAGATGCCCCTCCCCTCTCTTTTGGCAAGAGTATCGCCCTACGTACGGTTCTCTCGTATGTACCACTTTGTCTGGAAATGTAAGGACCGTGCGTCCAATAATATGAGTAAACAAATGTTCCTTATATTTCCGGACACAGCAGTTGTGGTACCAGATGTGTACCCGGCCGGGTGTACTGGTACGTATGTACGAGTAGATGATGGGATGCGCGCGCTTTTGACCACCGGTGGAAACCTCAAGGAGATAAAGCATCGAGACGGAAACTGATAACCACAACGACGCTGTAGGCTGTAGGTGAGGCTTAAATCACAACTACTCTGTACGGGGATATTTGGGAGTCATCCCCGGATTTCAGGCCGTACGTTTTGGGTTGGGGTCAGGGTTAGCCCCCCTCTAGAACTGCACACACATTTTCGGGAACAAAATGACTTGGAATTAGTCTGAGATCGGTATTGCGGTGTCATTGCTTGAGTACCGTTCTTGTTGGCTATGGCTGGGAGCAGCAGCAAAATGGATTTGACGGGCTTATGGAGTGATTTACACCGTTTTGCACCACGAGAGACGCTGCTGCAGTGCTTCACCGTCATTGCACGCTGGTCTGTTGGAATTGGCCGATGTGCTTAGAGTGAACCTTCACCTGTACAGCGGGAGTAGGCAAAACGCACAGCAATGCCTGAAACCCGGGGATGACTCCCAAATGCCCCCGTTGTCGTGATTTATATACCGCCTACATACGTATATACGTACCAGGCATATACTCGTAGTCGTGACTATATCTACAAGTACATATCATAGCTACGCGTACTCGTAGTCGTGACTATTGCTGTATCACGATCACCTATAGGACGAGCTAGCCTTCTCATGGGGCCAGACAGAGAGTCCGGGCAGGCGCCCTTCCTTCCCAGTGTGTACGTACGGCAGCAGCAGTGGCAGGCAAAGGCGGGGAAGAGAAGACCAACAACCTGCCCGCGGCTGTTGTAGTTTTGCTCAATGCTTTTACCTTTGTATCTCGTCTGACCACAGACGATGTGGGGTACCAGCCATACCAGGTATTACCGGTTAGGGGCCAACGAGCAAGACGTAACCCATTTCTTACGTAAGAAACTGAAGTCGCTCTGATTTGGGGCCGCTACACTCCTTAAATCCTACTGGTAGTACGTGTATACGAGGTACTGGTATACTACTAAAATAGCCAGCCCCTGCCCAAGGTTGAAGGTTGGTGTCCCAGTACGGTTTCGATCTTGCTCAGAGTAGGCTTCCCTTCTTGGCGGGTCCGTGCTGGACTCTGTGCCGTGTGCATTTCAGTACGTGGTACCAGGGGGCACAGTATACCCCCCACCCCACCCGATCCCAGGTTAACCGCGAGCATCGGTAGGGTTTTTGGCTGTTACAAGAGTACCCCTGGTAGATGATACCGGTCAGCTATACATGGAGTCGTACATACTGCTGCTGTAGTGTTGTCGTGCTTAACTGCTGTACTCGTAGACTGCTGGTACTGCTGTTGCAATCACGTGTGATGCCAGGTACAACAGTAGGGCAGCAGTCGTATCGCTCACGGTTCGCGATCGTGTTTTGGCTGTGCACTTGACTCCTTTGGCTACCTGTGAACCGTGGTCGGGTCTCACGGCAATATTTTCGGTAGTTTCGGTGTATGGAACCAGGTGGGTATTTGTTACCCTGTGGTATCTAGTATTGCTGTACTGCTGTTGGTACGGACGGTTGCCTGCCTGGGTACCGCTGTAGCGAGTTCACTAGGGCTTCAACCCCCAAACGCCAAAGGGATTGATAAGGCTTTGGCGGTCGAGCGTCAGCACCGTTTCCTCGCCTTCGTGTCCCGCTCGCTCACTGCCCCTCGGTCGTTTTTACTATAATATATGCCCTCATTGCAACGCGCCCTCATACTTTCAGCTACAAAACAACGTTAGGCGTTGGGTCTGGGTCTGGGTTCGGCTGATCGAGACACTATGATCTACACCACGGCACGCTACGAGCTATGAGCCATATTTCTACCCCCCTCTTTTATAACACCCCTCTCCCCCCTTGTTTTGCTGCTGTACTGGTCTTTGGAAACCTTATCGAAAGCGACGTATCGCGATTTTACAGTAGTAGTTACTTACCCCCCCCCCCAAACACACACTCGCCTCCACTTTTTTTCCGCTTTCGGTTCGCAGGTGCAAACTAGCTCCCGGGTGCAATTAACCCAGAAAATTACGAGGCGCACACAAACGCATCAAAGAGCGCGCTTTGCGAAAACGCGGGCTAACTAGCGGAGGCATTGCTCACAGCCTCTCACAAGAATCTGACTCACGTGAATCTCGAACAACAAAAAAAACAAAATGCCGAACTTAGCGTTTTCTCCGGGGCCTCAGCAGCCGCCAGCCGCCCCCGCCCCTATCAGTGGCGGGGAAAAAGAAAACGCCTCCTCTGGTAGCAAGAGCCTCCTCGCCGACCCCGCTCCGCGCCGCTGCTCCTCGAGCGCGGGTGGCGTCGGCCCCGGGGGCCGAACGCCGCTGGAGAGCCTGTCGCCGGATGGAGAGGGCGTGTCGGCTACGGCGCCCCTCGGCTCCGTTGCTACGTCGAGCGTAGGCGGGGGTGCGGTGGCGGCGGCGGCTGCGGTGGTGTGCTTGCGCAACTCTAGCTGCAAGTGCCCGGACTGCGACATGTCTGCCTCTGTGTTTGGTATCGACGAGTTGCGGCAGGTCGGCAACAAGCCCGAAAGCGATGGCGGCGATGGTGGTGGTGGTGATGATGGTGATGGTGGTGGTGGTGGTGGTGGCGGTGGCGGTGGCGGTGGCGTTGACTCGTCTCCCATCTCCGGCGCTGGCGCCCCCGATAAAAGCGGCTCCGTGGCCATGGCGCGCACCCCTCCACATGGCGATAGTCCGACCGCCGCCACCACCACGACCGCGTCCCCGGCCGAGGCGGTGACCGTACCGGCCACGCCGACACCTGCCGCAGCCGTCGCCCCCCCCCGAGACGAACCCGAGCCGGCCACGGCATCCCCCGCCGCTGCTGCGGGTCCCCCTCCCGCCACCCCGGGCGCGTCATCACCGGCCGCTGCTGCGGGGCCTTCTCCCGCCACCCCGGGCGTGGCATCGCCCGCCGCTGCTGCGGGGCCTCCTCCCGCCTCTCCTGCCGTGGCGACCCCTGTGTCCCGCGTTGCGATAGGTACACCCAGCAGCGTCAAGGAGGAAGTGGCGGCCACGCCGACATCTGCCGCTCGGTCAGAGGGCAGGCGGGGGTCGACGGAGGGCGGTGCGAAGGCTCGGACACCAACGACGGCGGCGGCGGCGGCGGAGGTTGACTCCGGGAGCGGGAAAAAGAAGAAGGGGGGAGGGTGGGGTTTCAGGATGGCGCGGGCGGTTTTCTCTCCGGGGGCTCGGCTGTCGCCGGGGAAGTACTTGACCGTGTGCGGCGGCGGGGAGTCGCAGATTTTGGACGGAAGCGAGGCCGGCGGTGAGGGGAAGGGTGTGCTCATGTCATGCATGGCCGTAGTCGTATGGCTGGGGGGGGTGCGGGTTTTGTATGGATGCAGGATGCATGTGTCGGCAGGGGTATGATAGAAGGCTTTTGTGAAGGATGCTTTAGCAGAGACCGGTCTTTTTTTGGGCGCGTTTACCTGTTTTGAACTGCACTCCCGTTTTCGAGGCCAATTACTTGAAATTAGAGTCAAATATACATTCCTGAACAGTGCAGTACTATTAATGGTTAGCTGTTGAGGCTTATTTTTGACCACATTGTACTGTTTTTAGTGTAGGAGGACCGTCAGTCAAGGGGTGAAATCTTAGTCTCTGAAAAAAAATGGCCATTATTTTGTTCGATTTTTTTCAACTGTTGCGGGTCCTAAACTTGTTTGTGTTGCCATTGCTGTTGTTATTGCTGTTGATGTCGCGAGGAGGAGAACCCATTGGTGTTTTATTGTAATGGCCTGGACGGATAAGGTGTTGACGGTTTTTGCTTCCTGTCGCTCGACGCGTCCCCCAACTATCGGTACAGCAGTTAGTACCGGTTTTATTGTCGGTTTTGGACAAGAGCCACCAAAGCCGTTCACTCCCTCCCTCCGACACGCTTGCTTTTTTTTTGGCGCTTGGAACGATAGGAGTGCATGCCTTTTCCGCAGAAATATTTCTGGCTTGACTATACGTCGTATTGCTGACTAGTACCGACTATTTGTGACTATTACTGTGGCTTTTACCGACTACTAGTAACTGAGAAACTACATGGTATCCCATTTGTGGTGCACATTACTTTTCGTTATATATACACCTATATTATTTGTACACCTATATTCAGTATACCATGGGATTTTTCATCTGGTTAAGCCCTACGTATTTTCTCACAAGTCGGTTTTCACTTGCTAATAGTATGGAGCCCCTTAAGTGAGGAGGCTCAGGAAATTTAGACGCCGCCCCTGCAAGGCAAGCACCAGCCATTTTGCGAACCGTAACCGCGGGCTGACCCGGTGCTCGTTTTGTGCTGCAGCTGGCGAGGACGGAGGAAAAGAGGGAACAGCGGGCGGAGCAGGAGCAGGTGGAGCGGGAGCGGGGGGAGAAGAAGACGTGACCGCCCCCTCATCGGCGACGTCGGTGGATGGGCTGCCGTCGGCACCCTTGAGCGATGGTGGTAGCGGTGGCGGCGGCAGTGGAGGTATGGGGAGGAGCAGTATCGGCGGGAAGGTAGAGGAGGAGACGCTGCTATCTGACGATGACGACGAGGAGGAGGGGCCGGTCGGGGAGGGGAGGGAGGAGGGCGCGGCAGGGGGGGAGGAGGAGGAAGCTCAGGTCGCGAATGCTGGAGGCACATGCCGGCCGCCGTTTACTGCTGCTGCTGCTGCTGCTGATGATGCTGCTGCTGCTGCTGGTAGTGGTGCTGCTACTGCGAGTGGGGGTTTTGATGTAAGCGGCGTTTCTCAGGGAGGAGTGGGGGGGGGGAAGGGGGTGCCGAGGCGCGTTTCGAGAGGGGGGCGGAGGCTGTCGAAGGACGTTTTCTTCGAGTGCAGCTCCGAGGTGAAACGATTTGAGCTTGCTCGGTTGCAGTATCGATGTGCTCCTTTCTATGATATGCATCATGGGAGTACTGCTGTATGTTACTGCTGTAATTTCGATACAGACAGTATGACATACTGCTCTATCGATACAGCAATACATGTTACTGCTACGTCGTATGTCGACACGGCAGCAGTAACTGATACTGCCGGTACACCTTACTGCTTTATCGATACAACAGTACATCATACTATAATACTTGTATGAATACTTTGTCGATGCAGCATTACATCATACTGGGGACTGCTGTATCGATACGCTTATTATTAATAGCAGTAAGACACACCTGCTCTATCGATGCAGCACTATATACACCAGTAGTGCATTTTGCTGCTCGGTCGGTACGGGAGTGCATGTTTTACTGCTCTATGGATGCAGCTTTGGGCTCTTGGGCAGTACAGCGGAAGGAGGTGGGTTTCCACTACAGTATGCACATCGCACCGGACCGTGGGTAGTGGGTATGTGTACCTCATGGACCGGAAGCATCGGGCGGAAGACAAACAAAAAACAGGCGTTTTTTCGTTCTTTTTGGGTTCCCTCGTGTAGATAAAATGAGAACAGATGTCGCGGCGAATTTCCTGCGCTGAGCGATCTGGACTGAATCGAAATCACGGTCCCCGCTCCCCCCTCTATAACACGCCGCCCGCTGACATCCTGAAACCCCATCAAGAGCTTGCAAACCGCTTGATTATCGCCTTCTTCATTTTTTTTGTTTTCGGCATGAAAAACGTTAGAAACTCGATTGTGTCTCACTTTTTTCGAGTATGATTATTGTCATAAGGTCGAACACAGCCTTGGTATAAATATAGAGCGAACCCCTCAACTCGCGCTGTCTCAAGCCCACCGGGTACTTTTTTTTGGTGGGTCATAGCCCATAGACTGCGTATCCCTTTTTGTGCCACGCGCCCGATTAAGCACGTCTGTAAATACTACGGGGGGATGGGGATCATTTCTGGAGTAGACATACCTTGGTCCTGGCATTCCCAGATAGGTGTATCGTACTATTGCTACTACTGCTGTCACCAGGTACGTAGGATCAGGTTTTTCTTCTCAACCTTTTTATTTTTATTTTTAAACAGTGGAAGATAAGATAAAACAGTGGCATCAACCTTCTTCCGCGGCTACATACATACGACATCGAATTACGAGCGAGATAATGCGAGTTTCTAATTTTGACGGGGGCCAAAAAGTATGGGGTGGAGGGACCCGCTTTCGAGAGTTGCCCGTAGCGTCCACCATCACAGTAGTAGTCCCGCACACTAGTTGACGGCAGTTTCAAATATCCTGCTGCGCGAAGTTCCTAGCGGCAACTAATGCACCATTTTACGGCCCCGGTGGGCTGGCAGGTAACCACGAAGCCTGTTAGCGTCAAGATCGTGAGTACGAGCCCCCCCGAGTGCATGCTCGTATGTACTTTTTCTCGCAAATATATCTTGACTAGCGGAAAGCGCGAGAGCGTGAGTTAGCAAAATTCGATGAAAATCGACAAGCGTTGGGAAGGCTGAACCCTCTGCGCGATAAAAATCAAGCCAAGAACCGTAGTGGGGGAGGAGGGAAAGGAGCCTACTTTGTGACCCCGGATCTGAGTTACGACTAGGGAGGGAGAAAGACAGAAGTGCAAAGAAAATAAATGGGATGGAAAAAAAGAAAAAGAAAAAGTGTTGCCAGCCCTTGCATACGCTTGAAGCTCTAAAACACTCTATTGGTACGAGTACGATTAGGTGGAAATATAGTACGAGGTATTCAGAACCAAATATGCCGCGGAAATATATAGGGGGACATGTTTTATTTTGGCCCCATCGTGGAATTATTAATATTATTTCGTGGGGCCATAGTAAATAGGACCTACCTGGTACGGCACAGACAAAAACCTATATAGACGCGTGCTACGGTAGAGGTAGCACTTTTTGGCTGAATCGTTGTCTGAACGATCGGGCTCCTTAACCCAAATTCGTCAGACTTTCATTTTTGTGCCGAAAAATGTTTCAGAGCACACTTCGGTCATGAGATTTCGCATTCGGCAGCACTTTCATTTTCCTCCAAAATCATATTTTCGGTGAGGTATGACGCTCCTTAAGTGAGGAGCTCAGAAAAAACATGGTGCACCTCTATCGTTGCATGCGTCTAATATTCCTTTTTTTGCTTGCCATATTTGGTCCTGTTTACTACGGCCCCCCGTATTAGACATGGTGTGTAAACATTAGGGGGGATAAAAGGGTTTTGGGGTCCATCGTGAGTTCCGATTACGATGCCCCTCGCCTTAATATTGAACTCTGGCACCCACCCTATCGTATACCGAATGATTGTATACCGATTAACACAGGCGGAACGCGTAGTGGCCTCATCGGACTCGGAAAATTCGGACAGCGGCCACCACTCCGATGGAGACCAATCCGACTCGGCGGCTACGACCGCCACCACCAAGACCCCGACCAGCGCCGGAACCTTATCCTCCGCTTTCCCCCTATCTGGCGGGACCGTCAGTTCGTCTGAGACTGGTGTATCGGCAGCGGCGACCCCGGCCGATGTCGCTGTTGCCTCGGCTACTGCTGGCGGCGGCGGCGGTGGTGGTGGCAGCTCTGCGCTTGCGTCGCCTCCGTCGTTGAGGCTTGCTGCGCGCGGCCCGGACCCTGCTGCTGCTGCGGCTGTTGAGGCTGCCGTGGCCGCGGCCGCGGCTGCTGCTGCCGCTGCTGCTGCTACGGTTACCGGGGATTCTTCGTTGCCGGCGATTTCGGCTGATCGCCTTGCGGCACTGGGCGGAGGTGAGACCTTATGAGCCAGTCAGACGCTGCAGGGATGAGGGTGGGGCGGAGGGCGGGGCGGGCGTGGTGGTACTCATTTTTGTTGCTTGCCTTAGCTGTTCGACCGTTGACCCACGCATCCCTTTCGAGACGGAGCACCGTTCCTACTCTTCATAGAGGCACCCCCAGCGTTTCGCGCAGGGAGTGGGGGCGGGGCGGGGGGCGGGCGAGGTCGATTGGCGGTGATGCCCATTGCGTTTTATGGCATGGTATGGGATGGTATGGGATGGGATGTTGAGCAATATTCCGTGGGATTGCATCATGCCGTAGGATGGCATGAACATGGGATGGGATCAAAGTTTGATGGGAAAGGATGGAACGGAATGGAATGACATGGTGGGGGGTGACTATGTTTTTGTTTTATGCGTGTGAGAAGAATTGTTTCACGGCTCGGCTCGGCTCGGGTCCGGGTCGGTTCGGGTCCGGTTCGGGTCCGTTTCGGTCGGTTCGGGTCGGGTCGGGTCGGTTCGGGTCGGGAGGTTTTCAAACTCTCACGGATCGGGTCGGGCCACCCTTACTCGATCCGACCTGACCTGACCCGCGAGGCTGATAACCCGAACCGTGAACAGCCCTGCAAAAATCGACCCAGTATTTATGAACTCCCGTGTCGCGTAACTGCTACTGCTGTGACTGCGTGATTTCTTGGTGCCCGGACGGAATTCAGACGCTGCCGCCGCCCCGGTGGTGTTGGCGAGCGAGGAGGGGGGGGGAGCGAACATCGCACGAGGAGCCGACGCCGGCCAGGGGGAGGGACAGCCGGATGGAGGGGGACGCAACGCCCCGGCGCTCGGCAGGAGACGGAACAGGTGACGCGCTCGGTCTGAGGAGATGGGGGGCGGGGGAAGGGGGGGGAGGGGGGGGGGGGGGGGCTGGAGGGGCTGGGTTTTTTTTTGGCTTCATTTTTATTTTATATGTTTTGCACGCAAGTTTTTGGGGAAAATACTTGGACTTCGTATGGGATTTTTTTTTCAGTAGTGGATGGGTTAAGAGGGGGGGCGACGGGGGACGGCGACGGAGGGAAATGGAGAGGGGGGGGGGTGTACTTCATTTTCATGCATGGCCGTAGTCTTATAGACCCTCGCATCCCTACAATGCCGGGAAGGAGCATGTCGGGTTTGCTCTGCCTGGAATGGGGAGGGGGGGGTATGCTCTTTTGTCCGGGTACATAACACAGCGTGCCCGACAGAACAGAGCCCCAAAAACAAAAACAAACGCAACATACCACCACTGTTTTACGATTTTTGGCGATTGATTTAATGTGAAAACAACTTTTCACACTCAAGACACCGCAATTTATTAGATACCAACAGTTCGGTCGGCAGATTCGTGGAGTGGAGTATATACATAAGGCGGAAAGGAGAGAAAGGCGTCTAAAACAACAATATATAAGGGACCATATATAGCACGCAAGATGAGACACCTCACCCCCTGTTTGATTAATTTCCGAGGGTTTTTATTGAATTTCCGAGGCGTTTTTTTTAATATCAAACGGGGGCACACCCAGCGAAGGTGGTGGTTTTGGAAAGATCCCGTCGATATTTTTATTTAGGTGGATCGTTCGGCACTTAGCCCCCCCCCCCTCTGTTGCCCTTGAGGCAAAGGAATAGAAAATAGAGCTCACATACGAGAGGTAGTGGGAGAATGTGAAATATACAAGGAAGACCGGGATGTTGTTAGAGATGAGGAAATAGAAATAGACGAATGTGACATGGAGAAGTTTTGGTACACTACTCTGCTGTAGATAGTAGCGAGAAAACGGTCGCTATCTTAGGAGATAGATGGTGGCCACAGGCGACGAAACAGGAAGGGGATAAGATTTGCAAAAAAAAACTATGTAATATTTGGAAACAACGTAATGAGCCCGTAACTCTGTTGGCCGTGTCTTCTATTAGGAGTAGGGACAGTGCTCCGCCTCGATAAGGATGCGTGGCCAATGGTCAAATGACTAAGAAAAGCAATAAATGAGTTCGCCCCCCCCGGTTCTCCGTCTCGAAAGGGATGCGTGTTCAATGGTTAAATGACTAAGGCAAGCAACAAATGAGTACGCCCCCCTCCCTCTGTTTCGGAGAAATCAGCACCGAAATTCGACCGAGGGGTTGTGTTAAGTTTGCGTGGTATTCAATGTATCGAAGTATTACACTCAGCTTGGAAATATGAGTTTCGACGAAATTCCTCGATCTCACAGCTGTTGTCATTTTTTTGTTTTTAATACTCGTACAAATGACGACGACAACAACAACCCGGAAGTGAAACAGAATCTCTGCCGGGCGGAGCACCGATGCCTTCTGGCCCGAAATATGCCCACCGTTTGGTTTAAAAATTAATGTACAAACGTTTCTTATGTTTAGGGACATAGTGGTATATAGTATATAGTGCTGCTGCTGTAGAATTACTTACCACTTGTATATTATGATTTGAGTATGAGAGTGTCTCTTGTGTTTATATGGTGTATGTATTATATGATATACCAGGTATACAGTATTGATATTTTTTTCGTGTATCGACTACGCATAGTGCCGGACGCAGGCAGCAGCGGACGAACCTGAACGTCAAGGCACAACCTATATAGAAGCTCGTGACAAAACATGATGCTTGTATTCAGGCTTCCTTGTGTTTATTGTTCGCCCGTTTGAGATCGAGAAGAGGTAAAATCGCAAAATCGCCCAAAAAATGGATTTTGTTTGGGGGAAGTTTTTACTCTTTTTCGTACTATTAATACCGCGTACTCGTACCAGGTAGTATCTTACTGGTACCTGGTATTTGTGTACGCGCGATCGACATATCACACACAGTTTCCGACATCGATACGTTTCGACGAAATCCTCGATCTGGGTTTTTAATTTAATAAATATCACACTTACATATACCTGCGGATGATATCGTAGACTGTTAATATTGGTGAAGCGAGTAGAATTATAGATGAGGTTATTATTAATATTACGTACAGGAACGCTAAAGTACTATTCATATTAATGGCGGTGTCCGGTAATATATCACCAAATACTACAAAAAGTTGGGTATTTCGGTAATTATTATTCGGCAGGCCAAGATTTGTTTTTTATTTTTTGTTTTTTATTCCAGAAGAAAAATACAACACAGCAGCAGCAGCGGCAGCCAAGCACTCGTACGAGTATAACCAGGTATATATACGTATGCGAGTAAACGTACAAGTAGCCAATACTTTTTGCAAGCAAGACTAGCGAAGCAATCAAAGCGAACACACTCTCAGCTCTGGCGTGTAACCGCTGGTAAGCGGCTCGAGGGCTGTGGACTGCTGTGACTTGCCGTGGGCTCGAAGCTTCCGTGTCCGGACAAGCCAAATAGCTACCTGGTAGACAAGAGCAACAGAGGTGTAGGCGAAGAGCCGAGACGCGAAAAGAGAGAGGCCCGAGAGATTTGGCGAGATAAGAATTGCCAGTACGGCACAGCTAAGCTGGCCGTGGAACGTGGAAATGTGGTGAGCTTACTGCTGCATGATATGTAGCCTTCGCTGTAAAAACAATCCCACACTACAATACTCGTGGTTTCAAGTAGCTATGCTGGCTGTGGAAGTGTCGTGAGCTTACTATTAATACTGCAGCTGTTGAACGTATTAATAGCAGCTTTCGCCGTGAACAAACCCACACTACGTACGTATGTAGAGTATGTACCATAATACCAATAAATTCAAGTAGCTACGAAGCTGCAGATGTGTTACAAGCTTACTGCTGCTGTGTGTGGCAGCCTTTGCAGTAACAGAATCCTTGACTAATTTCAAGTATATACGTACAGTAGCTTGTACCCTGAAAAAAGGTGGATTCAGTTCTATTATACAGGGGTAATAAGTAACCTGTTTATCCCCCGAAATGAGTAAGGTTTATTTCTACGATTAGGTTGTAGATTGTTAGTTAACCTGGCATATGCCCTCCTCTACCTCACACATGATTACTTTATTAGATACAAGGGGGGCTTCTCCGCTTTATGTTTATATACTTGAGTGTATTATAGTGTAAACTTAGGGGGGTATATACATGGTGTGTGCACTTAAGGGGGGTATATACATGGTGTGTAAAATTCGGGGGATATATACATGGCGTGTAAACTTAGGGGGGTATATACATGGTGTGTAAACGTAGGGGGGTATGTACATGTTTTTTTGGCCCATCATGGGGTTCTGATTTCTCTTATTAATACTAGTCTTACGTACCGGTACTACATATGCTCCCCCGGAGAAGTGAATAAGTATAATCGCCCATTTCCACCAGGGACGGATCAGGGAGAAGACAAACGGTTACGTACAGGAAGGTGAAAAGCGTGTATGTATGGTAGACGGCGAGCAGAATTGGCACTGCGCACAGAGAGACAGGGTGGGTTTGAGGTACGAGTAGCAGAGGGGTGGCGGTGTCGTAGGTTTATCTGTCAAGGTATATATCACCTATGATATGTACGTGGTACGTGGTATATATTGAAAAAAAAAAAAAAAAAAACACAGCTGTGAGATCGAGGATTTTATCGAAACTCATTTTTTCAAGGTGAGTGGGATATATTGCTCCTTTGAAGTGCTCTGCTGCTGCTGCTGTACTGTGTGTGTGTTCTTCACATTAAACTGCTGTAAAACAGCAGTGCAGCAGTATATACTGGACATACAGAAAACAGCAGTGCAGCAGTGTATACTGGATACAGAAAACAGCAGTGCAGCAGTACATACTGGATATAGACAGAAGGTGTCCCAAGTTTGTTTGCTGCTGCTGTCGTGGTGTGGGCTCATCGCTCTACGTTACAAGTTGCAAGAACTTGTCTTGTTGAAGTATGTATACACCTCGTCGATACACCACCTGTTAGGTACCAGGCACTTTGCTAAATGCTGGGACTCTTAGTCTTTCGCGTTTTTTCCCCCCAGGATTAGGATTGATTACGTACTCGCAGGGGTCTGCTGCTGGTATTTAATCTACAAGTTCTATATATTAAACTCGATATGGTCTAAAGTAGATGATACATACATACAATAAGTATATATGCTCTCGTGTTTTTGTCAACTTGTCTCGTGCAACCGAGGATATATAGCCGATAACCGAACTTTTGAGCTTTACTGCTGCAGATGCACCATTTATCGTTTGTGGTTTAATCGGCGATCCTGCCCCATGGTCAGATGGTCAGTCGTTTGCGGGTGATGTGCTGTCGTTGTTTTCTTGGTTTTGATTGGATCGTCGGTGTTTGAAGTTCAAACTAAGAACGGCCAAAATCATTTTGTTTTGCAGAATAATTTATAATGTACTCAAGCCATTCAGAACTGAAAAAAATACCACACTATTTCCAAGTAGTTTGTCCCCTAATACGCGGGACCAGTTCTTAAGGGGTTAACCGGCCCATATTATATTCCTGGTACCTGGTGTATCAAATCGCGAGTTCACGACGTCTTTCGATTTCTTAAGTTTTTCGATGGGTACTGCTGTAGTGGATGGAACCTTTAGTGCCGGTATGCGCCAGGCAACAGTAGTACCGGCACTATAAATAGCGGCAACCGGCACTATTCCGCACACTGCCACATTGGTGAATCCCATTCAGAACTGAAAAAGTTATCTCACACTAATTCCAAGTAGTTTGTCCCCAAAAACGGTTTGTCCCCAAAAACGGGGGACCGGTTCTTAAGGGGGTAAGCTCATCTGTGCCAAGCGATTTCACAGGCACTATAGCGGGCAGCCGGCACTACTCAACCGGTACTATAGGGGGACCGCTACGGCTTGTTTCTAGATCACGCATGATCGATGTACCACTTTTGTCACGGAATATAAGGACCGTTTAAACATTGCGGTTCTTATATACGGACAATCTGGTATCGCGTACCAGGGTACATAAGCCGCAGCTTTCGAAGACGAGTCTAGACTATAGGAGTGGTGGTCCCTCTATAGTGCCGGTATTGCTGGCTACCGCACACTGTATTCATAGGGCTGTCAGATGGCTGGAATTGACGCCTATTACGAGGGACCTAGAGTAATTGCTGTAGGACCAAATATTGTCTGTAAAAAGAGGGAAATATTATAAAAACAGGGCCTTCCTCGGGAAAATTCCCGAAGATTTCGGGAATCGAGTAAATCAACCATATCAAACTAACCAATGCCGAATAAACAATGGTAAAAGCACCACAAGAAAAACAAACCACGGCGAATCAAATGACGGTGTGTTTTTTTTTTTTTTGTTACGAAGTAGGAACCGCGGTATGGCCCATGGTAATTTACCACGGGAATTGGCATTCCCGAAATCTTCGGGAATTTTCCCGAGGAAGGCCCAAATATACAGGTTTTTGTGTGTACCGTAGGTCCTACTTACGATGCCCCCCGTAATAGTTGGTACAATATTAATAAATAGGACCAAATAGTGTTACGTACGTAGTAAAAAGAGGGAAATACATATTTTTTTGTGCTTACCGTAGGTCTTATTTACTATGGCCCCTCGTATTAGTAGTTGGAGTAGTTGGAATAGTTGGATGGCGAATGCAAGCCAACTACTATTGGTCACTGACTTATTTTCGCCAATATGAAACACACGAGACTCACAGGCGCCCCGCCAAGTCATACAAGACGCGGAACTCCCCAAAATACCGGACGCAACTACTACGGGGTGGGCTAATGTAGTAAATAGGACCTACGGTACACACAAAAACCTATATATTACGCTCTTTTTACCAACAATATTCGGTCCTACATATGACACGGGGTAGATTTCAGGGAAAATACCTACCAGGTACCAGGTATTGAAAATATTGTGAAAACATCATCAATGGGGGCTAACAGCAAGCATCACCCCCGTGTGCCACCTTTTTTTGTTGTGTGTTTTTTGCGTTCCTGTGTGCAGGCGCGGAGGGGCGCGGCTGGAGCTTGGCATGGTTGACGCCTACGGTCACGAGGATGACATGGCCAAGTTCTCCCAATCGGAAGTGAACGCCATGATCAAGGAACGGTAAGTCGATACGTAGATATACGTATAGAAGTAGTAGTGGTGGTCCCTGTATAGTGCCGGTGTGCCGGTATGCGCCACCCAACAATACCGGCACTATACTCGTAGCGGCAACCGGCACTACTCCGCACATAGTGCCGGTATGTGTTACCCAACAATACCGGCACTGTAGCGGCAACCGGCACTACTCCGGACACTACCACACTGATGAATCCCATCTGTGCCAAGCGATTCCACAGGCACTATAGTGGACAACCGGCACTATAGAGGGACCACCACTGCTGTATATATATGTATATATGTATACGTATATATACTATTACGGGGTTAGGCCATAGTAATCAGAACCCATGGCCTAAACAAAAACCAATATATTTCCGTATTTTAGTAATCAGGACCCGTGACATACACAAAAAACAAGATATTTACGTGTTTTTATTAAGCACATTTCGGTCCTGATTGCTAGGTTTCCCCGTAATATTATGCGTGCATCAGGGGTCTTGTTTGTGTGTGTGTTTGTGTGTGTGTCTGTGTGTGTTTCAGGTTATTGTCGACACCGGTTTTGGGATCATCGATCAGGTGCAGGCTAAACAAAATATCACCAGAGGGTATATGTCTTGACCCCTTAAGAACTGGTCCCACGTATTTGTGTCCAAACTACTTGGAATTAGCGTGGGATATTTTTTTTGTTCTAAATGGGTCAAGTTTTTTTGAGGGAGTTACACGGCGATGAGGCCGAACTCCTTTTTTGTTGCTGTTGCTTTTTATTTGTGCTTCTGTTGCTGTTGAGGTCGTGGTGGTTCGCTTGCTATTGCTTTTTGTTGTTTTTTGCTGCTGTTGTTGCTGTTGCTGTTGCTGGTGCTGGGACTGTTTTTTTTTTTGTAGATGGTGGTGCAGACTCTCAACTCATATTTTTGTAAGGATATTTGTATTGTTTGCCACCCGTTGGGTTTCCGGGAGAGTCTAAAATCAACAGTACCACCACCAAGAATATATACTCGTAGCATCGGAAGCAGCAGCAGGGCACGCGCAGGGCTGGCCATCAAGTAGTAGGCGCGGCGCGTTTGGTTTTTGTTAGTACCAGCGGGCTAAATTGTTACGGCGTTGCCTTTTCGTTAGCGCCTTAAGAACTGGTCCCACGTTTATGGGGATAAATTACTTGGAATTAGTGGAAGAACAGTAACAAAAGGAGTTAGGAGGCGTGTTTTTCGTTTTGGCGTTTCGGGGTTGGTATTTATGGGACCCCGGGAACGGCGAAGGGAAGCTTCGCTCGCGCTTGTTGAGGCAAAGGTGTTAAGATCCATCCCGAGCCTAGCGTTTTTTATTGCGTGGCCGGATGTCGATATCGATTATGGAAGCCAGACAGACAGACAGAAAGAGGCGTCTGGTCCCCAAGTTTTTTGTTTTGTTTTTTCGTCTTGTTTGTTTGTTATTGGTGACAATAGAAAAAGGCACCTCGTCCCAAGTTTTTTGTTTTTTTTTTCCATATTTTTTTGGGTTGTTTTTGTCGGTGACAGTTAATTGTTAACCGATTTTTTTTCTGATGTCCCGCGAAGGAGGCTTTTTTTTAGTTGGCGTCGGAGGCTTTGTTCTTCCTGGGGACCGGGGGTGGCGAGGGCGGCGGCTCCGTACCGACCCATGGGAAGGTATCAACGTGTCGCGCCAACCCACCGGTGTTTTTCATTGTTCCGTGGGCCGAAGGTTGATATATACGATGCTGGTATTATTTGTTGTTTTTTTATTTGCGGCAGCTGGATCACCTGATCCAAACTTTTTTGTGAGTGCTTTTTTCTCGACTTCTTCTTCTCGGTTCATCATTTCGGCTTGTGTGTCAATCCCCCCCCCCCCTCCGCGCGATAATATGGAAACCCTGTACTCGTATCGTACCCACAATACGCGTCGTCGACGACACAGACCCTGTCGTTGTATTTATTTGCCCTGATTGAACGTCGCCGTGGACGATATTGAACCCCTTCCCCCCACCCCGTCGCACATAACCGCCGATAATATATTGAAACCCCGTCGCCCTGGAAGTAACCGCCGACACAATTGAAACCCCGTACCCATACGTACGTAATGCATGTTTTTGGTGTGTTCAGCCTCGCGGAGGAGCAGGGGGCATTCGATAAGACTCTCTCGTCACTGAAGGAAACTCACGCCGTGGAGATGCAGGCGGCTGCGCAGGAACTGCAGCGGTCGAGCTCGGACGGAAACCGCGCCAAGATGTGAGCGGGCCGTTTCTTGAACGGCATTTTTATTCGTGATTTTTTTTAATGGTTTTGTTTGTGGTATGATACGTATTCACCATTTAGTTTGTAATATGTACGAGTACTTGTGTTTCTGTCGCCTCTTTGTTTTACGTACAGTAGATGTTAATTTTGGTTCCTCGTGTGTCTATTTTTTTTTGTTTTTTTCCTGTTTTTTTTATGTTGTCAGTCTTGTCCGTACCGTCGCCTTCGTTTTGGAGGTTGATTCCTCGTTTTTTATGACCTCGCCGGTTGGGTAAACTATGTACCAGGTATATATATATGATACCAGATGTATTGCTATTATCGATCCCATATCAGTGGTCAAATACCAACAGCAAGGCTGGGCGCCGGCAGTAAAAATCAACTCTTTGAGCCTGCCAGTATATTTGATGTTACAGACGAGTGTGAAACACGCCATATTATATTACGGAAACTCATCAAAACGCGGTTCGAGAGGAGAGAAGAGAGAATCAGAGAGAGAGAGAGAGAGAGAGAGAGAGAGAGAGAGAGAGAGAGAGAGAGAGAGAGAGAGAGAGAGAGAGAGAGAGAGAGAGAGAGAGAGAGAGAGAGAGAGAGAGAGAGAGAGAGAGAGAGAGAGAGAGAGAGAGAGAGAGAGAGAGAGAGAGAGAGAGAGAGAGAGAGAGAGAGAGAGAGAGAGAGAGAGAGAGAGAGAGAGAGAGAGAGAGAGAGAGAGAGAGAGAGAGAGAGAGAGAGAGAGAGAGAGAGAGAGAGAGAGAGAGAGAGAGAGAGAGAGAGAGAGAGAGAGAGAGAGAGAGAGAGAGAGAGAGAGAGAGAGAGAGAGAGAGAGAGAGAGAGAGAGAGAGAGAGAGAGAGAGAGAGAGAGAGAGAGAGAGAGAGAGAGAGAGAGAGAGAGAGAGAGAGAGAGAGAGAGAGAGAGAGAGAGAGAGAGAGAGAGAGAGAGAGAGAGAGAGAGAGAGAGAGAGAGAGAGAGAGAGAGAGAGAGAGAGAGAGAGAGAGAGAGAGAGAGAGAGAGAGAGAGAGAGAGAGAGAGAGAGAGAGAGAGAGAGAGAGAGAGAGAGAGAGAGAGAGAGAGAGAGAGAGAGAGAGAGAGAGAGAGAGAGAGAGAGAGAGAGAGAGAGAGAGAGAGAGAGAGAGAGAGAGAGAGAGAGAGAGAGAGAGAGAGAGAGAGAGAGAGAGAGAGAGAGAGAGAGAGAGAGAGAGAGAGAGAGAGAGAGAGAGAGAGAGA